>CM023485.1:69498214-69828214 GCA_013339685.2 Hyalomma asiaticum | reverse complement strand
AGTGACGTAGCAAAATTTTCAGCGTTAAACATCTCCTGAGGCAGTGAATTCCAATCTGTGACTGTTCTGGGAAAGTAACTTTGTTTGTAAGTATTAGTTCGTGCAAATATGGGCGCCAATGATCGGTCATGTTTACGACGGGTTGTCCTAGCAGTAGCTGGTTGGATACAACATGGTACACTTATTGTAATTTTTCCTGACATAATTTTATGTAAGAACGTTAAACGGCTCAACTTTCTTCTTGTTTCTAACAAAGGAATCTTGTGTAACTGCATTAATGTACTAGGTGAGTCGAGTCTTCTATACTTATTAAGAATAAATCTGATTGCCTTACGTTGCACTTTTTCAAGAAGCATAATGTCCTTTTTTGTAAAAGGATCCCATATGACTGCAGCGTATTCGAGCTTAGATAAAATGAAAGTTTTATAAGCCAAAAGCTTTACGCTTGAGGGGGCATGTTTTAATTTTCTTTTTAAAAACCATAATTTACGGATCGCTTTTGTGCAAATGTCTGTTATGTGTGGTATCCAAGTAAGCTTGCTGCTGAGAGTAATGCCTAAATATTTATATTTATCTACTTGTAACACTGGACAGTCATGAAGAATGTAGGGGAAGATGACGGGCTGTTTCTTCCTCGTAATGCGTAGCAGAACAGTTTTATCAGAATTCAGCACCATATCCCACCTACTACACCAATCACCTATTGCCATTAGAGCTGTCTGTAAAGCGTTTTGATCGGCTGTAGAGGATATATTTTTGAACAAAATACTGTCGTTTGCAAATAATCTAATGCCTACATCCTGAGGCACAACATCGACCAAGTCATTCACATAGATTAGAAATAATAGTGGACCCAGGACAGTTCCTTGGGGAACACCAGAGCTGACATGGAGCACCGCTGACTCGGAGTCTTTTATTGCAACAAACTGCACACGATTAGAGAGGTAAGCAGTGATCCACTGGATAATAAACCTTGGTAGCCCTATTTGCTGCAGTTTGTACAACAACATCCCATGAGGCACCTTGTCAAATGCCTTGCTGAAATCTATGTACTGGGGTGCTATGCAAATCATAAAGTTTTTCAATGTCAATATGGTGAAACATTAAAGCAATCAAGAAGCAGTAAGAATCCCATGGTCCAATCAGAGCTATAACAGCAAGGCGCCTGTGCAACATTTTTCGAATATATGCTTCACATACCTGTGCGACTATAACGTGCTTTGTGTTTACACTTCTGCGTAGCTTTGTGTACCTTTGTGGACATGTGAAACTTGAAGAAAGTTGTTGAAATGTCAACATCCCAGTGCAAAAAACAGTGCAGTAGAGAACGATGCAGTAAGTTAGGCTTAGTGGTGCACTACTGCTGTTATTTTCGCTGACATGTAGCTAACCGTATTTACACGATTGAAATTCAATCCGTTTCGTTTAAACCCGAAAAGCTGAACCTATTAAGTCGAAAAGGAATACTGGTGGCTCGACTTACAATCGATACCTAAACGTCTGCCACCAGCAACGGCCAGGTGAATGAGACATCAACAAGGCTACAGTGTCGTCACAACTTTGCGCCTGCTTTCCGACTTGTTTATACTCGTAGTATACGGTGATTTTGGGCAACTGCTCGGAAGCATTCTGTCGTTTTGCTGCGCGCATCGTATTCTAGGCTTAATGAGGAGCTCGTGATGATGCGCAAATAGACAAGCAATTTTGTTTTTTTTTTTTTGCGTAGTGCATGAACCCACGCCTACATAAAACTGCCGTTTTAAGGTCCGCAGTGTCGACCTTCATGCAAACTAAGTGTGATAGGTGAAAAAAGTTTATTTCAGTTTTCGCGTTGTCTATCGGGTGCTTCGTAACCGCTTTCTAAGTTAACCTCACCGTTGTACAGTTTTGTCACGCGGTGAAGCGCACCAAGGACGAAAAGGGACTATGAGCTGCCACGGGAGTTGGAACACTTTGGCTTTTGATCACTAATACGCGCACTTAGCGCGTAATTACAAGCACTAGTATGATCACCGACGTCGGAAATTATTATTGCAATTGCAAAAAAAGAAATAAAGGAAGGTGGGGGCAGAAAGTGCTGAGAAGCGATCTTCCAGGGACTTCGAATTCTTCGAATAGCAAAAGGTTGCGAATAAAATCGAATAGCAGACACTATTCGAAAGATATTCCGTAGTAAATCTGATAGTTCGGCGAGTTGGCAGGTACTCATGGCGAACTCTAGAGCGGCCACAGTAGGCAGTGACGGAGAGAAGAGAGGCAAACGAGCGCTATCTCACAACTGTCTTTTTTTTTTTTTGAGAATGACTGAAGAATGAAAAAGTACCACGAATCCGCACTGACCTTGAGAAAAACGAGTCGACAAGCATGCGTACAGGTTACAAAGGTTCAACTAAAATTTAAAAAAAAAATCGAATTCTTCATCGGTGAGTGCCACCGATTGTTGGCTAATTTGTTTGTCTGCGCACGTTTTTAATTGGAATGCTCCGTTATTTTACATGACCGTTTTTGTGAGAAAACAAAGTATCAGTATCACAAAATACAAGATTGCAATGACATATCTTACAGCGATCAGAAAAATGCGCATAGGCACTCTTCCCCAGAGAATTTTGATGTTCTTTTAGATCGGCGTTGATGCTGCGACCGGTTCGCCTTACGTATAAATTTCCATAGGTTAACGAGAAGTGGTATAAAGAACACCTATTGTGCGTTTTTGAACTTTGATTCATCTTTTAAACTACAACTGCATTTTCATTTTCTTTTTTGAAACTTTTTGGCAAGAGATTGGCACTAACTTCGCACCTTGTTAGGAGCGCTGAAAACAAGTGCAGCGCCATACCGGCGGGCGATATTCTTTGAGCCATGATCAAATAAAGAACGTCTGAGGTACAACCTCGCAGTGCTTGCTTACTGTCTCTTATCAGTGTCTCCTCCTACTGTGCACGCTACAAATTTCGCCAGTAAGATATTCGGAAGTTGAAATATTCGAACATCCCTGCTTATCGTTTTCGCTTTCTCTAGAAGCCGCATGCTTCAGCGACTCTCGAGAATCTCTGCGAAATTTTGTATTTGCAAAAGGAGGTTCTCATGTTGATATCACACCGCGTGGGTTTAAACTTAATTTGTAGAAAGCATGCAGTACCACTTTAGATCGTATATTACCTCGAAATCGTAGCTGTTATATTGAAAGACACTAAGAAATGGTTATGGGTTATATCCTTTGATCTTCTAGCTGTACTTGCCCGAAACGCCTGATTTATGTATGGAAATGAAATGTGCAAAGCAAATACGCAGGCATATACGCATTGCAGAGCAAGGCTGCGATGTAGGCACTTATTGCTAGTAAAATGTGTAAATCGCTCCGAAAGAGCGACATGTCGGTGTTTTCTAACAGACATTTCAAAAGTTACGCGGATGTTACATTCCAAACAACTTCTCGAATGTTACATACGCACATGTTGCGCCTGTGCGGTTACTGGCTGAATAGTGTGATCCAAGTTCGTCAATGTTGTCCTTGAATTACGTGGGGAATTGTTTCAGAAGGGCACGCATTTGGGCTGGTTGGTTCATGATTGCAGGAAGACGAAACAGCGCAGGACAACAGGACAAAGAGAGAGCACAGACACGGGCGCTGACTAACAACCATATGCGTTTATTCCATCAATCATCGTGCATAAGTACGCCGCCACTATCAATAGGAAATGTCCCAACAATTGTTTCTTAGTAGCATACAAGACTCGGACACAGGTTTTTCGAGAACGTCGGAAAAGGTCCTCACAGTGCATAACTCTAACGCCAGGCCCAGAAGAAAACCGCGCGTCGGAAGCACTGTTTTCTAGCATTTATGATAGATGGCGGCACTGTGGTGTTCCTTGCAGTGAGCAGCTCGTCTCGCTGGAAGACGAGCATCGTCTAATTTCTTTTGTTCCTTTTCGGGAAAGCAGCCTCATGTTTTCTTTCTGGCAAAATGCTTTCTACGTAGGAACGAAAAATCAAGGTTATTCTGACAAAGCAGTTTCTGGTTTCGACATTATCCTGTACGCACTAGCAAAATAAGGAAAATCTTCTCCCTTCTTCCAACAAAATGTGTTGCTCTGTGCTCGATAAGCATGTAATGACTTTTTTAAAATACGAGTGTTGCATAGTAAGTTTCCGCAGTTGTAGCACTGCGTCACTTCTTCGCTCTGACTAATGATGATGATGATGATGATCCTTCAATTTTGGCATCTACCCACTTGGGGGGATTAGCCAAGACTCAGGCGGATTTGAGTTTAATTTACTAAGTTATGCTACCTGAAAGATTTAGCCGTCCTTTGATGTTGAATTTGAATATTACAAATGTAGTCAATCAATCAGTGGTATAGAGAATAATGGAATAAGTAATTAGGATCTAATAACTGAACAAGCAAATCGATTCCAATGCTTGCTATAAAGAGCAATGCCCAAAATCTCTGCGTGTTCTTCTTTCATGTGTTCCGGAAAAGTGACGAATTCAATTTTAACCCGCATAAATGCATGAAGTCAGGACTTCGAGGCTAACGAAGCCTACCGAGAAAAAGTTAGGGACGAGTGAGCATTGTAACAACAAAATGACAGTTATGTTATGAAACAAGAAGACAAGTGCGACGATTGGCATTAACGGGGTAAACGATGTTCTAGTTGACGTTAGAAGGGAGAGATAGAGATAGATTGACCATGTATTGTGAAGAGGTGATAACTGGTGGTACTAGTGGCATAGGTATGGTACCAAGGAAAGACAAGTGGCATTGAGGACGGTGGATAATTATGTGGTGTGGTAAACTTGGCCCATCGGAAGGGAGAGGATGACATTCTTTCTCCGGGGATATGGGCGACATGGACCATTTCGTCTGGTTATGTCCGCAGCTCGACATGGAAAGAGCAGCAGTAGTCCGCAACCTCCAAAGGAGGTGCCTTCCGCCCAGGACTTTTGAGGAAATTGTTTTCCCCGAAGGGCCCGCGACAGTAAAGAAGAGGGTGCAACGATTGCTAATAGTCTTCCATGGAGACACTGGGTTGATCCATGCCTGGTGACACATCCACGATCAACCCTTAGTAGGTTCGGGCGGAATAATTGCCGCTAAAACCGCCTGATTCAACGCCATCACCACCACCATGGATGACATTTTTTTCTATTTAAATGTGAAAAACATGGGAAGGTCCATCCATCATTCAT
This sequence comes from Hyalomma asiaticum, assembly GCA_013339685.2. NCBI lineage: Eukaryota > Metazoa > Arthropoda > Arachnida > Ixodida > Ixodidae > Hyalomma > Hyalomma asiaticum. The sequence continues at coordinate 69,823,023 of CM023485.1, read as the reverse complement.
CGTCATCCATCCTTCATCCATCAAGAAACATTAAAAAAAGGCAGCTGCTGCTGTTTGTTATGATATTGAAGACATATATGTAACGGCGGCGCATTCCTGCTTGTCATTTATACCTTAAAGTATGAGGTTGCTTGATGGGCAGTGGGATGACGGAATGTATATCAAGGCTCGGAAAACGCAGCCGAAGGTAACAGAGAATTAGATGGGGTGCTAATATCAAGAAGTTCACAGGCACTGACAAAGTGAAATTGGCTCGTGCAGGAGAGTGTAAATTGGAGTTCACAAGGAGGCTAGCTTTGTCCTGCAGTTGTCATAAGGTGGACCGATAATGGTGACGAAAATGTAAGGTGCCTTGTTTAATGCACAATGTTAAGACGTTTTCATCGTTATGTGGTGCCGGCTGCTGCTTTGTATACTACATGTACGGTAACGTAGACCATGTACATGAGAACTCACGACATATAAAATCGTAGTGTTAAGTTGAGAGGCTTACGTACATTTATCGGCAGGTATTTATGATATTTCTGGCAACGCAGTGTTGTTGGACTGGGTGCGGATTCTTATAGCAGGCAATCGTTCCTATTTCTTAGAAAAACAAAACAAAATCAGGCAAAGAAATTATATACGGAGGAGGGGGGGGGGGGGGGGGGACGCTGTTTTAGCACGTAAAGAACAAGCCGGAACGAGGAGGATGGAGTTGGAGAGTGCACCACAGCCTAAAATGTATAGGGGTGCACAAGAATGGCTAAATGGGCTTGATGGTTGATCACGAAAAAGTTTTGGTAGCGCAGCAAAGCAAGGACAAGAAGAAAAGACGAGACAAGGACAAGCGCTCGGCCAGTCGGAGCGCTCGAACGATAGCGTTTGTCCTTGTCTCGTCTTTTCTTGTCCACGTTTTGCTGCGCTACCAAAACCTTTTCGTATGGGGTTGTATTCGCGAAAGTCCTCGAATCGAATCGAAGAAGAATATTTCACAAAGGCGGCATCGAATACCAAGTATAATTTGGAACATTTTGTCATTTTTGGGCGAACATATATATATATATAGAATTTTCTCGTGATTCGTTCTTTAAAGAAATAAAGGATTTGCGGAAATTATTGGATAGTGCGAAAACGTTAAGAAATGGGTGCCGCGACAGACAGCTAGCTTCCATCTCAGAAACAACAAAAGGTGGTATCTCGTCCTTTATGGAAAAATCGTAATTGGCAAAGGAAGAGTGCGCCATCAAAGGGCAAAAGGGAAAACCGACTCCGTATATTGCTTTTATGTATATGCTAAATAGATGACGCCAACAAAATAATATATCGCTTTACTGAATTTGATTACACTTCTTTAGTGTGGCTGCGGGCGAAAGTCATGTGAAAATTTGAAAAGCTGCGAGTATTCCAAGGAATTAATGCGAACGTCAGTCGGACGCCTGATAATTTTTCATGCATAGCGGAGTGTTGTGGTAGGAATACTCGTGCACGGATTCCTGCTGACATGAGTCGGTTCTGTGGCTCGCGAGAACAATCGGTGCCGGCCTTATAATGACTCAGCGATTATCACATCGTCTCGCTGTCCAGGTGTCGGGTGGATATACATAAAGGCCTATCAAGGAAGAGCCCCCCTTCCCCGCCACTTATCTCTTTACATCGGCTTTTTTCTCATAGATTTTGGAACGTGTACTTCCAAGAAGAGAACCTGTCAAGGTTTAAGTAAAATCTAGGTAGATATCGCTGAGCATGACCGGATGAAGGTTCTGGCAAATAACCCAACGACGACTTTGCGTGCAGACGCCTCAAACTGAGCTTTACATATAAGACTTCATAACGTCATCATTTCCTTCTGCATAAGAAACGCCTTGATCAGCTTGTGCCTGAAGTTATATACGGGAACGCTACGCCGTCCTTGGAGAGAGAGAGAGAGTGCGAGTGAGAAATGAGGAAAGACAGGGAAGTGAACCAAAATGATACTTCCGGCTTGCTAACCAGTACTAGAGGAAAAGAAAGGAGTAATAAAGACGGAAAGGAGTGCAGAGACCAAAACAAAGGTGTGCAAGAGAAATAAACATGAATATTACAGTGTCTCTAACAGGTGTGGTCTGCCGTGGTGGGCTAGCGGTCATGGTACTTGACTGTGAACACAAAGTACGCGGGTTCATACTCGGCCACGGTGGTAGCATTTTCGATGGGGGCGAAAATGCTAGAGGTCCTTGCACTGTGCGTTGTGAGTGAACGTTAAAAAACGCAAGGTTGTCAAACTTTCTGGAGTCCGGCCCACACAACGCCGTTCCTCTCCTTCATATTGTTTCATTCCCTTTCCCCTACCGCCATGGACGCTGAGCCGTGTTTCCTTAAAGAGCTGCAGAAAGCAGTGTCGTTTCCTTAACCGAACCACAATTATTATCATTAACAATAGGCGACTGCCAAGTAAAGAAGTCGACAAAGCCCCTATCGACTTCCAGTGTGACGACAGTTCTAGTCGGCCTTCTAATGCTGTCTCTTGGCGAAAGCGGGCTGTTTTCAAGGCTGGTAGCAAAGCCGCTAGCAGGGCCGCTACCGACAGCCTGTGCGCTCCTTAGCTAGGGCGGTGGCAAAGAGCGTGTTCTGTGGCTTCCTTGCTGCTGCACTGAGTGCAAGCAGCACGATCATCCGTGCCGATTCGGAAGGCATGCGACACCAAGCCATAAGCGGTCAAAGTACCTTTGTCTCGAGTTCAGAGAGTCCAGGGGTCGTATTATAAGATGTGTCGCTAAAGGCGATAGTGTCGCTTTTGGTGACGTATGTGTCTCCTTTACTGTCCCTTTTAGTGGTGATTGGCTGGTTGACCAAACCGGAAACTTGCCCCCACTTTGCCAGTTTGTTCAACCAACCTATCATTTCCAAAGCAAGCACATACGTCACCAAGGCAACGCTATCGCCTTTAGCGATACATCTCAGAATAAGGCTAAAGATGGGGCCGAAGAGGCAGGTACAGTAGGTGGCGACATGCGTGCGACGACCTGGAACACTCCATAAAGGCTTTATCGCTTCAGTTGCAAGAGGGCGAAATTTTCATTGGTGTAACTGTTCTTGGTAGAGATATGGGGACTTGCAAAACTTCCTTATGAGCACATCGTAGAGATGAATCCGTCAAGTTTATTACCCACCGTTATATGGCTTGGAAGCCTTGATATTTTGTCCTTGCCAGACGAGGTGGGGAAGAAGCTGTCTGATGTCTCGAACTGGCTGCTGGTGGGTTCGCGGCGTAATGCAGAAACGAAATAATGAAGAGCAGCCTCGGAGTTGAGGAACAAGCCACATTTCTTGAGCGTTCATTAGAAACTACGCCAAATGGGCAACGAATGGCGGCAAGTTCCGCACCTGGTAGGATGTTGCAGTCTGGCACGGTGCTAGTCGTTGCAGCAAAGTTAAAGTACCCTGCGGACTCGTTCATCATGGCTGAATAAGAGATGGTGGCTGTGCTGTTTGCATGTCTAGTTGAGCAAGAGCAGAGAAAGCGGCTCAAACGTTGGAGACGAGAATCGTGATTCTGTACGTAATCCTGGTACCATCAGCCTAACTTGTGGTTAGGCGAAGCGCCACAGGAGAATTGGAACTTTCGCTAGAACTTTATAGGCCGATGGAAGGTACGCACGTTAGGAGAGAACCATGCCGAAAACGGCTATAGTGGTTGGCCCTTTCGAGCATGAACAGAATGCAGTGTAGCGGCTCGAAAGTTGCCGAGGCAGCGTCTGTGAACGTCGCTATTGCAGTATAATGATGGCCATCAGAGTTCCGTTGCGCTGTTCTTATTTGGGTTATCAACACTACCCAAAAAGGAAACCACTCAGAGACAGAGCTAGGAACGTAAAGGGAAGACAGTGTGGTTAACCAGAAGAGACCGCTGGTTGGCTACCCTGTACTGGGGAGGGAGAGAGAGAGGGTTGAAAGAGGGAAGGGAGAGATTTTGAGGTCACATCAATATAGGCGTCACTTGTTAGGACAGCGTCACAATGTGTCACCGAGTCCTGTTTCTCGGTGAAATCATAGCAGTGCCCTGACAGCAACACACTTGGAAGACTATGTAGGCCAGTGCCTTAGGATCTCGTCTTCGATAAACGAGCGGTCGTCCAGCTGACCAAGCGTTGCTAAAAGGGCTGCTCTTTCGTAGTGAAACGGGTGTATTCCGAGAGGATATGTGCGATTGTTTCTCTACACCCGCAATGTTCACATAAGGAACTATCAGTCATTCCTATGGCACACTAATATGCGTGGGAGAAGGCTATTCCAACCCATAGACGGACAAGGAGGGTGGAGTCATGGCGTGAGAAATCGGGTGGGATGCGCTGTTGCAGGTTGGGGTCGATTGCATGAAGCATTCCGCTTAAAAATGATGGAGAGTTGCACAGGTCGAGCTTCAGTCAGACAGCGTAAGGGATAAATGAAGCTGCCGTGTGTATGCAGCCTTGATGACAAGCAAGTGCGCGAAGAGAAATCACTAAAGAATTTCGATAGAATGCAAGATATGTGCACACGTTCTCCGTTCCAATCGCTATACAAGGATGAATAATATTTTCTTTTCAAATTTTCATGTTAGGTTAATCTATTCTTTGTTTCCTTCTGGTAGTTTTGTATTGACGTTTCATGTGTTCTTTTTTTTTGTTGAATTCGTATTTTTTTTTTACACGAAGCAAAGTCGAATAATGACGACTACTACAGAGGCAAGTGTGCTCGCCCTCATTAAACGTTCATATGAGAGTGTGTATTTATGTACTTGTTCTTTTAACCGTAATTTCTTGTCGGTTACGTTTGGTAAAATTTCATTATGTCGCTTTCCTTTCCGCTAGCCGAGAGACCAATATAAAGAAAACTCCCATGCACATAGGCTTACTGTCGGCCTACGGTTAGCGAACGTCGCAGAATTTTTTCGCTTATTAGGCAATTATGACCGTGCTTCAAGATTTGCAAGTGCCAGTCCAGAAATCTTGGACACAAATCAAGGTTACCGTCATTAGAAGAGGAGAGAACGAGCTCTATTAATACTTTGCCCATGCCCATTTCTTTTCCAATAGGGCAAAAACAGAAAACATAAGTTGCTTTTGTCTTTGTTCTGTAGTGTCCGACATTTAAAAATGCATCCGCAAAAATAGAAGCCAATCTTAGGAAAATACTGAGTTGAAAAATAGAGACATTCGGTCTCTGAAATTGAAATGGCACGTAGCGGCCACGTTGATAAGAGAAGTAACTTGCCACGAAGTAATCCTTCTAATTATCTCAGACTTAGGTGCTGCATGCAGTCTCTTCGGGGCGTAGGGAACCGGTCAGCAGCGCGTCTGGCTAGCAGGCTTATCCCCAATTTGAAGGATTTCAACTAGGTCGATTCCGAGGTTCAACGAAAAGACGTTAGTCTGCAAGGCTGGGCCGGACCGCTTCCAAGGATTTAATGCTGAGGGTCTTCAATAGCAAGACTGCTTCGCGAAATCGGTGCCGCCGACGGCTGCAGTGTCTCCTGTCGGAAGAGCTAATGACCAAGGACTGGACTGTTCGCGCATTTGTGGCTTTAGATGCGTATTTCTTCTGCCGCCGTACCTCCGTGCCGCGCCAGACTGCTTAAACTGTCTCGGGTGCACTGGGAAGATAGAATAGACGAATACCAATTGGTAATGGTCGAACAGATGCCGGCATTTATTGGCAAGTTTCACGGATGCACCTAGACGAAAAAGTTTCTTACGTTGCCACTCATCAAACTAGTAAACGTCGCCAACTACGTAGGGATGTTTCGGATATTTGCGTTAAAGACGTACTCCTAATTTCAGAGAGCTTTCTATATGTACCAGATGACGTCCCTATACGAGAAGGAATAAAATGGTTTTCGGTGCCCCTGGGTCGAGCCCTGATGAAAGGATGGCTCATTGGGGTTGGGCCCTTCGTTATCTGTTGTGGCTTGGTGTGGTGTTTAGAAACAGGTATCCTTTCCTTCTTGAAAGGACCGATACACTAAAATGCGCGACACCTGTGGATCTGAGAATGTATCGAGCAGCCGTCTTATTGCCCTCGATAAAACATCCACAGCATTTCTTAGCGGACCGCACTAAGACACTGCACTCCGGTGGAACTTTTTCTGAGGAAGAACTTCTTGAATCCTAGCAATATCCGCCATTGGCAGCGAAAGCGAGGCGTCAACGACGGACTTTCCTTGGCCAAACTTCCCAGTCTGTTTTTGTAAACTTCCAGGTCTGGCAGACATTGCACCATAGTCGGAGTAATTGTTCTCCCCGCTTCTCACCTAAGGTCGTAGTCGGTACAAGCAATACCGGTTTGTCGTGACGGCTTCATAGCTGGCATTCCCGTCATATCTACATACCGTTAACGGCTAACTCCCTGCAAATACGACTAACGATTGCGTAAACGGAATCCACGCATAGCAAACATTTTCCCGAATCGCTGGTGCGCATGGTGCCACGTATGCCCAGAGCGCCGCAGTATCTCGCGGCTGAATAATTGCGCCACCTCAGGAATTGAAGCTGCGTAGCAGCGAGATATCGTGTTGCGTACGAAAGCGTCGCTTTCTAAAGAGATATCGTTCCCGAAATAAAGAAATGTATGCAAGTACAGCACGCTAAGCTCGCCACTTCTATGCGTCGACGGGCCTTTCAACTCCCGGCGTCGCAAGACGCCCGAGAAGAAAGGGACGACGCCCACCCACGAAATATGACGCGTTTCATGCTTCCTGCCAGGCGCGGGGCGTTCAAGGCGTCGCGGCGAAGCAGAAGGCGCAGGAAGAGAAGTGGCGGGGATGCGGCAGTAGCATACAGCAGTAGCGGCGACGGCCACTGAGCGCTAGGCGCCGGGAGAGGAGCCGCCACGAATTCATCCCGTTGTCGTCTCGACGCAGCCGCATTTCTCGGCCCAGGCAAGTTGGCACTCTTGCCAAACATTCTTGGTCGCGGCGCTCCTCTCTTTTCGTCGCCGAGCTGTGTCGTCCCCCGAGAAACCAGAAGACGCGAGAATTTCAAGCTCGCGCTTGTCTTGTAACGATAGAAGGAAGGCGGCGCCTCCTCGGACGAAACAGAACGAGGCAAACAGCGCAGCATGAACAGCGTTGAAAAAGAACGCCGTCTACAAATTCTGAAAACGTTGTAAGAGAGTGAGAGCTGCTGCTCCTGGAGCGTGCGTAGTGAGATCGCGCTCGGTTGCGCGAGGAAGACTTCGAGGATGTCGAAGAGAAAGATAACGCGGGTATTTAAAAAAAGAGAAAGAAACAACATGGCGAGGCAAGAGGAAGAAGAACAAGAGGCGATAACAAAAAAGAAGACGACGTCGTTCGCGAAGCGACAAGCGTGAACGATATTCGAGCCGCAGCAGTGGCGGGCAGCGGCGCCGCGGGTCCCACGCGCGCGCGGTGTCAGAGATCTCGCTTTCTTCCCATCCATGGGCCTTCCGTGGCGGAAAATTGCACATTCACGAAAGCCTTTACATCCCTCTTCCCCCCTGGATTACTCGTCCGACAGATCTTCTCGACGCATATGAACTTAGGCGGTCTGCCGCGATGATAATAAAAATAAAGCCTCTTGATTTGCTCCCGCGCGTTCCACTCCGGATAGTTTACCGCAGATTCTACTTTTCCTTTTTTTTATTTGTCTGTACGCTCTATTATATGTTGTTTTTTTTTGGTAAACCTCCCGCTGAGCTAAGGCCCCAGCGATTCAAGCGAAAAAGTGGTGCGACTTGGTGTTTTAGCCTTTTTTTTTTCTTTTTTTGCCCCTACAAACTCCATGCTCTTTCAAATCCGGCTTCTTGAAGAAGTCGGGGGCGAGCGAACACGGGATAGCCTTCTTGCTCAGTTGTTTCTGAGCTATTGAGAAGCGCCGTCCGGTTTCGTGCACGTACAGAGTAAGAAGGGTCGTCGCGTGTGCAGCGTAGTGGCAACGAAAGTCGACTGTAATTGCCGAAAACTTCTGCGTAACCCGTAAAAGAAATGGTGCACGCAGTAGTTGTCGCTATATTGTTTAGCTATGGGAAAGCCGGTTATTGGAAATAATAAGTAGAGTGGTGTTTCTGCATAGAAGTCAGACGGGCGAGTGAAACTGCGGCTTAAGCTCTTAGCGGTGTTCTTCACGGAAAATATCGTTAGTCAATTTTTTTTGTGTGTGTGTACGGCCGCGCTTTATTTTTCTTTTTTGAGGTTACGTTGACCGTGCCTGCTCGTGCAAACAGAGCATTTAGATGAAGCTTTAACTGCTGTACAGCTGTAAAAGAAAATACTCTTTGGCAAGTTATTTTTCGAGCAATTTGGCGAGAAATGCAAGAAATGTACTTTTCTTTTTATTTCTGTACGGCAGATTGACGTTTTTTCTGACGGCTGCGATTTCTTGCCGACCACGTGTACGATTATTCAGTACGTACTAGCCGAGTGCCTAAAGAAGCTGCTAAATGATTTGACACCAAAGAAAGTAGCGAGCACTCGGCTTTACTAAGGTAAAGGGATAAGAGGAGAGAAACAGAGAAATTAACACCATCTTCCCAAAGGGAACCCTGATGGGATGCGAAGCAGTAGCGTTGCGCACGGGTGGCGTCACGGGTTGAACGGCGCTAACGCGGGTGCTTCGCATCCCATCAGGGTTTACTTTGGGAAGATGGTGTTAATTTTTTGCGCGTGAACCGACGAGTCGGCGGTGTAGCGAGCGGCGGTAGCGGCAGGTGTTGCGGGCGAACGGACGAGGCGGCAGCTGCGGGCGCTGCGGCGAGCGCGCGGCAGGCGATGGAGAGAGTGACGTCAGCGTGCACTGCAAGGGGAGCGTGACGTCAACGCGCAGCTGCGGCGTGACCTACTTGGCACCGCTCCAATACCTGCGGCGAGGGGAGCGCGTTGCGGCGCATTCGTACGGACGCACGGAGGGACAGCGTTACACAGGCTAGTCAAAGAGCTGCTTCGCATCTAATAAATAAAAGGGGAGCGCAGATACACAGTCACGGTCGGTCACCGTTACCACTGACTGTTGGTGTGTGTTCCATCAAAGCTGACCGTTGTATAGAAGCCGGTCGGTAGAGTTTCTCTGCTATACATCAAGGTATGCACAAAAAGCTTGCTCGTGTGGACGAGCTCGGCAACCTTAAATGAACACACGGGCCTGCGGCCAAGCGTTCATTTTTATTGAGTGTTTAGAACGTTTAAAACTGCTCAAAAAGGCGAGGACAAGAGGTAATGAACACACAGCACACCACGGGCGCTCATTGTTTTCGTGTGTTTCTTACCCTTGTCCTCGTCTTTTTGCGCAATTTAAAACGTTCTAAAGCAGTGAACCAACTTGCCCGCCAGAATGTCCTTTAAATATTGAGAGGGGGTTGCAAAACAAGCTTTATGACCTCAGTTTCACCTCAAATCTCAGTATTGAGATTTGAAGTGGACGACGCAAGGTAAAGACTAAATAGCACGGTAAGTAAACTGTCGTGCGTGACAGAATAACTTTGAATCTTTAATAATGACAAAGGCAGTACAAAGATAAAGTTCAGATGGTGAGGAGACAACGTACGTGCGTACATACATACATACATACATACATACATACATACATACATACATACATACATACATACATACATACACTGGCTTCGCATTTTCAAAATGGTTCGCCACCAAAGTGCAAGCTGTCAACCATACTACTTTGCCGAGTTTTAACCGAGGGAATCTACGAGAAAGGCAGGGAACACGGCAGGGCGCGCGGCATCGTCGTGGCGACAGCAGTGGCGTTACCGGAGCAAACACCGCTTTCAGGAGCTCTGCGTTTCCAGTCCGAGCGGCGATCGAGGGCGGTGCGCGTCGTCGAAGGAAGCCCAGCCACTGCGCCCCATCACGTGGCTGCAGTTTGTCTCCGTCGCAGTGCCCGCTGATCGAAGAGGCCCTGGAGGACCATCCCGATTAAGAAGTGTTCCCTTCAATTACGAAGGCTTTGCTCACGGCGCCTTCTCTCCTTTCCCTGCGCGGCGCAGCTCCCGCGCGCAACTGCACTTCAGTTCTCGGTGCCATCCTTTCCTCTTCATCCCTCAACCCCGATCCCCCCCCCTCTCCCTCCTCTTCCTCACACCGTCGCTTGTCCCTCACCTCGGCGCACACGTACAAACACACACTGAGCCTCCATCGGCTCTGTTGGCGCGTCACGGGCCAACGAAGACCAGGCCGTGCGACATCAACGCGGCAGCACGCCGACCCGCATCACTCCTTCGAGCAACTCCCGTTGATTGCCGAGGATTCGGGAAGACCGGGAGGCTTGGGAAAAAAGGAAAAAGGAGGCGAGCCGATGGGAAGGTGAGATCGGGAGACGAAATAAACTGGAAGTATAGCAACAGCAGACAGGCAACGAGAGTGAAAATCGTCCGTAGCCTTTGGAGAAAAGGAAGCGGGGAGAAAGAGAAAAATAAAAAGGAAGCTTCTTCACGCCGCCGCGAGCATACACACAAGAACGGTTGCGAGAGCGGCGCTTCTTCGAAACGTCCTTTCGTCGTTCCTTTTTCACATCGCCTGCTTTCCTTCGGCTTCCTTCGGCTCGTGTCGAGGCTCCGGCAGAGACGCCGAGAGATCTCTGGAGCAGCGTTCCTTTTCTTGCTGCCCGCTGCAAAGAAAATAGAAACGAAATGATTGGCCGGTCACCGCCACAGACCGTGCGTTCGGCAACCGGCCGGCCGGCCAAGATTGCAGCTTTTCAATTCTCGCCGGCCCAGCACCACCGAGCCTCGGGTTTGGCGGGCTCTCCGTCGACGTCCTTGCGTATCGCCGAGAGCCTGATCCTCTCAAGAGAGAGACCCCCGTCGTCGGATTGCTTACGCTCACCCAAACCCCAGCCTCTTGTGAGCGCGTGTCTGTACGTGTGAGCGCAGGGAGGGGGTGCGACGGCAATGGAGAGCGAGAGTACGGCGGTATTCACCTTTTAAGAAAAATAATAATCACACTTATAAAAGAGTGAGAAGATAACAGTGTGGCAGAAAGGAAAAAGGAAAAGGACGTCTTGTGCACGAGGCGTAGTTCGCGAGATTTCGCCGAGATCCCCGGCGCGAGAAGACCTTCTCTGTCCGACCCCCGCTTTCGGTGACGAAACTGGCCGGCTGTGCGATCCGCCCCGCTGGGCGGATTGCAAGGCGCGCCTGGCGGGATATTGCCTCGAGAGATTGTGCCCTCCCCTTGAAGACACCTTTTTATATAGTCGGGAATAAAAAGTGAAAGAGGGGAGGAAAACACACACACAAAAAAGAGAGAACACGGCTCGAGGGTGCCCGGAGGTACACTTTCCTATTTCCGTAAAGCAAACGTGCTGGACACTTTAGACGAGCGTGAACTATTTTGGTTCGAGACGTGTCCGAAGAGGTCACCGCGATGGCGGCTGTGGACGCGAAGCTCTAGCGGGTTCGAGCTATAACGCCACGCGGTTGGTATGAGTGGCGGGCCACTCATGAGCACTAAGGCAGCAGTAATGACAGCAGTGTCTTATTTAGGCTGGGCTGTGTAAATAAACACCTGCTGTGGAAACATGAATTGTCTCCCCCAATTATAAAAGAGCAGTTCAGATCATAGCAACGGACTGAATTAAGCTGCTTGTCGAAATACTTCTTCAAAAGTTCATGAATTACATTAATGTCGTGAGTTGAAATTCAAACTAGAAGAGAAGCTCAGGAGAAGATTGAGGCTTGAATCGGTGAACAGATCCCTAAACACGATTGAGAACAGGGAATGTCGCTGGAGTTCCCTGTTCTACATCGTTTTTAGTGATCTGTTCATCAATTAATATCGCTAACATTACTTGCCTCCTACATCTTAAAAGCCCACTACACCGGTCCTAGAGCTCTAGCATTGTGGAAGCTCGCGTCAGAATGCTCAAACAATCATTCTTCATAAAACGGCCCGGCTCTTGAGCACGGGCACACAAAAATGGTGGCAGCTGGTTGAGAAGTTGTCGGATTGATAGCGCTTTCCTCGAACCACTAGATTTCGCACGGGCATAGGCGATTTCTACTCATTCTACGGAGACGCAACCTTGCGGAAATGAGGCAGTGATAACGGCACCAATAAAAATAATGATTGATTTCAGGGGTTTTACGCCCCGTAACCAGCTATAATTAACCAATAAATATAAGACAGGAAAATAGAAAAAAATCGCGAAACAACATAGCATTTTCCAACTGGCGGTCCAGGCTTCAGCTGACAGACAGTCAAACACACGACTGGTAATTGAAACATAACAAAAAGGAACACAAAAATAAGCACGTCTGTCGCATTTTTAATCATATACGAAAATGTCTTCCTTTAACTTTGTCTCAACAACAGTTTAGCTCAACGCTCCATTGTATGTTCCTCCATTTCGCTCACGTAATTTGTTTCGCTGCCTTGAAATGTTTCACGTGCCAACGTCTTCGTACCTTTTGTTGAAGTTTTATATTCAGAGGTTCCTGCTGATTCCGATAGATACGCCACGAATTTTCACAAACTTGAGCCAACATGCGCGGTCGCGTATGTTCATTGCCACTTGTCTATTCGGATGGATATACAGTGGCACGCACGCTCATTTGCAAATACAAAACGTATGCTGCACCGAAAATTGGCTGCGGTGAAGTTGGTTTTTGCGCTTGTGCGATGAGTTGATTGGTTTCATGCAACGTGCTTGAGACGAGGAACACACACACATATGTGATCGGTCGTATGGGTCTAATCGCACAATTCAGTGTGTCGCAAGCATTCCGCAAGGGACCGTACAACACCTTTTATTATTATTTTTTTTTACATATGAGAAAACAGGCCCCTGTGAGCATGTGAGCGAAATCTTACAGCGCTCCCACCAAGGTATTTGCAGTTTCTTTCTTCAAGTGCACCTTGAAATCGCTCGCTTGTCTTTTATCAAATTACGTCACAAAGAGCACCGACGACTTCGCTTGAAATCCTTTAACAGCGGAGCTGTTTAAGCTCGGCGAACCGCCGGGAAGCGTTTGCAGTAATGTGGGCCGATCCTGGTAGCGTCGCACCGTGTGAGGTGCAGAAAGCTTCAGGAACCCCTCCAAGTTACGGGTTCGATCCTTGTAGCCGCGGCTGTATTTGCATGCAGAGAGAGAGATAAAGAAGCACAGAGAAAGAGAGAGAACGAAAGACAGAGAAAGATATAGAAGACATAGGAACACCTGCCATAGCTGCACCTTGCCTCGCCTAACTTAGATACTGATTTACATGGCCATGTAAGAGCTAGTCACGTGATCGAAAGCATGTAAAATTGCGTAACAACTAGTCACGTATCGTGATCAGGCCTAAATTACAGCGTTTCTGGGTTAAGCTAAGCTGTTAAGCTCTTGGAGCGGTGTTGACGGAAGTCATAAGGAGTCGGTTTTGTACGGGCTCAACGCCATTGGTTAAGCTTCGATTACGAGAACCCCGTCGGCGCCAAGTTCGAGAGCACGGACAGCGAGCGAACACTCCCGAGGCTGTAGGCTTTCCGGGGCTGGAAGCGCAGAAGTGGTTGCCCAGACGAGACCTGAGAAGCTGTTGCGGAAGGTGCCGCACTTCGGCGCCCTTGGCCTGCGGTGAGCTCGCGACTGCGGTGAGCTCGCGGCTCATCCGTGCCTGGCTCCTAAGTGTTGGGATGTGGCGTGTGGTGGCGTGATCAGTGGCGTGATCGGTGACGTAGTCGGTGGTTCGAGCCCAGTGCGATGTCCATATTTGGTCAGGTATGCGGGAACCTGACGTCACACAAGCGGCTGGAACCCTATAAAAACGCGCAGGGAGAGACTGGGGGTGAGACCTGATGGAGACTCTGCCGGAACTCTGCTTCGCGACTTATTACCTTGTACTTAAATGCCCACTTTGCTCTATATAGCGATGTATTAAACTTAGTTGCTTTGCTGCTCTACGCCGTCTGTACTTCCCTTCTCGTCGGTCCCGATGCAAGCTATATGAACTCATCCTGCGGACGGCGGCGGTTGAGAGACGTCATAACACTAGCTTATCATTTGTCAGGCTTCGGGAATGTCTGAAACATTATTTGCCGAATAACTGTAGGAGATTACATCTCTTTTAACACGATCCTAGAAGGTACTGTTTGTCAAGGTGTTAATGTTGTCAAGGGTTCATATGCTAATTGTCAAGGGTTAATATAGGCAAGGAAGAATGAGACACCTTCCATCATCACCTGCAAAAAAATATTGGCATCATAAACTGCCCTGCTAGTACTGAAAACCTCCCACCGAATTTCGGGGAGTAATTTTCTCGGGCAGCCTCGTCGAGTTCGTGTTTACATAGCGAAGTTCAGACGCTATTGCAACTAACGGCCAAGGCCCCTCCTTCGAAGACAGCATCGCACCAACTGTTTTCGCTTGAAACCCCGCTACTTCTTATGAGAAACAGCTCGGAGCTGTTTAGTTTAGCCCGATGAGCAGGCCGTAGACAGACGGACTGAAACAACACCGTGCACAGCCATCAACACTTGGCAAAATTAAAAACGGGCTGGAAAAGAACGGAAGCCGTGCGATGATACCCGCATGCCGTTTGTCCTCGTCATCTTCGACGGCCCAGGCCTGCAGACTTTTCCCGTCCCCATTGTGGACATCGTCATCAAGCAAGCGAGCAACCCTGCCCGAGGGTGCCCGTCTACAGCTCACTCCATTACTGTCGCGAACATCACGGTGAGGAGTACTGAGAAAAAAAGAAACGACGGGTTCTGAGGAAAGTTGTCGTCGTAGCGAAGAGTGTTTGCTTAACACGGGGTGTGGAGATGAAGTGTGTCTAGCAATTGATAACGCACCCCAAAACGCACTCTCTGTATACAGCACACGAGAGAACAGAGATGGACTCGCCATGTGTTCCGAAGACGCAGTCGCGTCAACGTGAGTTCAAGCTTGCGACGTTGACGAGAACAAGGTACATCCCATCCCTCGCCTTTTCTCCCTAAGGAAAAAGAAAAGGAGAAGTGCAACGTACACATTGAGAGTCGCGCGCCGCCCGCTGTACCATTTGTTTCCCGGAACGTTGTGTGGCATTTGCAGAGATTGTCGAGTTGCAGCTCCTCTTTGAGCGAGCTCAGCATGCTGCGCGAAAAACGCCGATGCTGTAGCGCGCGCCACTGCAGCGTCGAGTTGTCACGCGGTGTGTCGATATCAGCGGGTTGAGCGCCGGCGACGGAAGGCAGAATCTGAGGCACCTCTTTTGGCTCAATCCAGGCCAAAACACGCGTCTTGCACCAGCGTTTGCCGCTTCCGAAGCGGTCTCGCGCACTTCCCTGGTAGCCCCCCCCACCCCCCCTTCCCTTTTTTTTTTTCACGCTATAACGAGAGTGTGCTGCAGCTAACTCCTAAAAGCAGCTGACGCCACCGGGACCTATAGAGAGGGGTTTGTTTTTCCACGTTCGGAGACACATTTTCGCCGCTGCCCACGACGGGAAAGCGAACGGAACGAAGGAAAAGCAGCAGGGCTGCGAAGAAGAAGATGAAGATAAAGAAAAAGAAAGAGAAAAGAGGGTATGGCTGACCCCGATGCTCGGAGGAGTGAGAGCGCTTCAGCACTTAGCGGACGTCTCACGGCGTTAATGCATCCTGGGAAACAGGACTGGGCGAGGAGGCGCACGACGCTGATGTGTGCCCAGGGTTTATGTCGCGATTTCTCGGCTCGTCATCTACCTTCCCTCTCCCTGTCCCAGCCCCCTTTATTTTGCTTGCCATTCGAACGGCCTTTCCCCGCGCTTCTTTCCCCGCACTAAGTGCTTTTTCGTCGCGTTCGGTTGTTGCTCGGGTGCCGGGCTGCCAAAGGTGCGCCGACTTCTTCCTGGGGGAGCAGCAAAAGGATTATTGGTGACGTCATTTCCGTCCGCCTGTAGCACTTGCCACGATATGTTTTTCTCGGAGAGGAGATACTCTTGCGGGAAAGATGGCATCTTCAACTTTTTCTCCCCCCCCCCCTCCCCTCATAACGATGCTTTACGTGCAAAACCGCCAGCTGAGCGTGGCAGTCTTGAATGGACAATGGCAACGATAAAATGAGGAAGTACGTGTCCTGTGCGCTTGTGAAGCTGTCTCGCCATCGAATAAGCGTTAGGCTATGCCGTTAGCACTTGTCAAATTATAATAAGGGGATGCTCACGTCAGTAACAGGCACATATCTGAGAGGTAGCAGTCGCCCTCATCGGTATTTATATTTCCGTGAAGTTAGTGAGGTTAGGGTGAGCTACGACGGCGAGGTGTGAATCGTCGACTCTTCCTTGAAATTAAACAGACTGCAATGTTTTCGCATGGTGGCCGGTAGGCCTTCGTGAAAATCGGTCATTTGACTTTTGAGGATAACGTTGCGGCGCTAGCACCTAGCTAAACTATTATTCTCGCTCAGCACCTCCTATTCACCCCTCACGAAAAAAAAAGGGCTCTCTAGAACAACCACATCAAACATCAAGTTTAGAGTTGTATGTAATATCAGAGCGCAAGTCTAGCACATAAAATAGTAGTTTCTTCATCGCATTATCTGTAAAGAAATAATTTAATGGAGGTAGGTGCACTCCGGATCGGATATGGGGGCATGGGCAGCACGTAATGAAGGGAGAAACAATGGACACGTATGGCTCATACTAGCTTTTATACATGTGAGTATTAAGCAGTCCATCTATAATTGACCTAAAGATACCCCAATCGTTAAAAAGCCAAGCTTATTCAAACAAAAAAAAAAGCACTATGCGCTAGGGGCTCAACTGATTGAGGACGCTTAAGTGAACACTGTTGTGTCCTTTGAAAATAGTTTCTATATAATATTTCAATATAAATGCGTATTCTGTATAAATTTTAATACGTGATCCTGTGTTTTATAGGTCGCCTGGTGCTTCAAGAAATTTTGAGGGATCTTGTCCAGTCACCGCATATCGGTGCCTAGTAACGTGCATTGCCTTTCTTTTTTTTTCGTGCGCTACTCGTATGACCCGATGCTGCCGATACTGACTTTCAACGGTACTGCGTCTATCTTGTGAGCCCGTCTTCAATATTACTTAATTTAGTTTATTTCAGGCTCATCAGACGTTAGTTTCTCTAGGCACCGGGCTGTTCGTCATTCAGACTTCGTTAGAGAACAAAATCTTCGCTACGGTAAGTTCGCAATACTTCATATAATCAAATACCTTAAATTATCTGAGTATGTTTAAGTCTATCTACCACGCGCACACCTAGAAGCTTTCATTACGAGCAGCGTGGGTGGCCGAGCCCAAGTTTGAGCGCCAACAAGGTCTCACCGAAGCGAGTAGGAGGAGTGGGTTGTGTAGGGGGCGGGAGTGCTCAACAAGATCAGTGACGTCATCACTGCTGGCACAATTAGAATAAAAGATGGTGCCGTGACGTGACCAGGTAAACACATTTGTCGTGTCAAAACCGCTGACATGGGCATCGCATCCGTACTGGCGTCGTTAATGATCAATTGCGAGATATATCTGTTATCGACTAAAAGCTCATCACACACAATACGTTACCCACCGCGATTCTGCAAGTTCGTGCACCAGCCCTATCTTTAGCAGCCCCTTTCTTGCATCCAAGTGTAGGCGAAAGCAGGTAGCTGAGGACGGCTGACCCTTCATACTGTTCCAGGTTCGTGTTCCAGCCCGGCCGCGGCAGAAACCAATCGACTACTAGACGAAATTAAACGAAGCGCGAAACAATTCCCGCGATCTGCGAGGGATCCGAGTAGCGTCGAGGTACAAACATACACTTGCGACGTCGCAAAAAACGCGGCTCGTCCTCCTCCACGTCCGGCGACAAACTGAGGAACGAAACCGAGGAACGTCCTGTTAGCGGAGACCCGCGCGGCTTGGTGGAGCGAAGAATGGCGAATCGGTTTGCGCGCAGATTCGGCCGGAAAGGCGAGCTGACCAAGGTTATTTCCGTACCGCGCGCAGGCGAGCGTGTACGATCCACTGTGGCATTTATTCAGGGCTGATTGGCAAGCTGTCTCCCCCACCCAAGGACCTGCGTTCGCAACACAAGGAGGCGAGCTTTTTTTTTTCCTCCTCGGAGCTCGTAATTGGAACGACCAAAGCGTACGGTATGAAAGGAGCCGAAAGAAAGCAAAACAACTAAACGGGGGTAACAGGAATAAGTAGAAAGCGGAGAACGCAATGCCGAAAAGAAGAAGAAGGAAAGGGCGGTTGATTGTGGAGCAACGGTGAGGTAGCAAAAAGAAAAGAAAAAAAGGCCCCAAGAGCTCCGGGGATTGCGCAGTTGTTTGTTGATCGCCCATTATATCGGCCAGCAGTGCTTGGGGCAGCAGAAACGGCTAAGCCTCTCTGCGTGTTCGTGACAGGACGTCGGCGATCCGTCGCTGCACGGCCGTACGGCTCACGTCAACGAGCTAAGACTTCGTTCTTTTTTTTATACCCCCCCCCCCCCCCCTTCCCCCTCATCTTACTTCAGGTCCATGCGTTTGCCACGGTTGCGTGTATATATACATTTGTTTCGTCATTTCACAACCTCCCGCTTTGAGCTTCTTTCTTTCTTTCCTAATTCTATTTTTTTTTTCGTTCAGGATGGTGGCTACCCACTGGCTCCCACGCGCACATTGATTCAACTGAAACGAACGTAAAAAGGGCCGTGACTTGCCCACTGCCCATTTGTTGTTTCTCGTTGGATTTACGGCAATTTGTTGCTGCATGCGTGCGCGTGTGCGCGCAACTGTAGCGTGGACGCTGCTTCCTGCCCAGGAATCCTTGCGTTCAGCCTATCGAAATGTCCGCGAGCGGCTGTTTAAGTGGTGCCTCGGGATTTGATATGCGTCAGCGTTGCTCGAGAATTGTGCTTACACAGCCCGAAGTGCTTGCTTTCAAAGTTGGTAGCAGAGATGCTTTCTCTTGATTGCGTGTGTTTCGAGAATTTAATCTCTAGCATGAAGATCCTGCTTGGGAAGTTAAGCTTCTTAACCACCGTAAGCACGTTATTCACTTACTTGCTTCTTAGGTACTCGTATTTGGACGGCATTGTTCTCGTCCTCGTTATACTCAATTCAAGGAGAAGGTCGAATGTTACGCACTGCGTGTCGGAGTGTTCTTACAATAATTCGTCGAAATTGTAGTCTGTCGGTCCTGTTGTGGGAGGCCAAATGGGTCGATCGCGCCAAGGCAGTACTTGTTGCAATTTATACTGCGCGTGAGTGACATCGCGCCTTCGATTGAGTGACTCGAAAGAGAGGAGGAAGATGAAGAAGGAATGAAGACACCGAAAGACAGGGAGGTTAGCTGGTTCCCTAACTAGCTGGCTGCCATGTTCTGTAAGAGAATTGCTAACATTTATAAAGGTGAAGCATTCCACGACCATTATTTACATACTTACTGGGACCTAAAGGGTTTTGTAGGGCATAGAAATGAAGCCACGACGACGTAACCTTTATTACGTTACAACGCTTAGTTCAGTGCGCGATGTCCATCGCCATCGATTCGGCGGTCATCTGTATATATATTTTTTTCTAGAAAACTGAAACGCGAGGAATAGATGATATGCTCTCCCTACTTTCATTGGCCGTTTCTTGGTATATTGCGAGAGGTTGCCTCACTCGGCAAATTCGGAACATGGAGACATCCCTTATCCCTGCAGGAATACCGTTACATCACTTAGAGACCGCGGTAGTTCTCGCTTTGCTCATGCGCTACCACAACCCTATCACACAGGAACATCGTTACCACGCATGACGAGAAACCTTGTACGGCTTGCCCTTTTCATACTTCAAGTATTTCAGTACAGTAGTATTTATTATGGGCGGATGTCGGCCACCCAACGTGCATATAAAGGAAAGAAAAAATAAATGTCGAACCCGAAGGTAGAAGCACTTATCAAACAGCGTGCTATATCTATAGCTAGATGTAGAGCGTCGCTTTCAGGAGGGATGACGGCGATGCGTCGGCCGCATCGCCGTCATCGACGCGTAAAGGTGCGCGTGAGTTGTGCGTGCAGTCTTGGTCTAATAGTTACAGCACTGGCCTTGATGTGCAGGAAGTTGTATATATCACCCCCCCCCCTCCCCCCCCCCTTCTTTTTACCTATTCCGCATTTTCACTTTACTATAAGCAGTCTTCCTGCACCTTGAAAGCTTCTAAAAGTAATGTCGTGGTGTGTTCAGCGGGCGTGAGGGCGTCAGTATGCTCAAAACTGTAAGCTAGTAAGGTGGTATACGCGCGAAAACGTTTTCTCTAGGTACGGTATGGTTGATTGTGCAAGGTTTGAAGACTGAAGTTTATTTCTGTCTTATACCGAAAGAGGAGTAAGAGCTAAAGGTATATTGCCTGACAGAGACTCTTACTCCTATGCGCATTCAGCGTGCATGTACATCGTTTGTATGGAAGTAACACAATACAACAACAACCAAATAACCAAACAAATCAATTAACAATGCAATGTACGAAGTTTTCGCTGAAAATAAAAGAAATACAGACACTTCATGAAAACAAGACATATCCTATAAGCACTTCATGAATATATACTTATGTGTACTAAATTATGAGATTTCAACATGACGGTGACTTATGAGGAGCCGAGGATGTCTACCGTACATCAAGAATAGGGCCGATCCCATGGATAGTGGTACAGCACGAAACTGGACCGCCGCCCCGTTATGCTGGGCGCGCAATTCATCAACACCGAGAGATGGTCGAATTTGTAGAGCATTCTTACGGCAGGATGCCTAATAAATAAATAAATAAATAAATAAATAAATAAATAAATAAATAAATAAATAAATAAATAAATAAGCAGTTGATATTGCCCGTCATTTTACCTTTCTGCTTCATTTATCGTAGCAATTATTACACTTACATTACAGATAAATATAGAAGCTTATCCCATACTAGCCGTAGTTTGCCACTAACTATTCACTCACGCCGCCTCGTGCAGGAAGGCACTGTACCTTGCCTCAAATGCGTCACGCCACGCGGTATCAAGGCCTTGCGGTAACTTGAAGCCTACACGGGAAACGTCTACGTTCAGTGCTTCGGATACATTCTTACGTGTTTCGTCGGGTAGCAGGCAGGAGAGCTTTCGTTTTTCTCAGAACTGCTAATCCCACGAGAGGCAGTCGCGTCGGCTTAATCGGGCCGCGCCAATTTCCTCTTAGTGCACACCGGCGCCGCTTGTGTAATCCCGTCGTCCAGACAGGAGCGCGCTAGGTAGACTACGCTGGTCTTCGTCGCCAACTTCAGTGCCTTTGCATGTAAACACATAAGCGATAGGCATCCGGCGCCATAGGAAAGTCTTAGCTGTTCTTTACGGTATGGGTGCGTGGACGTCACCGCACGCCAAGGTCACCGAGAAATGCGGACTCACTAGAGGAAACGTCACTAGGTCGCAAACCCTGGCTTTGCACAGTAAAATTAGACTACTGAAGCCTGAAGGCCTGACTACGCGCAAGCCGCCGTGCATGTCTTCGTATTCCTGATGCCTTCGAGGCTATTGAGTCGCTGTAATGACAAGCGTTACCGAGAAATAATGTACACTGTGGTGAAGCTTTTAAAAAGATCCGATTGGCAGACGTTGAAGCTGCAGAATGAGGACGATAGGTGTCTCGTACTCTCCCTCGTATACCTGTCATGCATAAGTTTTTTGAAACTAAGCGTTGAAGGAGAGGGAAATGCCCCCTTTGGCATCATGCTAATTTGAACTGCAGTTCTCTGTTGAAAAAAAAAAAAAAAAAACCTGAAATGGTGTAAACGGTATCGATGTGGGTGTACGGTGTGACACGTTAAGAAGTAACGGCGCTTACCAAGCGGTGTCAGCGTTATAACGCCGGTCTTATGTCTCTGTACGGCGCACAGTGTTCGGATGTTTTTGCTGGGATCGGTGATCACTCACCCGAGGTTACCGGTTCAGAAGAAACATTACCAGAACATAACCTCCTTATACATCCCCGACCCTTTCTCATGTTCGTGCGATTGAGTGAGGTTGCTTGCACCGTCGCCGCAGGTGAGGTCCGATAATCCCTGCTTTCGCAACACACGAGACTACTGCACTCGTTGAACAATGTGGGATCCCATTTGTGCACTATTTATTTCTGCACAAGGTATAGTACGTCCAGACTACGTCACGCTGTACAAGGGAGACAGTTGAGCAGAAAATTTAGGGAAAAAATATTCTAGAAACCTCAGACACTTATTTTTTGGAGCACACATAGGTGACCGTCTCTTTTTTGGCACGTAGGAATTTTGTTTAACGAAGACATGATAAAACTCGCTGCCTGCTTCGTTATGCCTTTTTATAAGGGCCTCTGCATTCATTTAAGGCGTCTAGAGAAAGACGGTTCTCTTTACAGATTTAGGCAGTTTTTCTCCTTGAGTGGCTGTGACTGCCCTAGGTAAATTAAACCAGGGTATATTTCACTGAGAAATTAAAATTTGTAGCTCTCTTATTACGAAATCGTAAAGCATGACCCTTACGAGTAAGGAAAATCTGGGAATACGACGAGTAGTTAACACGCCTTTTCGCCTGCGAAGCGCTATATCTCTCTCGACGCGTTCTGCTCGGGGTGTCCGCATGGCGTGTTTTGAATAAACGCAAAGCGTCCCGTTTCGAATGTGACAAAGAAACGGCTCCCTTATCGTCGTACTCGCAGGAATCGGCAGCTTTCTCCGGAGGGTCTTAGTCAGGTCTTGTTTATCGTACTGTACGCAGAGCGAATTAACGAACGCCCGAATCCGGCTCTTTCCAGGCTTCCTATAATTCCGACTGTTTCTGAAGAAAAAAATAAATAAATAAAGAAGACTTCGAAGAAAACGAGGGTTCCTAAAGCCCGGGTCACGAGAGCGACCTCCCGAAATGTCATCGTCGAGCTTCGTTATCGTCTCAAAACATCCGGGCCGGCCCCTTGGTATATGCTCGGCGTCCCTTTGCCAAGCTTCAACAGGTCAGCTTAGCTCCATCACAGTTTTTTTTTGGCGAGATTTGAGCCGCTGTGTTCGTTCGGATTCCCGAGCGTAAGGCCACCGGGCCATATATATATATATATATATATATATATATATATATATATATATATATATATATATATATATATATATATATATATATATATCAGAAAGACACAGTGACAAACATAGGATTTATTCTGACGTTTCCGCTGGAGGCCAGCTTTTTTCAAAGATCAGAATAAATCGTATGTTTGTCAATGTGTCTTTCTGATAGTATATTTATCCCGATAGCCAGGAAGAACTATTTTTGATATATATATATATATATATATATATACGATCCGAAAGTAACCGTGAAACATGATTTAGTATTCATGCTGACGTTTCGGCTGGAGACAACGTTTTAATAGGCTGGTCTCCAGCCGAAACGCCAGAGTAAATACTAAATAATATGTTTGTCATTGTGAGTGTCTGATCGTAGATTTATCCCGATAGCCAGGAAGAGTTCATTGATATATATATATATATATATATACAGTTTTCTGTCCAGAAACAGGTAGACCAAATTTTCCCGCTTCCTCGGAGCGACTTGTTTACTCTAAGCGCGACTCATCGGGCCCGATAAGAACGAAAAATACAAAAATACATAAATTTCCAAGGACGCGGAGGGACGTATAAAGAATGACGAGATATCCAGCGCCGAGGTGACGAACAAACGATGCCTACCAGGAAAACGAATTTTGTTTTCCCTTTTAAATAGCATTCCCGGAAGGGAGGCGTGGTAGTATGGGGGTGAAAAATAAGTAAAGCGACCACAATCAAGGTGCACGAATAAGGGAAAGCAAGGACAGGCCTAGGGGAAGAGCCAGAATGCGGACGCAGCTTGAGGGGAGAAAAAAAAAAGGGGGGGTGTAGGGGTAGAAAAGGGGAGAAAATGGTAAGCAGGGGGGGAAAAGGATCAATGGTTTCTTAAGTAGTCGCGCCAGCAGGCGCACGTGCTGGTGTACTTAGCGAACGATATCCGAATAAAACCAGGCATCAACCTACACTATAGGAGCGCTTTATTTTTTTTTTTTTTTGCGTCAAACGAGAAAGAAAGGCGTGCCCTAGCATCCCTGACGAAGGAAAAAGGGGGGCGGGGGGAGTAAAAAGCGGATCAAGACGCGTTTCCGCGGAGATAACGCTCGCTCCGTTCTCGCCCCTTTATTTTCCACTTTATTTCTCACTAGTACGTGCAAGTGAAATAAAAAAAAATTACCGCTCCATTGTGGGTAGAAAGGAGGTGTACGAGAACGCAGAGTCTCTACGGCGTTCTTCGGCAACCCCCGCCCTTCCCGGCGACCTTACTTTCGCGACTGGCGTCCCGTGCTCCCCCACTGCCGCTTCCCTATACGCAGCTCTTCATTTTCCTCGCGACTTCTTTCGCATGCTGCGTTGCGTCGCGTGTACAGGATGCAGCGTATAGCGACGCGTACGAAAACCAAGCAGCTCGCTGCTGCTGCTGCTGCCTATTATCGAAACTGGAAATCGACTCGAACTTCGCCCCCGGGATGCCAATTGTCGGAGCATTATTCCCCCTCTTTCCCACTTTGCCCCCACTTCATCCCTGTTCCTGCGGGGCTGTTCGACCTGCACATTTCTCGCTGCACTTGCTATTTTGCGTCTTTGTCCCCCCATTTGCCACTCTCCGCGCTCGTTTTCTAGGGGCTTTGCCATCCTCGTTTGGCTTCGATCGACGATGCGTTGTCGGCGTACCTGCTGAGCCGGAGGTTTACTGTTTTAGAAAAGAAGGAAAGTGCTGTTGCCATTCATAAAATATATATTTATTTTTTTTTGAAAAATTGCCGATGTCGTCCCGGCGTTTCGGATATCGATTTTCGGTACTCTATTTGGAGCTGTGGCAGTCTGACAAGCTCAGGAAAGAGCTACTCCAGAAAAAGCTATAATACAAACAATCTCGTTTATTTAGTGAATGTAAGCATGCAGAGAACAATAGTTCTGTCTTTCTCTTAATAGGGAGGAAGAATAAGGGCTTGTTACGGCGCAACGTTGTCTTGTCGTGAGCTCGGTTTTTCACCGACGACTCAAATACCTAGCTGGTATTTTTTCAAGTAAACAGCGTCCAGCTATCACTGGAGGCTGTTTACTCGCAACTGCACATTGGAATCGGTTTAGCGGTGTTGAAACTGATTTACACCTGCCAACGATTTCCATCTATATATCTGCTGTAACTTGCTCACTCGGTTCCCCATAGCTTCTGTTCCCCATCGCCCTACAAATAACAATGTCCATACGCATGGTGCTGCCGCAAGTTGCGTTGAGCGTGCGGTGTAACACGCAGTCATCTTCGCAAGACGTCGCATTCCTTGAAAGCAGCACCTTTTTCTCCATTCACCACGGCCATTTTGGCCCAAATGAATTCTGAACCCCAAGAATATAGTTTAAGATTCAGACCATTTTATAATGGCGGCAGCTCAAGTAACGCACGAGTAAAATAACGCAGCAAAGAAGAAATTCATTTTTCAGTGCCACGTTTTATGAAATCAAGTGTCATCGGTCAACTAAGTTGACACCTTATGAGTTGTCGCTTGAGCCCGGACTGCTGTACATTAAACATGGTGTGCGGCGTGCATATAGACAAGGCTTGACCAGAAGCAAAATTATCGGCTTCCTTCAAGGCAACAACGGCATAGTGGAATAACATCGGTAAAATCCTCGCGAGATTCGAAAGATGTAACGTATAATCAGAAAGTACTATTATCCAAAGCAAGGTCTAAAGGGGAGCAGAAAGGAAGTAAAAACCAGTCTCAGTACTGTGCAACCTGCGTGCAACAGCGGAGCTGACAAGCAAGCGCCTCAACGTGGGGAACGGAGATTGAGTTGTCTCATTTTTCATCTTCGTCATCAGTGTTCAGGGTTTCTTTCTTTGTCTCCCTACGTCTTCTTGCTTTTTTTTCTGTCATTCTTTTCATCTCTTTATCGCTTTCTGTACTGCACTCTCTCTCGTCCTTTCCATCCTCCTCACCCTAACATCTTATTCCAATCCTACTGCTGTACCACACTGTTCAAGGCTATGCTATGCTTTACCTTCTCCCCTCCTCGTTTCTTTTCTCTTCACCTTCACATCGCTCCTCCTCACCCGCACTTCTCTCTCTGACTCCTCCGCTATACTATGCTGTGAATTGTTATGCTATGTTAGGAGCTGCTTGACATATACCAGCTTTCTATGAAGCAAGGTAGCAAGTTGGGCTAAATGGTATACTATCACGGTGAAAAAGCACGCACAACAAGGACTGAAGAGAAGGAATAGACGACACGAGCGCTGACTGGCAACTGAAACATTATTGAAAAATATAGCATATATATAAAGGAGAACAACACGTGAAACATAATGTCAAGCCAAGCGTCACTTAATCTCTTCGAAAAAGAGATCAGGTTTTTGGAGGCCACCTAGCACACAATCTGTCGAAGCCTTGTTGCGCATATCCGCGTTGTTTGACATGACACGCACATTATTTTTCACGTGTTGTTCTCCTTTATATATATGCTACCTTTTTCAGTAAAGTTTCAGTCGTTAGTCAGCGCTCGTGTCGTCTATTCCTTCTCTTCAGTCCTTGTTTATGCGCTGTTTCACCATCGCAGCTTTATATGGCGCATAATCGCGAACCACGGTTTTAAGTGGTCGCCCACAGAATTTTTCCAATATACGAAGTTAAGAGTAGGATCCCCGTTAACATATAACGGGGAGTATGTAGGCGGAGCTGCCTTCCGCTTCAGAGAAGCAGAAAAAAAAGAGAGGTGCTACTGAGACAGACAGTACAGCAGCTTAGCGAAAGAGTAGCCCCACCAGACAACTATTTTAACCTTTCTCAAGCACATGGCATATAGTGCGAATATTTTTCTCCAGTCGAGTCAACACGTGCGAAGATGTCGAGGGATTGTTCCACATTTATTCGGAATCTAAGAGCGGCGTTCTGGGTAATAAGTGCATGGAAGCGGTTATTTCTGAAGCCTGGTTAAGACTGAAATGCGAAAGCCCACGTGTGTGATCGCAAGGGCCTTTCCTAACGACTACCTAAGCATAGACGTTTATTCTCTTTGCATTTCAATCTATCAGACGCAGACGTACAGAATTTCCACTCAGGACGGGTAATAAGAAGAGGGCTTCTCCTCACATGGAGTCACTGCGTAAAGAAGCCAACTTTAGATATTCTGGATAAGTATCGCGCGTGGGCTCGAAAGGTGCGTGGTTCGTTAATGAATTCGCAAGCTGCATAGTAGCACTGGAAATAAATGAGAAACAAGGCGTCTCACATTACGAAAAAGGGGATCGCAGCTTTCAATAACAGAAATGTGAAGTCGATACGGGATGCAGGTGCTAATTATGGGTCAAGCTGCTTGGCGCAGCGTCAGCTAGTGCCTAGCACATTATTGTTGATTTTGTAAATGAATATTGTGCAACTTTAATGTGTTCATGAATTTACAGTAAAACGGTATCAATTTTATACTTTTCGCGAGAAAAAATTCGGTGGATCCCACGCATTATAGGAGGGGATGTCATGCGACGTCACCAGCGAGGGATTTCGTGCCGGTCTGTTTCGCCTACAGCCAAGTGTTACGGGTAGGATCAACATCTGTGTGCATACTGAGCACAAGATGGACGAAATATAAAAGGGGCCGTGGAACCCATCTTTTCGCTGTGGGCATGCTTCGAGAGAGAGCAACACTAACTCGCACATATCAATTTCGAGAGAACTAGTCGGAACATTTGTGACTGGTGTTCAAACATCCATCAGCGGTGCATCCGTGTCGGGTATGTTAGTGTAGGGGCATTAACAAAGAGGAAAAGTGTAGAACTGCACCGGCCTGCACCATAGCCGGAACATTCATGAGGGCCCCTTGGACGTCACATTCAGGCACATTATGCAGGGTCTTCTTCCATTGTAGAACGCTCTATGCCGCCACTGTAAAGGTGCCAAGAAACAAAGAGCACAGCAAGAGAATGTGTGGTTCGTCACTGCACGAGTGATGCGGTTCCTCGTAAACACGAACGGGCACCGCTTGCGAATGTCGGACGAGGCAAAACACACACACACGCACACACACACACAGACTGCACAGATTGTTCGCGCAGTTCGCATGCATGCGCTTCGCTGCAGCACTCGCGCTCGCAACTAAAGGCAGTGCCGGTGTTCGTTTAACTAAACATAGAGGGCGGACTTTAATATCTAAGGCTTGTCTATCGCCCATGGTATGTTCATGAGAATAATGAATCTCTTTTATGCATCGTAATACGTACAACTGTGCCCGCACATGCAGTTTGCAAAAAAAAAAAGAAAGAGAAATAGCACGCAGCCTTTAGTTGAACAAACTGCCTCGCGGCTTCATAGTTTCTCAGGTTAGTACGGGCCAAATCCCCGATATTTGTACGTATAACATCGTAGTGGAGGGCTCCGGCGATTTCGACCATCTGGGGTTCTTTAACGTGCACTGACATCGCACAGCACACGGGCCTCAAAATTACGCCTTGATCGAAATGCAGAGCCGCGGCCGGGATCCCCACTAGAACACGTGGGGATCTCTGTTCTTTGCTGCATTCGTAAATGTATAGAAATTTGTTAAGGTTTTCTTTGTAATTCCTAAATGTTGTTAGTGCAAGAACTCGCAAGAATAACTAAACACTTGTCCTTCACAGCTGTGCACTAACCATCGCAGTATGCATAAGAAATTCACCTTATAAGTTTCTAAGAAGTACTTGTAGTTCAATAATGTCTTGTACTAAGCGAGAGAGAGAGAGAGAGAGAGAGAGAGAGAGAGAGAGAGAGAGAGAGAGAGAGAGAGAGAGAGAGAGAGAGAGAGAGAGAGAGATGATGGGCGGAAGGCAGGGAGGTTAACCGGAAGGAAAAATATCCAGTTTGCTACCCTGCACTGGGGAAGGGTAAGGGGAGACAGAAAGGGATGGAAGAAAAAAAGAAGGAGGAAGACAGAGGCCGAATCACGCGCACACGCACAAACACGGTGTTTGTACTAAAAGTCAGTACAAAAGTTATAACCTACTCACTCGTAACGTAACTCACTCGTAAACGCGTGCACAATGGTTCTTTACAGTACTGACAACATCCAGCAATCTTATGGCGCTACAAGAGACTGCAGTTAATGTGTATGCTAAAATATAAATTCTTGCTTGGTAAAGTAAAGGTCCTTTGTTCATCCTTAGCTTTATTAAAGGAGCCCTTAAAACATATTTTACTCGCCGATTTTCCATCCAAATGGGTTGTTTGTAAATGCAGGAAAACGGAAGTTATTCAACTTACAAATTCAAAATAAAAGCAGACGAGAGATATCGGCATCCCCTCTTGCGTTTCACCAACCCAGGGACGTGCCACGCCGCTTCCAATCAAAACGCGGCTTACATCTTGCGGAACCGTAACCGTGTTGCTCACTGTGGCCTTCCTGCACAGCAACCACGTTGGCCGCACAGCGGTTCTGGTGTCAGTTACACACGAAATGAAATTGTGCTGCATAAATTTGTGTCTTTTGGTAGCTTTAGCAAGCATAAGACATGTTTATATCTTAAATGTGATTATAGCCAGTACATTATAAGCATGTGTGATACATATTTTTATTCCTGACTGTTCCCGACCAGTCAGAACCGACAGCGAGGCCAGCATAGGAGCATCACATCAGCTCCAAGAAACTCTCGATGTATGACGCTGCTGTCAGCGCAGAAGTCCAGTTCATGTGCAGATTAAAATATAATACGCTTTGTCTTCGCCGCTTTCACTGGTGTTACGGTCATCATTGAGTCTCACATCAAGCGAACGTACAATAAAAGCGACGTGCGTAATTTGCGTTTCAGGTCCTTTTAATGTGCGCGGATATCGTTCGCACTATACGACTACAAGTACAGTTCCCTGAAATAAAATGTCGTGTCCACCGACTCCATTCTCCAAAGCCGTCAATGATTTCACGCTCTCAGTACAAAGGTGACGACATTCAGGTCCCAATAGCCTTCATCAAAATACCTCCACAACTAGACGGGTACGAACCGAGGCATTACACGTTTGCAGATATCCAACTTGACTCGCTCTTCTTCACCTGAACCGACTGCGCGAAGGCGCGCGTCGAGCTAAGAAAGCAACAGCACGAAACACGCTCCACAACGAAGCATTGTATAATGTGCCGCGTTCGGCGCGCAATCGATTTGTTAGGCAAAGCGGCGCCTCTATCTGGTACGGCGGGGCGGCCGTATACAGGGGTGGGTACCGCGACACTCAATAAAGCTCGCTCGCTCACATCTCTGCCGCTTTCGCGCTTTGCTCGATCGCGTCGACGCGACGGGAACACAACAATCGAGTGTGTGTGAACGGGGCGAGCGGAAACGGGCGCTCGCCTTTTGCGGGCCGCCCATTAATCAGGCAGTTCGCCCGGCGACGGACACGCAAGTTCAGGAGGTCCTCCGGGTACAACCCGCGGCCGAGGCTGCGGCTCGCGAGCCGACACTGGCCAAGCGCCGGCCCAAGCCGAGATGACCGGACGATAGCGACCTCATTAAACAGAGTGCGAGGGAGCAGCGGGACGCGGCGTGCTTACGGCGACGACAAGGCGCTTTGCGTATCGTACTGCCGCTTTCCCCAGCATCCCACGCTCGTCTCCGCATCCAAAGCGTTCTTTCATCGCCACGCCGGCGCTTCTCCTCTAAACGCGTTTTCAAAAAGCCCGCTTATCGCAACAACCCCCCTGTTTCCGCGGCACTAAACAACATCCGCCTGTCGTCGCGCTAACTTTTGCCGATTTGTCTTTCGGCACATAATTTGCTTTTTTTGTTCCCATTTTCATACAGCGTGCTGTGCTTTCTTTTTCCTTTTTACCCTGTACCTAGTT
The DNA here is from genome assembly GCA_013339685.2 of Hyalomma asiaticum. Taxonomy (NCBI): domain Eukaryota; kingdom Metazoa; phylum Arthropoda; class Arachnida; order Ixodida; family Ixodidae; genus Hyalomma; species Hyalomma asiaticum. Next base: position 69,792,298 of record CM023485.1, on the reverse strand, counting down.
CACATGGATGAGGAGTGTGCGCACGTGTCGCAGTGAATTTTCGCTAGCGTGCTTTTATGGTGGTTTTATATCCGCCATTATTAGCGAGGCAGGTTCCGTGTGTGTTCACGGGTGTGCAGCTTCGAAAGCTGGCGCGCCCGTCGGCCCTCTGTCGTAACCGCCGGTAAATTACGCAGGTAGTCGATGTGAATGCCTGCGGCATATTTATTGCGACAGTGTGGCGACCACGTGAAGCTGAGTAGAGAGAGAGGGAAGGAGAGAGGAAAAGAACGGATGCAGCAGTGGTAGAGAGGCCAACTTCACGACCGTCCGGTTTGATGTCCTGCTCAGGAGCGTGTCAATTGACTGACGTTTTTAAGAGACTGCAAGCGAAGAAAACGAACATGAAAGCAAAGATTATTGTGCCATAGCTCTTTGTTTTACTTTGTCCTGCATGTCAAGCAACACCAGTCTCGACACCTCTCTTTTGTGCCCTGTCCAAGCGGTGTCCTGTGAGTTTCAGCGGTCCTCCACCAGCTTCTTAACAAACTTTCTGAAATGCTCGAAGATCAGAACTAGAAGGAAAGCACGCTACGCGTGCGGAAGGAAACTGGAGAGCGGCCTACAGGGAACTCCATGAAATACCCTGGTGTGCCAAAATATTTCCTCAAGGAAGTAGATGAAGAAAGTTTTGATATTATTTCTTTCGGTAACGTAAACTGGCGTCTTGCCCGAATCGTGTCGCGAGTGCCCCGAGCGTTCTTCAAAACTGTACACAGAACGTTGCGTTTGTGCACATTAAAAACGAGAGAACATGCAGCAGGGACGACAGAGCGAAAACCGAGCAGCACAAAACCGCACAAAGTCATTAATACCCTTGCTGGTATTATTTCTGAGATTTCATGTTATGGTAGCCGAGGTCCTTATAAAAGAGTAAGGATAGCATGTTGATGATTATGATGTTAATGTGTTACTTCTATGTGCTACAGTCACTGAACCTGGCCCTATCGATATCCTCCCTGCTTGTCCCGTGTCCTCCTCTGCTAATCTTTAAACCTCTTGCTTGCATATTATAATGACCACTTCCGTTCGCCCAGGATCTCCGGGGTTCGTTGAGGAGGACATTCTACGCTCCCTACAGGATGACCATCTTTGGAGATCATGTACATGAACTGTGTCGTTTCCGTACTTGTGCCACAAAGTGCACGGGCTTGCCGCTGGTTGCGAACATTTGTTCCGGTATTCCTGTACTTAGTCAGGTAGCAATGGCCTTGGATAGTAAAGACGCATTCTTCGTGCTTTCGTGTGTTTGCTGATTTCTCTGCAACTTCAGTATCCCGTACACACTTTCGGCGCACACTACTCGAGGGAAACACTGCCTTGGCTGGCGCCTGCCTTTCACTTTGCCACAATCATCGTATTCTGAGTTTATGAAGATCGAGAAAGCATCAGGAGAAGATACAAAAGCAGATGTAACGAGGCTGCCGATATTCATGTTTGATAGGTTAGCCTGTCCAGAGAAAGCAGGTTCCCAGGCAATGATTAGAGCGCGGAGGAGGCCACAGCAGTACGAACATGTGGGCTTGCCCATCCGTCTAGGCTACCTGCTCTCATAGGCTCTAGAAGTTCTCACTTTGTTTTCTAGGCCTACTGCGAGGCAAACATTTTTATCTTTCGAAAGCGCGTGTGTTCCAGCCAGTTCTCTGCTCCAAAGAACGTCACGATAAAGGTGTTTTTTGTTGTTTTTGGCCTTCGGATTCAAGTGCAGCATAGTACTCTATGTAAACTGTCGCGCAGTGCACACTTACTGATAATTGTTGGTTATATTCTGGGAGTCGCACTGCAGCTATTGCGAATCGTGAGCGCCTGTTTGCTTGTGTTCTGTGCTGTTACAGGGGGACACAGAGAGAAGAGAGAGAGAAAAAAAAACAATAGTGCTGGGAACTTTAGGGCCAAGCATCTAACAAAAAACCCCATACATTCACGTATGCAAGGCTTTTCTAAGTAAAAAGTTTTTCAGTGCAGTTCCATTGAAGACGGGCTCCTTTTCCTTGACCCAGCCGATGCTGCCTTTACAGACCTTGGTACCCTAGCTGGCAGGGTGGCAAAGGCCTGAGAGTAATTACTCTTGAGACCGCTACAGGTTAGCGGCGCGGTTTACCTTTATAAAGTTTCTTTCGCAACACAAAAGAAGGAGAAGACGAACGAATCCCGTTTTTTTTCGCCTTTCTTTTATCTTTGGAGTCTTTGGCTTCACTCATGCGCTCCTCGAAGGCTGTCGTCACCCACCGCTTGCATTGTCCGCCCAAAGGAGCAGCGCGGCCGCGCCTCAATAGCGCTCCTTCAAATGAGCAGCTGTGCACTCATTCGGGACGTCCTATATATTTACGCAGGGACCTGTGTGCGCTGGGTGTATGTGCTCCCGCCATCTCCCCCACCCTCCATGCTGTATCCTAGGCACGCAGCGACCCCCCCCCCCCCCTCTTCCCTCTCTTCTCTTCCCATCCCACGTCGGCTCTTTCAGATCCAGGCAGGCAGCCATGAAACGCCCCAGCGCGCGCGAGGCAGCAGCTCTCAATTTCTCGGGCGCATTAATGAACTCCCTCGAAAGGGACCTTCCTGTTTTCAGATTGGGGAGGGGGCCGAGAATAGGGAGCTGTGGGGGTGTAGGGTGGCTGAGGCGCTTTCACTGCGGCTGTTCCCGCGAAGCTCAATCTTTAACAATCCCTCCCTTCCGCACCCCCCCCCCCCCTCCTTTTTCACTGCTAATTTTTCTTTCTTCCCTATGTTTTGCAGCTTCTATTTGACTCTCAACTTCTGTCATTCCGAGAAAGGCACTCTAACCCTGCCCTTCCCGTATTGGGGACGGCGTTGCCGCGCTCATTGCCCGGTCTTGCCTGGTTCTCGGGCCCATTTCCCTATAGCGTCTCTTCTGTTTACCAGGGGGCGATAGCTTGAAAAAGGAGCAACGGCGCGAGAGGAGAAGGCGTACAGAGAACCATCTAGCCCTTTTTTTTTACTTTCTTCCTTCAGCTAACCTCTTCTTAGTTCCATTCGCTGTCCCTAAGTCCAATGAGGAACAAAAGAGAAGTAAATGAGGCGACTCCAAACCAAAAAGGAGCAAAAAGAAAGAGAAAAGGAAGCGGAACAAAATGAAGGCAAGTACACGGACTGGGAAGAGGAGCAAGAGGGAAAGAAGGCTACGTTGAGAGGCAGCACGCATCGTGCTTCATCTGCCAAAGTTGTGCGAAGAGTCGCCGCGTGTGCCTCTGGCCATCATTCGTTCTTACTTCGTCCCCTCGCCGTCCCTCACTGGCTTCGGGCGGTCCACTTTATTTCTCTGTCGTATTTTTTAAGCGCGTCTTTTCTCTTAAGGATGCTTCATTTCTCGGGCAACATATGCTTGTCCTGCCTGGAATAATAAAAGAAAAGTGAAAAAGGATAAAGAGAGGGTGGAGACGGAGCGCGGTTTAGTCATAAGAGACGGAGAACGAAATGGATGGAAAGGGTAGATTGAGGAGGCAGGAGGGTGAGAGGGGTCGACGCAAGGTTTTCCAACTCTTGAGTAATGGGGGTAATAAAAATAAGGAGATTGAGAAAGGCGGCTGCCCGGAGAGTCGCGCGCGAGCGCGGGGCAAACAGCGACCGAGGCTCGTATAGGAAACGAAGGAAGGAAGTCCGGGATTGAACGGCGTTTAATATAAGTACATGGCTGCGTGTAAGGAGAAGAAAGAGCTCGGCAGGGAGATGGGCCCCGGTCGGCGGGTAGCTCTAACGAAAGCGAATGACTGCGAGGGAAACGCCGGTGGAAGAAGCACCGCGCAGTTCCTCGTCACCGTCGCTGCTTCCGAGGACGCGCATCCCTTATCGCTGCGCGGTTCACACTCCGTCGAGAGCTCGGAACGGTCGACTTTGTTCGCGTGATTTTTATGGCCCACTCTCTGCCGGTATTATATTTGACGGAAGGTCTCTTTTATTGTGGTTCTGTGCTCTTTCCGTCTCTCTCTCTTTCTCTCCTTCTTCTTCTTTTTGTGTGGCTTGTTTTTTCTATGTGGATGCATTCTTATATGACGTAACATATCAATAGGGGGCGAAAGACAGGTGAAACATTAAGATGCTGCGGCATCTTCCCTGTCTCAAGAGGAGTGAAGTTGATGTGTCTTGCGCTACAAGCAGCTCAACACAGCGACGCTACTTTTGTGGTAATGTCACCAATACGGATGTGGCTGAGCTCAAATGCTTTCAGGCGTTTGCTTTAGTCCTCCAGTGGATTTTCTGGAGAGAGAAAAGGACAGAGGGGTTAATAAAACAGTGATAGGGAGCTTGCCAAATATTAAACACGAGGTTCTGATTTGTGCAGATGTCGTCGCCATTCGACTCCACGTAAGTTGACAATAAGGACATGCTGAGGGCATCTTGCCACGCACTATTAGTATCGTACGTGGTTTTAGGCTGCATCGCGTAAGTGTACATTAGAGGAGCGACGCACTGACCCTGTGGTATTATCAAACACTTGGGGCATAAGTGGTTCACGAAGAAGTGGTTCATTAATGCCCCTGAAAATCCTAGGGCAGCATGGGGTCATGCAGGGCGCCGCAAGGAAGAGCTGCCAATTATCTTACCCAGCTGGAGTTTCTTCGCATAGTCCGCTTAACCTTCAGTACGTAACAGCATAGACCTCATTAAGATATCGGATTGCGCCCCTCCTCCCCCCCCCGCCCCCTCCCGGGAATGGAGGTGTGATCACGTCAATGGCATATCTAGAATGCCATTACGATTCAGCTGCCATATTATGTTGGCACAACATAACGAGTGCGGTGCCACGGACAAGTGAAGCATGCACAGAATGATCGGCTCCGAATCACACGTGTTATTCTGTTCAGTTGTAAGTTTATTGTGCGTTAACATTATGGGAATAGCTGCCAGCAGGGCTCTGAAGCGGAGTGGCGGAGGTGCGCCTACTGCAAGCCTAGCCGCCTGGCATTCGACAGACCAGCCGACTGCGAGCCTAGCAGAGTCTCAGGCCTGAGGCAGAAACTACGGAGGCGCGGCTGTCTCCCACATAGTAGGGGTATATGACCTAGATCGTTGTGTATGCTAGAGTGGGACAGCTGCTGTATGCGGCTGTTCATAATCAGACAACTACATGTGGAGCTTATGAAAGTGCAAGAAGATTTTGGCTATGATGGTATAAATTACCAAGGCTGGACGAACAGGATATGGAGAACACTAACGGTGTGCCTGTGGGCTTCACTTTTAGCATGACTATGTCACTTCTGGAAGATCCCTTGTGCCGCTTATCTATGATGGCTGGAAGGCCGTAGTGAGCGACTGCGCGCTGGGCGCACTACTCAGAACGAGGTCGGCTACGGCGACTAGTGTTGTGTCTGTGCCCAGGCTTGGTTTAGGACTCGCTGGTTCCTGCGAGACCTTGAAAGCTTTAGGGCCTCGGGATCCTCGAAGACCCCATGCCCGAAGCTGCACGACGTGGTCACTCGCTACCTGGTGCGCTCCTCCAGCTCTCCAGGCTAAAGCTCCAGCTAGGGCGTCGCATCTTGGGGCAGGCCGCCGAGGACCAGTGCCACTGACGCCGCAGAGGGAGGGAGGGTGATTGCCCTTGGGCCAGCAGGAGCCGACGATGAAGGGAGCGTGGTAGTGCGAATCCGGGCCGGGACATGGCTGGGTGCGGCGGTCATGGAGTGGCCGCCGGGCCAGGATGACCGTTGTGGTCCAGACGCTGCGATCTCCCACAAACTGTGGTAATAAAATGACCATATTGTTTCTGGGACAGGGAGTATGACAACACTTTTATACCTCTGTTCGTGTCGCTCAACGTACTGTAGGCCTATCTGTCAGAATTTCCGACGTAACAGGGTGTGTGAACCATTTTCTTTAGAACACGTTCTACCATGCTGTCCTGATTTCCCCTGTTAGATAAACGTCCTTCACTGCGCTTGACCAACTGAACTGTCGTCCTTTGGCACAGGGGGAAATTTACCGCTCTGACAGTGGCGCACTCAAGATTTCTTCCAGGAAGGTGGGTGGCGGGAGGGATGATAGGTTGGTTTAACGGTATGGAATTTCCTTGCTTCAGGTGGAGGAATCCAACAGCAAATAAATAACCAAGTGATAATAATAGCTGTAGGATGATTGATGGTGTTTACATCTACAGCATTTTACCAAGTCTTATTGACGGGGCTTGAAAGGCCCAAGAAACCATTCTCCAAGGCAGTGCACGTAGAAATTAAACGTCCAATTGAACAAACCGGCAGTTAATATAGTTCTGAACGAAAGGTCCTCGGCACTCTTTTGGTAAGAATGCTGACATGCCAACCGGTTCGCGGTCGCGCGATGCCGTTAGTATGGGACTCTGGTCCTGAGACTGCTCTGAACTGTCGGAGCAGAATTTTGCTTCCTGTGGGTCTCGCTAAACGATAAATCCTGAAGCCACCTCCCAAATTGCAGAGACGTCAACCGAACCTTTGAATGTGCACGTTGGACTCTCAAGCAAAATGGCAGTAGGAATGTAACGTGACAGGCGAGAGGGGGGGGGGGGTGAGAGAGGGAGTTACAAATCATAAATGCTCCCCCGCCCTCCCTCGCCGTCATGCCACTGGGCTCCGAATACGTCCCTCCGCAAAAAATTAAAAAAAAAAAACTTTTGGACTCTCTAACTTCATTGTGGACCCGCCCTGCTTATTTATTCATAGTTTCCTTATTTTTGTTTTTTTCTTGTTTTATCAAGTTTCTACTCTTTCCTCCTTACTGATGGCGGTCCTGCCGGCAAGTATTTTCGCTGACTAACATCGCTATGTGTCCGTTTCTCCTGTAGCGAGGGCCTGATTGATGTCCCTGGCTTTCGTTTATCAACACCGCCCACCCCGTTGCGAGATGGAAAGCTACGACGCTCTTCCCCTTTCACTCTTTCAAGAGCACGCCAACAACTACAGCAACAACGAAAACAACAATGGAATGAGAAATGAAAGTGAATAAACATATCTGGACTTTATTACGTGACATGCTGTAACGCCAGCACACTGCCTTGGAAGTGTTATAATTTTATCCATTCTTTCTCATGAACCTAATCTCTGTTCGTAACATACTTGGTGGAAATGCTGGGTCTCTGCATCACAAACGGCGGAGCTCTGCAGCGGACGCTCCCTGGTTGCCTCTGCAACGACAACCGGGTACGTCAAAGCTGAGTCTCCACCGACTGCCCTGTTTTTCTTGACGCTCCGCACCTACTCCAGGCAATCAAAGGAGGCAAGAGAGGATATATTTAGCGAATATATACGCAGCGGCTGACAGGATGGTGCCTAGCTTGCGAACTTTAGTAAGGTCGTTTTCATTCTGGTAAGATCCATTATTCTTTTTCAGACCTTCAATATGCCATGATAGCTCATTGCACAGCATGAGTTATTAGCCATACGATTTTTGATATATATATAAAAAAACAACCGACAGTCTTCCACTTCCAACGACCCTTTTGTGCGTCCCCACTTCTAAGAATCAGGACAGACACTGAGGCTTGATTAGCTGCTTAGGAAATCTACTCTTTGTCTGCTATAAAGAGACTTCACAGCTGGCGCCACCAAGTGCTTGCACATCTCCTGATAACTGGGGAATGACGGCGGCAGAGACTGGGTTGTCTCCGCCGCCGTATTATATCCTCCGTAATTCTCTATGCGTGACCCATAGTGCATATTTTTTAAAAAGAGAAATGTGCAAGTATCTAATCTTGCCCTTAAAGGCTTAAAATGTTTTGACGATTGTTATCTGCTACGCGCTATTCGCGATATGAGACTGCTGCGTAGCTGGAGCGGTACACACACACACACAAAAAAAAAAGGTGGGGGGGGGGGGGCGGCGTATTGTGTTCGCACGCCTCTGCACAATAATTAATGCATAATGTGACGGACACCGCACGAACTCTCTTTCAAGGTTTATTCGACCCTGCCAACGAATGCTCGCATAAAAGCGCTTGCCATGCTCAGTAGAAAGGTTCGTCTAAGTTCTATGCGAGGACAATTTTCTCTCCATCTGTTCAGCGAGATGCGCTGCATTTGTAGTTGCGAAGAAGCCATTACGCTAGCAAACTCCCGTTCCAACGTGTAGCGTGCTACAAAATTAAACGCGACGCACGTATATTATGTGCAACGGTGTATGATTCCGCTCTCTATAGTGCCGCGATCGAGTCGTGTTCTCAGATACACACACATGGACTAAATGATAGCCTGTCACGAACGCTCACACCCAAACCTGTCATTTAGGAACTTCGCCGAACAGCGCGATCACCGATGCCCTGGTGCTTTCTTTACCATCCTGCGTCTCTCGAACTTACCTTCACACTTCCCCTGTTCTTTGTCCGCGTCACTGCGTATTTGTAGATTTGTACTGTGGCTGCTACAGTCTGTTTTCAAAATGCAGTGCTAAAGCTGTGACTGCGGGGACATCCGCTGCGACTCTGTAAAGTTTGGCGTTTTTGTTTCTTCTTAATGTGCCCAGTGTCTAGTTTGGATGGCTCCGTAGATGGGGAAGGGGAGCGGGTTATATCAGCGATAACAGTCTCCGGTGACTGAAAAAAACAAAGAAAGAAAGAGAAAAAGACCCAGTGCCTATTTGAAGTAACTTTTTGCTTGTCGAAATTCATTATCGTTCGTTGCGTAAGAAACGGCTTTGTGACGCCCGGTTGCGCTTTTTGCGATTACTACTATCATCACCAAGTACCTTTCCCTTTGGGCTTTAACTCAAGATGATGTTAGCAGGAAGACGCTCTAAAAAGACCAAGATTTTCCTGTCGCATTGCGTAATCGCCCACAATGGTAGTTTCAGCGGTTGCAGCGGTGATGATGTCGCCATAGGCGGAGCCAGCCTGACAGGTGGTGGTGGTGGTGAAAAACATTTATTGATAGTATGTACAGAGAGAGATAGGGGCGGTCTTAAGGGCCGACCCTGTACAACCTCTAGGAGGGGTCCCTAGTCCGGGACCCCTGTGGCTGCCGCGGCGGCACGCGCCCTGGCCACGAGGGCCTTTTGGCCCTCCAAGGTGGAGCAGCCGAGCAGGGCAGCCTCCCATCTCTCTCGGGTAGGGGGCGAAGGGGAGGTGATTGGGGGGACCGCCGGGTTAGATGGACGTGCCCACACCATGTGGAAAAGATCCGCAAGCGGATAATCACAGTGCGGGCATTCCCCAGAGAAGGCCGAATTGAAGTGCTTGAGTATCGCCGGGCACAATACTGTGTTGGTGTAGAGCCGTAAGAGCCAGCGCTCGTCAGCTTTAGTCAGGCCTGGTGCCGGAGGCGGAAATCGGAGCCTGTTCGATTTATACATAGCTGAGATTTCACGAAATGATGTTACCGGTTTAGGTTCTGGATCATCAGGCGATGGAGGGCAAGGCGGGTCCCGAGGATGAAGCGCGCGGGCCGAGGCATCGGCAGCCTCGTTACCACCTAGGCCCTGCCGTAGTCCACCAAAACGTACCCGTTCAAGGGCTCACTTTTCGAGCACCAAACACCACTCACGCGGAGGAAGTCGCCATAGCTCTCGCCGCAGCGGACCCCGCATCTCGGATCATTATTACCGATTCGCGGAGTGCGTGTCAAAATCTCATAAAAGGTCGCATCACTAATCGCGCTGCTCGAATCCTCTCAAGCGCTGTTATTATCGGGACCGCTCCCTCTACACGCGCCGTTGTCTGGACTCCGGCAGCCTGACAGGCCTGAAGTGATCCTTCTGAGTGATTCATACCACGTCGCATTCTTCGCATCGCAGTCTCCTATACACTTTCTGTGGAGGCTCATTTACTGCATTTTGCATTATTTTGTCCTGTCACGATGCCAGATGGCGCCTGCAACCATATGGCGGCCACGTCCGGTTGGGCCTATCATCATGTATAACTCTGAAAATGTCAGGATTACGGAGCTTAACTTTCCAAGATTTCATATTGGGTTTTAGAAAAATACCGTAGCGGAGGACACCAGATTGATATTGACCAGTCAAGGTTCTTTACAAAGGATTAAATGTTCGCTAGGTATCCATTATTTCAAGTAACCCCCATCATACTACCATCACTGTGTCTTCAAAGCCTGAATACACGGTACTTGTGCTTCCAGTGTTGAGAATCATAAGGCCTTTTTTTTTCTTTAGTTTATGTGGCGCAAACCGGAAGGATATTGTGAGAAGATTGGAGACACTTGCATTCCTCTCCACAATACTGCATATTCCGCTGTTACAGGGAAACCAAAAACACATATCACGCTGTACGGTCAGTAATGTTTTCTTAATTACAGAATGACAATTTCTACTGTAAGAATAGGTCCGTATGCTTAAATGCTGGTAATAACGAAATGCACGAAGGTGCCTTCAAGATTCTAATAACGAATGACATCCCCATGGAGCAGCGGCCTAATGCCGTTAACTCCCATAATCATCATTACCTGCATTATCACAATCATATGCATTCACCTTCTTAAGTAAGATATGTCCTTGGATCACGGACAAACACTGTTTCTGCTTTTCATATAAGGGAATGACTTTTGATGAGGCGGTGCTCCAATTTAAACGCTTTGGTTTGTTTACTGATTCGCTGTCTTTTCTGCTTGTACATGTCGCCCTATTTGTCAACGTGCCCGTGCAGCTGGCATGGTCTACGTACAGCTGGGACAATCTGTCTAGTATAAGCTGCATAGCACGTCTCTTTTCATTCTTCCCTCCCTCCCTCCCTCCCCTCCCTCCCTCCCTCAATGTCCTCTTTTATCTGTAATATTTATTAATTATATCTGGTTAAAAGAAGGTTGTACAGTACATTTACACTATAATAGGGCTATGTACGCAGCTAACAAGGAGGAGGAAATAACTTATTGAGTTCGGAGGAACCCCTCCCCACCCACTCTTGGTTTAGTGGTCGGCAGGGGTCGCGGGCCGCACCCACGTTGGGACGGGAAGCTCGTGAGCTCTGCCCACAAGTTTTGACATTTCTTTTAGGTTGCTAAGAATTACTTGGCGAACTTCAGCAACTTTGACCGTATCTATCCAGCCACCTACGTCTCGGTGCTCTCTTCATCGCTCGTTCTCTTGACAAGCATCAAAATTGACATGACAGAGTAGGGATGTGGGGCGAACATTGCTTATCGACCTTGACGGAACTGGTATTGTATACTTATCACACTTGTCGCGATTAACGAAAAATTCTGCAGATTCCAAGGAATGGGAGAAATGGTGTCATGCGAAAGAGTCGGCGAGCAAATTGTCTGCGACGAATTGTTTGGCATTCAGTCAAGCTTGACGAATATAGGACGCACATGTTTTTTGAGTGGTTGTGCGCTTATCGTGAGCCGACCAGGGACGTCGATTTGCCTGTTCCGCGCACACAAATTCTCTCTTGAAAGCAAACTAAAATTCAAAATGCTGCCTTCTTTTCCTGTAGAAGGCACCCATTTTGGATGGAGTAATAGGAAGTAAGAAAAGAAAGACGTCGCCAGGAAAGAGCTGTTTAACAAATGTGAAAACAATGTAATTTTGCCTCAAAGTATGCAGGCAGCACAATTGCACAGAAAATATTAAAGCCACCTTTACACCTGTGAAATTTGAGTAAATCTTCTTTATGTAATGTTTCTTTCTTTACCTGTTTCTGTACTGCCGTTCTCACCTCCCTTCTTTCTTTCTCACCTTCACTTCCCTATCCCATCCCTTAAGCTATGCTACACAAGGCTGTGTCATGCCCTACCCTCCTCCTGTCTTTTTTTCCCTCACATTTCCAACACCTTGCCCACCCTTACTTCTATTTTCCCACTCCCTTGCTATACTATACTATGCATGGCTATGATATACTTAGAGCTCCTTGGCACATATCTACTTTCTGTGGCACATAAAGCATATTATGCAAGGCGATGCCATGCCTTACCTTCTCCCCTCCTCCTGTTCTTGCTCCTCACGTTCGCATCCCTTTCCCACCCCCCTTTCTATGCTATACTATGCATGGCTATACTGTGGATGGCTATACTATGCTAGGAGCTGCTTGGCACAAATCCGCTTTCTGCGGCGCGTTCCCGCCGAGTTTTTTTTCAACGACGCACAGGCAAAACTAAAACTTAGACAGCTCCGCTGTTATAAAAAGAATGGAATGACCGGAGAATTAGCAGTGAATTATTGTCGTGGAACGCAACCTCACGACCTTTCAGGAGTCAACGCCGCAGGGTAAAAAAAAAAAAGAGAGAGAGAGAGAGAGAGAGAACAGGGGCCGAAAGTGAATGAAGGCGAGGAGCTCTCCCCGCAACGAATTCCAGGTATTCTATCATCGAGAACATAAACCGCCGACAAAGACCCGGTGAGCTCTCAATTCAAGGGAAGACAAAGGGTCTGGGTGAAATACCACCGAAAGAAAAAAAGAAGTGGAAAGCACCGCTACGAATAACCTCAGCGCACGGGCAGCCCGATGAAGTTGCTTCAGCGGCATTTTCTCGGTTCGCTGGCTTCGAGGGAGCGCTGTAGCACTGGGAACTATCACAAAACGGTGAAGTGAAAGACAAGGAAAACTGGAGAAATACGGTAGAGGAAGAAAAAAGGGCGAAATATAAAGGATGGAAACAGAAATACACGGTGAAGTTCTTCGCGCGCCAGCTCTTGCTTTTTTTCCACTTCTTTATTTTTCTTTTTTCTTCTTTTGGCGTTGCTTCTGCAGTCTTCATTTGGCGGCCAACATTTTCCCCCATCTCTTTATGTCGTTCGTTTTTTTCCCTCTAGTAAGGAGTGCAGGTGGAGGTCGTGAGAGAATTATGTCTTCATTGGGATATGCTCGTTGGGCGGGAACAGAGTACTGGTGATGGACAGCGAAAAATAATGCAAGAAATACGGAAGTATAGTTGGCGCAAAAAAAAGGAAAGAAGAGGAAGAATGGTGTTAAGAAAATGGACAAGACCGGAACGAGTGTAGCCTGTGAAATGGCTAACTGGGATGAAGGTATCTCCGCGTGCTGAACGCGTGATTCATCGATGCACATAAAAACGCTCGAACGACGCAGTGCGTTGCGCAAGACAGTGGAGTCCGCCGTGTAGACTATACCTTTGCTTTTGGGGCGGAGAAGAAACGCTCGGAGGCACGCAGTTTCTCTCTGTGGAGCAACTGATGCCGAGGCCTGTCAGTGGAGGAGCTCGCCTCGCGCGAATTTATAGCAGCCTGTCTGGAAGTGGCGTGAAGGACAAATTTTATTGGTCAAACCAGACTATAAACGTGGCGCAATAGTTGTTCATCTTAACACGCAGTGACACAGTTGCTACAATGGCGTGGAGGTGCGGTGGACTACGCTCGGTAGAAGCGGATCCGAGTAACCCTTCACACTGGTGTGGTAACAGCGCGGAGTGTTTGCAATGACGGCAGTTTGAGATGTCACGGCTGGAACAGTCTCCTCCTATGTCCAGTGCCTGCATTGCTTTACGGCGCAGTGCCCCGTTCAGCCCTCTCTGGTTGATTTCAGCACCACGTAATCAGCATTGAGATATATGTCACGGTGTTGTGAAAATATTACCGCTCAGCAACAGAAGCCATTTTCAAAAAAAAAGTTCAGTAATCGCGAACTCACATAAATTTTGCTGAGCTTCACTCATTTAGACTCATTGGCCGATCTGAGTCTGGGTGAGCGTGAGTGGGCTCATGATTGAGTGAGCCGACCCATGACCCTTACCAAGCTTGTGTGAGTGCCTCATGAACACTGTACCACTAGGAGCCCCATGCTCATTGATTGATTGATTGATTTGCAGCCGACGGCATGTTTCTCTGTGTCACGTGTCATCACGAGCGACGTCACTACGCATGTAGGTAAGTACTGGCTAGTACACGCTCTCTACCCCCCTCACCCCCCCCTCCGCCTTTTTTTTATAGGCCTTTATTGGCCGTGAGATCATCCTATAGGTGACAGCACCGTCGCCGCGTTAGTGTGGATAGACAGTTGGCGGCGTGCGATGAAATGTACACAGCGGCTTTCCATTGTGAGCCGTTTGATATAGTTGTTAGTTAAATAAAAGCTTTAATTGCTGTCAGATGGTAGTATGGACGTCCAACAATATCGCCTTAGTACACGAAGCACTCAGAACGCTCCTATAGCATGTGAAAAAAGCGTAATCGACGGGGCGTAACCTCAGTCTTGACTTCCTCGGCGTTTCTATCTGCCTTTTTGTTTGACCGCGCTTAATTGATGATCTGTCTGCAATGCGTGCATTACTGTTACGTGGGTGAAATGGTGCTGTAGTGCTCTCTCGCTCATCTTTCACTCTTGGCTCTAGCAAGAAAGTAAGTCTGTTATTGCACATTGAGTTGGAGTAGTAGCTTCGGTGCCCTACAAGTCCACTTAGACTGGTATATATTTCCGCATTCCTCCTTCTTTATTTTGTCATCTTCCACTAAATACAAAATACTAAAAATTTCAGTTAGGCCAACTGCGTCACATTAACACCCCTATAACACTATCAGAATTATTGACACACGCTCATATGTGTTAAGTAAAATATGTAACACGTAAACACGCAGCTCTCCTCGCATTATTACTTCCGTGGCAGTGACACGAAAAAGTTCCACTTACTTTACGGACCCAAAACGGGCTTACAAGTGTAGCAGCTTGGACTAGTTGGTTTGCGTTCATGATGGCGAGTTTCACAGCACACGAACATAGGAAAAAAATGCGACAGAGAAGAAAGAGCGCTGCAAAATAAAGATGAGTTGGACAGCGCTCTTTCCTCTCTGTCGCATTTTTTTCCTATCTTCGCGCGCTGTAAAACTCTCCACCAAAACGGGCGTTCCTCAAGTGGTAAATGTGTCCTGCCTTTTTTTCATGCAACGTCATGCACACTTAAATTCAACTTATAATTAACGGCGCAACTTAGTTTCATGCGGCGCACTCGTGAGGCTGCAGTAATGCCGCGCCATGCATGATTTTCGTGTTATATACACTAATGCTTATTAGTGGACAGTTCAAGTACATAAGTACCAGAACTTACGTGCGAGGCGAAAACTTTCTCCGTAGAGGTACCAAAAGTGTACGATAAAAGGGTGTGTTCAGCACAATAAAAGTTCGCTGCGGAACTGCTAAGTGACACTCGCGCAATTAGGTATGCGCCTATGAACGAGTACGTTGTGACATAAGTGCATGTGTCAGACACTTATTTTTGTCTACAGCTGACAGATGTCTGCATCAGCTCATTTGCGTCGTCGCATAACATTCACCTGTCGCAACATGATGTCGCTATAGCACTGTATCTACACGTTGATTTTCCCTGCCTAATTTGTTCGTAATGACGCCAAGTGCAAGAGCATCGATAGTTGGGCCAGCTGGTGCATAATTTTTGAAGAAAAACCAGTTAAAACACACGGACACAGAAGAAGGCGCACAGGACGAAGCTGGACTACCAACTGAAATTTTATTTCGAAAAACCCACGCATAAAAACCTTTCCAATCGCCCGCACCTGAGCGAGAGTCATTAACAAGCACAAAATGCTGCGTTGCACAGCACAAACAAATAGCGTGCCACAAACACGTATCTAAGAACTACATACACGGAACGGCAGACCTAAGAAAACATAATTCCTTCCTGCTGAGGCTTAATGATGTGGCACTTAGAAACGTGTCTTCATTTTAGACATTGTGGAAAGCTTCCAAAAACTTCTGTAGCCGTCTTCCTCTTTCCCCGGCCCAAAATGCCGACTCCGTCAAAGCCAGGGGTGCAACCACATTCCCTTGAATGTCGCGGCAAGTGCGCACCGTCTCGAGACGAAAGCGACGCTTGGTGCTCTTTCATTCGAATATTATTACATCGTCCGAGTGCACTTTGTCGTATGCTTGAAAGACGCAGAAGCAGATAAATTGAAGTAATTGTACCGGGTCCTGGTTATTTACGATGACATACCACCCTCTCGACGCACGCAGGCGCAGCACGAACTCAGTGGCCTTAAGAAAGAGCAACGGCTATAGCGCAAAGCGGAATATTTTTGTATACTTCGATAGGAATTCATGCAAGCATTTAGCACATGCATCAGCACAAGGGACAACCATCCTGGAGGATATGCATGACTCACGCACGCATATAAACAGGCAGTGGCTAGCAGACAACGCAAGCGGCCATCCACACTCGGGAGCTGCGCTCGTTGGCCGCTAGGTGCCGACTATGTTCAATGTCGGTGCCAATAGGAATGCGGCGGCCACTTGGCGAAGTGTAAACGGCGTTTAGTTCGACATTCCAGCCCTTTTCGTGGCTAGTAGGGATGTAGACCTCAGCTAAACAGGATCTTGAATACGTTGTATTCAAGATCCTGTTTTCCTGTATTCAAGCGGCGATTCGGTTATTTCCCGTAACCATAACACTAACCAGATGACAAGTGGTAAAGTGTCATCTTACAAAGTAAACGAATGAAATGAACTATATCGCGTTTCTGCTTTATGCGGAATAAGCCAAGAAAACATTTCTTCTGCAAGTCACTGAGCGTCACGTGCAAAACTGGGTACTTCTGAAGTTTGAAAATACTTTATAATAATACTTCTTACTGTTCTTTGAAACCTCGCATGCCTGCATGAACGAATGATGCGGAAGCAATAGCAGGGGGTTCTAGCATGTCCGTGAAATTCTTTACGTTTACATATGCTGTTTACAGGCATCGGCATTAGTAGACCAGGTAATGGCACATTGCGGTGCTTTGTCTAACTACGACACTTTGGAATTTCTTTTGGTCCTCGCAGTATTCTGGTAGAAATAAAATTATGAAGGGGCTGAAAGCTGATGTTCGTCTCAATGCCATATTTTAAGCTTTCTTTTTGCGCCAGCAGTTAAGTGAAACCGGCAGGTGGCAGCATCATTTGCTTTGTGTGATTGCCGTTAGCTCCTACATCAACAGGTGGCGCCCCGAACGTTGCTGATCACGCTTGTTTTCCCGGTAATGCGCTATGATTAAACGGAATGAAGTATACGGAGGAACTAAAATCCTGTGCTACTACGACGTAGCACGTGTGCGGTTGTTGTTACTTGCGTAAAACGTCCTACATATAATTCCCCTTTCAAAAATTCAAGATTTTTGCTGCAAGAATAAGCTTTCACGTCAGTGTAACTGTAGATGACATGCACAGGAATTTGTCAAGAAATAAAAAGAAAGGTGAGTTCAATTGATAAGAACGTAATAAATCTTTGCTAGGACATCCCTCACTGATCATACAGAATTCCTTTCTGCGCATAGTGCCAGTCACTTTATTAGTTCGAACAGCAGAGACAGCATATATATGATGCAGAATCCAGAGGCATGCACGTCTAGAACTCCAATTACCTCGCAATTTGCGAATGCAGGGTACAGATTATGGAGGCGTAACATCAAGTTTGCGCCGAAAAGCAAAGAACGCTTCCTCAGATAGTAGTGCATCCGCACGTACATTATAGACGCCACCGTGTAATTTCCCTTTCGTCAAGCTCGCAAATGTGGCCCGAGAAAGCATTCGGCGCAAGCCGTGGACGAAGCGCAATACAAAACTGTAGACATCTGATTGCTTCAATGCGGGAAGCCCCGCACCCCCGTGAGACAGCGCTGTAAAAGAAAGAAGGCTGCAAGACAACGTGTCCGTCAGCCGTATTGAAGGACAAGTGGTAAGGGGAAGGTCCGGGCCAGTACGTTTGCTGTCAGACATGGGGAAAAAAAGAAGATGCTTATTTTTAATTTATGCTTCCAAAGCACTACTCAAAAGAAGCAAGACCTATGGCAATTGCACAACGACAAGACGTCACCGCGTAAGGAACGAACGGCACGCGAGCTCGGTTGGCCAAATTTACTTGATGACGCAACGGCCATCTTGACCCAGCGACGACGGTAAAAAGAAAAAAAAAGTGTTCCGAGAAAACAGCAGCTTTTGTCGTTTTATTGATTGTTTATTTTTTTTCCTTTCCATGGCCCACTCGACATGTTCCCGAGAGCAGGCGCGTTCCGCACGTGCACGCCCCATTCTATAGCAATTGTGCAGCTGTCTTATCGGGCCGGCTGCAGCTCGCTCTCCCCGTATTGGCTGCACGGTGAATTCCTTCCTGCTTTTCAGTGGCTGTACCGTCGGCACTGCTCGAGCGGCTGACGTTTCCGAAATAGGGCAGGCGAAATGAATAAACTCGATCGGGAAGGGAGCGAGGGGGCAACAGAATAAGGAACGAGCCGCGGGACCTCCTGCCCGGTCGCGTGCTCGAGGGAAGAGGAGGGAAAAAAGAGGAGGGAGGAGGTTGGGACAATGGTAAAGGTGTGCTGCTGCAGATTGGGGAGGACAGGGGAGAGAAAGGGAGAAGAAGGGGGTGGGGGAGAAACGCTTCGGGAAGACTATAGGAAGCATATACACTGGCGCTGCCGACGCGCCGCATTAGGAGAGGACTCGCAAGAATGTCTTGGGAAATTGAAAATAGCTGTTTGCCGGGAATGCACGCCGCCTCGTTCTGTCCTCGAGTGAAGGGAAGAAAAGGAAACAAGAAATAGATCAGACCGAAACGAGAAGAATGGATGCGGGGGAGTTGTAAAAAGCGTCGCTCTCGCTGCACCCCGGTACGTTTCCCGCGGGCCCCCTTATTTTCCCCTGGCACGCATTCCGCGGCCGTTAAAGACGCCGCCGCTGGCTGTCGTCACTTCACTTCTTGCGTAGCTTGGAGTAGACAAAGCGTGCTCGTAGGGAAAAGCAGCAGGCGATGGGTGTAAGGGGGGAAAGGGATGGAGTTCGTGCTGTGTTGTACGCGGCCGAGTAGAGTGGTAGCGCTGGCCTCTACAATAGTTTCGTTTGAATTCCCTTGTGGACAATACGATTTCAGGAGTGATTTCCGACTTGCATCACGCATACTTGGTGGAAGACAAGGTTCCAGCGGACACCCAAACAACACCAAGGAAAGAACGATATATGAAGCAATGGGAAGGAGATTAACCTGGGCTGAGACCGGGTGGCTACTCTGCTCTGGGAAAGGGAGAAAGGGAGGAAAAGGTTGCCAGGATAGAGAGAAAGAAAGAAATGAAAAATAGTTCATCGCTGTCGCAGAGAAGTTGCAAACAACGCGTCTTCGTTCTCAAAGAATGCCGATCAGTCCCATGGTGTTTAGAACCATCGTAACCAAATCGGAACTGTCAAAAATTCGAGATGCGTGGCCTCAGGCCCTTCCGTCATCATAAAGGGACGAAGGCATTCTGAGATCACCCTGGAAGGAGTACTGCTGTCGTTGGCAAGACACGGTGCTGCTCTTAGATGTCCCAGTGACAGCACTCCTGAAGTATCGCGAGAACTGTATTGACGGCATCCAGCCTTGCAACGCTCTTCGAGCCGTCGGTGTAAATAAACGTAGCACAGAAAGGTAGACAATCAACATGGGTGTCTATACTTAAGTGTCGTCCATGTTTCGATGTGCGCTGCCATGTCTCATTGTGGCTAACAAACCTGCACATTGACGTGGCTTGCGGTACTACTACTAAATTAACTGACAGCGAAATCTAATAATTTGTATATTGAAGGCATATGGATTTTATTGCTGGAAAATGCCAGTCCTCTAAGTGAGTGTTCAATGATCATGAGGAACAAAGCGTAATGCTGACTTACCGGCTCCTTCTTCCTCAGAATAATCCAATATTTCGCTGGGGACAAAGTTTCCTAGCCCAACCTGAGGCCTGCCTGTGCATTCGAGGTAGCGCAGAAAAACATACGAATGAAAAAAAAAAAGTTATTTCGTCATTTCTTCAGTCCAAGGCGCCCGAGGAGTTGCACAAGATTGTTACTTGAAACGACGCGAACCTGAAACCTTGCGAGCTAGCGTACAAAACGGCCAGGCCTGCAGCTAATATGTCGTGCCTCCTTCAAGGGCAGCGCACGAGACAGCGCTTCTATGCGCGTCACCTATACAGAGCTGTTCCCCCATAGCACCGTAGCGAAAGCGTTATGCCGTGAGTTCGATGTTGTTTAGTTCCCAGCTACCGTTGCCTCATATCAACATAGCAGCGAAATGCAATGAATGCTCGAGTATACGGAACGGCTAAGGCGAAAGCTAAGGGACCCCGAGTGACTGACATCAATTTCGATTTGCCAGAGTGCCTTCGGGTTAAACTGTGCGCATTTGACACCTAAAAGGGTATAATTTAGATAACTAAGTATTTCTACCAAAGGTGCTACATACTTTATATTTGCTGTGATGACGAAGACAAAAGTACAACCTGTACAGTCGCCGAACGAGGCGTGTCTTTCAAGCCATTGTTTCAACCTGTTGAAACAATGGCTTAAAAGACACGCCTCGTTCGGCGACTGTCGATAACTGCAGGGCATGTCACGTTTAAGAAAAGAAAGATTACTGGAATAATCAGCACTACATGGGAATGATTTAACGTTTTGTGTGACGACTGCACATAAATAAATTGTGCATTACCAACTGCTCGCTTTAGACTCCAGCATGCCAAGTCCGTCAACACCTGGGTGAAAGAGGTCGGGAGACGTGGGCAGGAAGGTACATTAAGGGAAAAGATTTATGCGTCCGATGATCCGAGAAATCCGGCGTCCTACTAGTAGTTCGACACTAAAGACGAGTATTGATTTCAGCAAGAATGAAAGATTAGGCTTATGTGATAACGATCTCGCAATTCTAGGTGAGAACAGAGCAATTGTGAGCGAGAACACGACGAAATTGAGAAATCGAAGCGGCGCGATGTCCCGCCAAGTATTACGGCCCTGGGGCTCACTGCATCGTAATTTCCAATTCCGCCATATTATCGAATTCCGCCATCTTTGCAGCTCTGATTGGCCGAGAGGGCAGCTACGGGCTACCTAATTGGCTCAAAAATGCCGCCATTACATAATTTCGCAAGATGGCGGAACTTGACCGTACCCCCACTCTTGCCCTCGGCTATCCACACCCTACCTCGCTCGTCCCACTCTTTCCCTACTGACGCTGCTACTTGCATGTGGTGCCAAACGACTACACTTCCCCTGTGGCATCCCTGCTCTTCGAATTTCGGTAACTACAATTATGCTTAGTGCGTGGGTGACTAAATGTATGCTTCTGGAAAACCATGGAAACGACGGTGGGATACTGAACACCAGGACAAGTGCGCTATAGGGCGGCTCGGGTGTAGATCTTCCGCTTTTTTCCCCTTTGACGGTAGCCAAGACGACTAAGTTTTCCACGAATTGAATTCATGATTGCGTCGCGCTTGATTTTACGCGAGATGAAAGCACACGATGGCAAGCAGGGTGCAGTGACAATAATAATAATAATAATAATAATAATAATAATAATAATAATAATAATAATAATAATAATAATAATAATAATAATAATAATAATAATAATAATAATAATTTCAGGAACTTAATGTGCCAAAACCACGATATGATTATGAGAGACGCCGTAGTGGATGGTTCCGGAAATTTCGACCATCTGGGGATCTTTAACGTCCATAGACATGATACAGTATGCAGGCCTGGACATTTCGCCTCCATCGAAATACATCCGCCGCAGCTAGGATTCAATGCCGCGAAATTCGCATCAACAGCGAGTGATAGCCACTATAGACCACCGAAGCGTGGCGACGTGAAGTACCAAATGTACGCTTGTTGAGGGGTTAAAACTCCGACGTTATCTGTTAGACTGGTAATACCATCCCATGGTGCGAACATTTTTCTATTTACTAGTTACAAATTACGCTCTCACAGCGGACAGATGCACCTAATCTCGATGGACACTCTGAGGTAAGAACGCGCCTGGTTAATGCGGCTTGGTACTCGGGCTGTCTTGTGACACACGCTGAATGGTACTGACAGTGGTGCCGATCACTATGAGTATCATATCGCAGTACGCTTCAGGCGCGCGAACTGAATGTAATTACGCCTAGCACTCTTGGAGACTAGTTTAAGTGAAGAGGATCACGACCGCCTCTTCCAAATCTTTAATATCAACCTAACATTTTATAAGAGTTTCCAGTTATAAAAGTGAACCGTTCAAGATACGGCGCAAGTTCCATGATCATTACATCTAACCAAAAGGAAGGATTGAACAGGAACATGAAAAGAAACGCCAAAAACACATGCAGTCTTGCTTGAACAAAAGGACCACAGCGATGTGGTCACGGAGGCACGTACTGCCTATGGGTCTTTCTCTTCACTCTGGCGTGCTTTATTACTGGCAGAACATTTCTTTCTTACTGGCGCTTCTTTTTTACAGAAGCCACGTCAACGTTGACGCGAGGGCACGCTAGAATACAGTCTGGAACAATGCCCAGTCTTTGCAACTTTGTTCCTTCAGTGCTCGTCAGGCCAGCACTTGACAGTATTGGCAGCTGCAGCAATCGATGACACTCCTAACCACCGGAGCTCCATCTTGCACTCTTCCATGCAGTGCGTAGTGAACGTGAGCGCCGAGGTTTGCCGCGTTACCGCCTCCCTCACGCCACCTGCCGCGAACGCTCGTCTCAAGCAGGACGTCCCTGCCACCAACGTGACCGATGTCGCGCCGGTGAATTTGTACGATGCGTCGCAGGACAGCTGTATTGCGAACTGATCAACTACCTTGTGCGTCCTTTGCGCACAAGGTAATTGTTCTTGCCCATGGAGTTTCATATACCAAGGCCCCTATTCATAAACCTACCTTATCATTATCTCTTGTTTTCCTTATCTCTCCTGTGCCCTTATTATGATTCATGAACAAATTAGTCCAGTAGCTACAAATAAGCCTTATGATAGCCTTTCGCACTGATTACCCTTTTAGTGCCCTTAACGCGCCTTAACACGCCTATGTCAGAGAGGCGATAAGGAAAACAAGCGATAAGAACAAGATAGGTTTATGGATACGGGCTTAAGAAACTTTATGTTCTTGCCCTTGCGACTGAGATTTATTACATTCATAAAAAGTTAGAGGACGCTCAAGCTTCGCATGTAAAAGTGAATGTTATATATCGTCGATGCAGCTTGTTCACATCGCCCCTTCGTAGCAGTGTTATGCTTTCCGGTACGTTTAAATTACAGTGAGAGCTAGCATGCGGGCGTGTGTTAGCTGAGCCGTATTTTACGATTTTTGTGATGGATTTCAGTTTGAGAAACCGTATTTTGTTCACTAACGTACCGGTGTCATGGCGCAGAGCAATTGCGTGGTCAGTTGCTGCAGGAAACACAGCGGTAGCTCGAGATGGTTATTTCCGCTGTGGACGACTACGCCAGCGCCAACGTCGACGCGGAATTTCATGCGACATGATCTCGTTAACACTATCGCGTTAAAAAAGCTGTGCAGTCATCCGCACATTATCCGATCGCCGCGGTGGCATACAGTGGTACTGTCGAAAGGCGCGTATACGATCCCGGCCGCAGAGATCCTATTTCGATGCGGGGCAAATGCAACAAGCCTGAGTATGTACCGCGCGTTTTCAGCACGCGTTAAGAAATGAGGTGCTCGAAATTTCTGCGGCCCTTCACTTCGGTGAGGCGCATAATTATATCGCGGTTCTGTCACGTAGAACTCCAGCAACTGCTATTATTGGTTGATTCGCTTATCAATTTTCTTTCTTTCTTTCTTTCTTTCTTTCTTTCTTTCTTTCTTTCTTTCTTTCTTTCTTTCTTTCTTTCTTTCTTTCTTTCTTTCTTTCTTTCTTTCTTTCTTTCTTTCTTTTGCAACATACTACTTAAAAGGGAAACACATTTCCAAAAGCCGGCACTCCTTAACCAACGCAACTGCGAAGTCGTCGCATTCAAACTGGTTTCGTATGCGGCGATTGGGAAACTCGGCGCAGCGCCTTAGAAAGTAGTTGAGAATGCAATGCCCTGCTGTGCGCACCTTCGTTCGAAAAAAATCCTTTAATAGGCTGCGGAACCGCGCCCGGGATTACTTGTGCAGTAATTAATAGCGCGATTAATTTAATGTTTTTATTGCTTTCTAGACATAATTAGGCCGTCTAAGGTTTGTTCGGATCCTTGTTACGTAAGTTGAAGCTTTAAAAATGCAATCCGTAGCATTTCCTTGCATCATAATTACTTATAATGGGTTGTACGAAACTTGCGCCCGCAACTCTAATGAATGCAAAATTGCCTTATTTCGTTTTGACCTCATCGTTCAAACATACAATTGCTCTGCAGATAAATCCGTACCACTTAGGGTTTACGAAGGAACAGTTTTATAGCCCTAAAAGTCTTGGCTGAGACCTCTAATAACGGAAAGCGTTTACTGAATATAAAAAATTTCAAGCGTTGTACAATGTGGCAAAGCCCGCGCGAAGGTTGTCCCTGCGTCTTAGTGAATTGTGTATTTCGGTTTCATTTTGCCGCGTTCTGACCACTTTGATCATGTTTTTTTCTTCATCTGGTGTTTGCATGCGCTCCGCCAATGTCATTCGTATGTATGTATGTATGTATGTATGTATGTATGTATGTATGTATGTATGTATGTATGTATGTATGTATGTATGTATGTATGTATGTATGTATGTATGTATGTATGTATGTATGTATGTATGTATGTATGTATGTATGTATGTATGCGCGTGTGCGTCCCCGCTGTGACGCCGCTTAATTGGTTACCTAGCTCATCGTTTGTACAAGGCCACAACAAAATAGGTCGCGTGCTCTCTGCAGGGAGTCCGTACCGATAAGTGAATGTCTCCTCCAGGAAAATGGGAATTTGATTACGTCGGCTACCACACACTGGCCTGCGTCCATCCGACATTTTCTCTTGTTCTCTTAGTCTGTCCCACCTCACTTGCGTTGTAACAGTGCGGACTGACCAATCCCGGGCTATGTCCGCATTGAGCTCGCCTGATTTTCGTACGTGCTTTTCTACCTTAATCTTTCGAAAAATGCTTAGACATGCCTAATGGAAGCCGTCTGTCGCACTCTCTCATGAAAATTATCCAGGGAAGTGAGTTTGCGAGAGCACGAGACGGAATTCTTAGGACTATATTCTTACTTTCATATGTTAGGTGCAGCGCTGTCAAAGCTAGTGCCCCCGTTCGCGCTGTGTACTTCCGCGAACAAAAAGTAGTGAGTTGCTTCCGCCGTGAGAGAAACAAGAAATGTTTTGCCGGCAGCCTTCAATACATTTGTCACCAGCTGGAACAGAAAAAAAAGTGGTCTTACTGCTGTGGAGACCATCGCAGTATGGGAATTTGTATTTTGTGTTTGTCGTTTTTTTCTCGGAGCGATACAGTTCTCCTTTGATCTTCTTTGCGAACTACTTGCGTAGCCCCCACATCGTTGCACCTGATGTATGAAGCGGACTATAGCAGGTAGCGCTAACAAGCCTACACAATAACGAATGAGCAACAAGAACAAAGAGATCACGGGGAGACAATTACAGACCCAGTCGTCCCCCGAAACACCCGTACTTTCGCACATGCGCCCAACAGTAGTTTTGGCACGTTATGTGCAGTTGTCGCCCCGTTGAAACAATATATGTCTGTAGGGTACGTGTCGCTGTGAGGGCGAAGCGCAAGTGTCACACATTTGAACCTGTGTTCATTAAGAAGACAGTTACACACCGCTGTGACTAGGCCTGAACGTATTTTCTGCTTTCTCCCTGGACAACACAATTCCTGCAAGTGCAGCTTCGCAGTACGTCTTGCTTATAGAAGGTTTAACTAACTAGACAATATCATGCTTGGCGTGGTCTAGATGAGTGCAGTTCAGTAGGCCAATACCATATAAATAAAGATGGTTTACCATTAATTAGTATATTGATTGACGGACATGTCGTAGTTAACTACGTCTCATATGGACAGAATGCGTTTTGGGCGCACTGTACAGGGTAACGTATTCGACAATTTTCCCATTAGTAGTAGGCAAAGAAACCGGGTTATTTTGGTAGAACTTTTAGTCAGAAAAAAGCAGCAAGTGGGAAGAAATTGTATAACTACTAGAAAAACAAAAAGAATAATATAGTAATAAAGACACCAGTCGTATAAATGAACTCCGAGTGCACTGTAGCTATTTTCTCTGCGGTTCGCGTCTCTTTCGAAGTCTTAATTCCGGAGAGCTGTTTGCTCAACGCCGCCGCGACCAATTCGAAAGAAAAGCCAATTAAATTCTTTGAGACAACAAGGCTCTTCCGCTGCTGAAAGAAACACCCCGAAGGCAATGAGCAAGTTGACCCTGCACTGCGCTTTTTTTTGCGCACCGTCAAGTCTGCCCTGTATCGCAATCGATCGTCTTTGAAGTCTTATCAAAGTGAAGTGCGCAAAAGACCATCGCTTTGAGTTTTTCTCTTTTGTTTTGGTTGGCACGACAAGTTACTCGGCCTAAAAAATAGGCTCGTTCCTCTCTTTATTAGAAGCCCATGTAATGCCGTGATGAGAGACATGAAACGAAGCTTACTCTAGAGGCTACCTCAGAACTCAGAAGTACTAGTAAAAATAAACAAAGCCTCAAGATTGCATTTAAAAGCTTGTCAATACGTGCTTAGCACGGATGCTTAGCGCATCATTGACTCTACGTAGTAACAAGCCGCGCCGCGGTGATCTAGTGGTCATGGCACTCGGCTACAGATCCGAAGGTCGGGGGATCGAATACCGGCCGCGGCGGCTACATTACGATGCAGGTAAAATGTTGAGGCCCATATACCGTGCTATGTCAGCGCACGGTAAAGAACTCCAGGTGGTCGGAATTTCCGGAGCACTCCACTACGGTGTCTCTCATAATCAGAGCTGGTTTTGGGACGTTAAACCCCACAAATCAATCAACTCCAAGTGGTCACACTTTCGGGAGCCCTCCGCTACGACGTCTGTCATAATCATATCGCTGTTTTGGGGCGTAAAACCGCAATCAAACCAGTGCGTATTAACGAGTGTAATTAGCGGACCTCAGAGAGCGTATTATAATGAATAAATAACCGCCAGGGTAAATTATCCGACATGTAGCCGTGCTACTGACAACGAGAGCGTCATTTCGAATCCTGACCACTGCAAGTACACTTAAATGTAAGTAAAGTTATAAAAGAGGAAAGGAAGAATATGGGGTACTTAGTTAAGGCACACAAACAGAAGGTGGTGAAGGTAATTCGCGAAGCCTCGCTGCGGCTCGGATAAGAAGGATATGTTCATTATAGCACGTAAAAAAATTTAATTTCAATTTGAGTTATATACAGGTAGGTACCGCGACACAGTTAAAGTGCTAGCGTGCTAATTTTGAAAAAGAGCATGAGTTGATAGCAATATTGTTCCTTTCTTTTCAAAAAGGTTTAACCACAAATCTCACGATAACTAACTATAAGAAGTAATCCTTGATTTAGCACGACCAGGAGAGTACGATGTGCGGAGGATTTAGTCTAAGGCGACGGCTTTAAGGAAAGTACGGCTAAAAGGGGGTCTTAGCGCAGCTAGTTATAATTACTAAATACTGTTCCAAGCTCTCCAAGAAGGGAGTAAGAATTTGTACTCTATGAAATCTGAAAAGGTGAAAGTGGAAATAAAGATCACAGAAACTCTACCAGGGTGTTTTGACCACCACTTCACTTACTGAGTTGACGCTACACATTGCGTCGTTATTACATTTCACGAATGAGAAAAGTACGCGTAATACAGAACGTAAAAAAGCACGGACATCAAGATTTTCAGCATCACATTGCAGCGTATATCACACGAAAAATAGCACGGCACCGACAAATCATGTACAATCTTCATCGCGCAAAGAAAGTGCCCTAGGTAGTCTTGTGAAGTAACACTCGAACTCTTCCATAGAAATCAACTTCCTTCTGTGAAGGAGTGTAACAATAGAAGGCATAAATTTTGAGCTTGGGAGGTTCATGCAGTTACGATTGTTTCGGTTTAAGGAGAGAGAGAGAGAGAGAGAGAGAGAGAGAGAGAGAGAGAGAGAGAGAGAGAGAGAGAGAGAGAGAGAGAGAGAGAGATGAGAAGGAACCCTGCACATGGGGTTGGGGAAAGACGGGTGAGAAAGAGGTCAGAGAAAGAGAGCGAAAAAATACCAAGAAAGGACACACGCAGAAAAAAAAATTAAGATAAGACGCACACCACCGTCCAGATAGGCCGGTCGCTCGGAAGAAGAGCACCAGTGCTTTTACAACCTTTTGGTGAGATGTTAAGTGCTATGTCGTAGAGGACCATCTTTCGACAGAGGTTGCTAGTCCACTTGGTCGAACGCGTTGCAGATTGATTGTATCTGTGCACTGTACCGCGGGAACTTGACAAAATATATCCGACGGACTCATCATCCCCGCAGTGGTCGCAGGCTGCAGTGTCGGCCATCCTCGTGCGGAACGCAAAGGCGTTGGTAAATGCGGCACGCAACCATAGTCGGCATAAAAGTGTTGCCTCTCCTCGCCAAAGCCTTGAAGGTAGTCGAAAATTTACGGATGGGTCTAAGGAGTGTAATGAAGACTTCCTGAAATGCGGCTGGAGAGACAAGCGGTTTCTTGCTCTTCCTCGGTCTGTGTTAGTGTTGCGCTAGCTTCACGTAGTGTCACGCTACGGAATTATACGAAGTCGTCCAAATGTATATATTGCTATAGTATTTATTTGACAGGCACTGCAGCATGTGGTGCATAAGGCATTCAAAAAAAAAAACATGATTTATTATATTACTGTTTGAGATTTAATTTAGAAAGGCGAACACATTCTAGTGTTTCGCAGCTACATAATCGTAGGCAATTTTGCATGGAAGCTGTTCTGGAACACTGTCCCCTTCGCTCATCAACCCAAGGCCGTGAAGGAACTTCTACTTCCATGCTTCTTCAGGGCAACGGCGAAAGTGCGAGATCTTTTGACTAAGTGACTATGTCGCAAACGTTTACCACACATTTCTTTCCGTCGTCCTCCTCTTTTCGTCGTCCTTAGCCGGTTGTTCTACAGCTTCTCATGTTCGCGC
Organism: Hyalomma asiaticum; assembly: GCA_013339685.2. Classification (NCBI taxonomy): domain Eukaryota; kingdom Metazoa; phylum Arthropoda; class Arachnida; order Ixodida; family Ixodidae; genus Hyalomma; species Hyalomma asiaticum. The sequence continues at coordinate 69,763,500 of CM023485.1, read as the reverse complement.
GTAGCCTTACGTGCTTACATTCCTCATTACATATGGCAACGACACAATAAATTAGTGGATTGCTTGGAATGCTACTCAAACATTTCTCGCTGCGTGCCGTGCTGATCCGCAGAACTAACGGCTTGACGTTCAGCGCACTTTGTGGAAAGTATATGAATGGAGCATCAGAAAATGAATGTATAATTTCTTGAGATTGTGTAGAAGTGACATCTGAACCATATTTACGGTGTCGGTCTTACCGTAGACGCATCGATATTAAGGAAGGAAGGAAACAAGGGAAAAGGGAAGGCAGGAAGGTTGACAAGTGATGATGCGTGCCGCGAAGGAGCGACTGACCGTTCATGTGTTGTGCTTTGCCTTTCTCTGTTACCTTTACCTTTCAATCTCCTCCATCACTTTCCCAATGTTCAAGGTAGCAAATAGTTTGGTTATCTAGAGTGGTAAGCAGACAAAATATACGGAACATGACGGTGGCGGCAAAGTCTGCATGGTGTCCATGCAATTTCTGTCGCGATAAAGAATAAAAAAGACAGACAACCTTTTAACCGGAAAGTAAACGACCGCTTCATCCTCTCCAGAGGATGAGACACTGGTGTCCACGCTATTTAGGCGTCAGTCGTCACAGCTAGAAATGGCGTAATTACGGATATTTCTTTTTGTGTACTTTCTCATCACACTCTTGGCTTTAGGTAGCCGTGTTCGCGAGCTAGGTGCAAGTTTATTTCGCTATCAGATAATTAGAAACAGATAAAAGTTGCCTTATTTAGCAGAAACAACGCGTGAAAGATTGCGCGGCGGTTAAAAATGTGACGATACATTAAAATGTAGAAGAGCGTCTATGCAGCTAAGCGCTTGGCAGAGGGCCAAGGCTGGGTGTGAGAAACACAGCTATATAAGAGAAGCGTCAAAGCTGAAAAGCGACAAACAAGAATGACTATTAGTGTGTTGAACAAGTAACGCTGAAGTGCACAAAGTCCTAACATCGATAGAACGACGCAAGATAGATGTTCACGCATAACCTTGACACTTCCACGAGACCACCTTGACCTCCTGCGTAGAGAGGGAAACAGGTCCTGCGAAGTACACGTCGTCGGGGGGACGTCGCCCAGATATCGGAGGCAGCGCATCGATACGGCACTTCGTTAAAGCTGTCGCGGAACGCTGGGCTCGGCTTTGCGATAAAACGAAAAGGTCTCGGCGCTCGTCTTTCGACGAGGCGTCCTTTTTTCTTTAGTTTCTTTTCTTCATTTTACGTTGTTTGCTTATGCAAAAACGAACTGCCGGCACGTGGACGGAAGAGCGCCTGGGGGCCCAAGTACGGAAATCAATTTGACCCGGGTGCTGTTTTGTTCTTTTGTCGCCTTTCCTTTGCCCCACGTTAACATAGTGCTCCCTTTCCTATCCGTCCTCCCCAGCTATACTTACCCGAAACCGCGAGTCTCTTTTTGGCCCCAGGCTGTGTTTCGTCGAAGAACCAATCAGATACGCCAGCGCGCGAGGGCGAAGGAAACGCGGTGATGCTTGAGGAAACGGGGTAGTGAAGGAGGGAGTGGTTCGTATAGGGAACTTACTGCTGGGGGATGAGGCTGCAAAGGGGAAAAAGAAAGAAGGGTATCGTAGGAGAGGAGGGTGCGAGAAAGTATCACCGCCCCCGAGCAGGCGACACTAGGAATGTGCGGGGTCACTGGAGGAGAGAGAGAGAACAACATTTTTTCACCGTAAACGATGGCATGGAGACGTACAGCGGTACTCATTAAACAGGCCCGGCTCGAAGCTGCCCTGTTTTGCTGGTCTGATACACTTTCTTTTATTCGCATCTACCCTATTACTTAAACAGCCTCTGTTCTTGGCTGTATCTCTCCCTCGACTCTTTGCTTTCTCCTCTTGTAAGTACACAACCCGTAGGTTTACACGCACTTGCGTGCTGTGCATTACGTTTTCCATGTTTGTCTGTTCCTCGCTCGTTTTCTTTCATTCAATGCCCGTAAGGATCTCGAAAGCCTTTTGTCTTGACGGGGTTGCTCCTTGTTGTGTTCGGGTCACGGCTACGCTTTTTCTTTGGCGAGGCAGTGCGCTTAAAATGTTACTGTACTGCTACAGCTTCTAGCAGCGTATGCAGCGCCCTTTCTCCCTTCAGACGAAGCAGTGCAGAAGGGGGAGGAGTGTGCATGGAGGCGGGGGTCATAGCACTCGGCCTCGGCGTGCTTGTTTGGTTCCGGAGCTTAATTCTCGGGCAAACGCACTCGGAATGGAGCTGCAATTAGGAAGCGGCTCGCGTACGTTCGAAAGGCTGCACGCGTCCTTCTACTAAGGAGTGCAGCCCCCGCCCGCTTCGGGTGCCGCGGGTTAAAGCCGCCGAGAATCCACGCCCCCCTTTCGCATCCGTGTTTAACTTTGGTCGAGAGCCGAAAGATGACCCGAGGGAATGTTAGCGGGGCTTCGGCGAATGGCATAACCCTTGCTCCTTGTTTTTATTTTGCTGTTATTTTCCCTTTTCGGGCTGTCGCATCATTTCTTGCGTATATTTTTCTTTCCTTCATTGTTCCTCGGTTAACGCTAACCCTACTAGTAGAGAGGACGTGCGCTATATGCTTCGTGTGTGAGGTCCACCATGTAAAAAAAAAAAAAGAAATAGGCAGTAAAAGCTCGCGTAGCAACGGCTCTTGAGTACAATGCGGCCGCAACAGCAACAATAACGCATAATTAAAACAATGCGGTGACGTTGCGTGCGAAGGAGAGCGTTCAGTACTAAAGCAAGGTAACTTTGCTCTGACATGACAAATAAAAGCAAACGCTCCACCCCGAGGCTCTAGTGACGAAGGCAAGGGACCGCCCCGCGATCGCGTGCCTTCGACGAATTATCTGTCCCTCAGAGGGCACAAACACCGCCTTACGCGATGCGCATAGAAGCGATCGCTGCCGCGCACGGAATAAGCCAAGGCGGCGAGGACAAAATTAGAGGCAGTTTCTATGCAGTATGCATTGCCACGCATTCCGGAGTGCCGGATCACTGGCTTCGTTTCGATTAGCTCCGAGCTAACTGCGTGCTTCGATTTGTTTACCTGTTTTCTTTTTGTTTATGGCCGTCGTAAATAACAATGTGTCAACGTCAGGCGTGCTTTCTTTTTTTTTTGTCCACGCAAACCACTAATAGTTAAGCAATTACAGTAAGAACGGCAATACATTTGTGCAGCCTCTACAAGACGAAATTACCACATATAGTTAGCTCTAATGTTACACATGCCAAACCGGTTCATAACAAGCGCATTGTAGGGAACAAAGAATAAAGGCGGGGGGCGGGGTTAGCATGGCCGCACATGCCCAGAATGAGTGTAACTCATGAATTTAAATATTTTATAAAGGAGAAATGCCTAGTAATTAGCACTATTTCCTCCTTTTATTGGCAAAATGCAACCTCCCACGGAAAATATAAACTTTTCAAATAGCCTATCTGATGGTGCAGTACTTCCGAGTGATAGTTTTATTTATTTATTTTAGCGTTGCGCGGTTGCTTCGTAGGTTCACGTACTGTAAACGCAGGTTCATGCACTTTTCTTCTCCCAGTATCATTGAAGATGTGTTCGATTTTGGAATATGAAAGCTGCTCATCTTATGGTCGTGCATTTTTTATGCCTTGTATTTTTCTCGTATTTTGGTTCTTTGCTGATAATTATTGTTTATATTTTTCAATACGAAAAGATTTCCTTACCTACGAGTTCTGGCAGGGAAGGGAAGAGGCTTGTTTCATCCACGAAGAGTGGGTTCTCACCGAATTTTAGCATTTATATTTGTTCGTCAATGATGGACACAGGCTGCCATGTTAACATTCAATCTGCGCGCATACCCGCTTTCTCCAGGCTTGTGTGAGCCACATGTCATGATGTCCTCGTTAATCGTGACGTGTGTAAAAAATAGATCATATTAATGATGTCAAGATCAATCATTCATGTTTGTGATGCATTCATACACTTCGATAGATAGATAGATAGATAGATAGATAGATAGATAGATAGATAGATAGATAGATAGATAGATAGATAGATAGATAGATAGATAGATAGATAGATTATTAGAAGGTCGTAAAGCAGCCTTCATCTGTTTCCCGACACAATAATTATTGTCATTAAAATGTGCACAACTTATAAAGAAGGTTCCCGAAAGGCTTGTTGCGACTTTTCATAGGACAGACTTGCACATTCGCAAAATTAACGTAAACTATTAGGGCACACTTTTTAAATGCGAAGCATTTCTTAGCGAACTTCGGCGACATTGAGCGTATCTATCTATCTATCTATCTATCTATCTATCTATCTATCTATCTATCTATCTATCTATCTATCTATCTATCTATCTATCTATCTATCTATCTATCTATCTATCTATCTATCTATCTATCTAGCCGCCTACGACTTTGTGCTCTCCTGGCCGTTTCGTTAATGGAATGTATACGAAATGGTATGCCGCAACACGACTACATGATGAACATAAATGACAGGCCATAACATGAAAATCCTGACATGCATGTCATGAGCGGCATGATTTACATGCCACGGTCTTGATGCTTTCCTGGCCGTTTCGTTAATGGGATGTATACGAAAATTGGTATGCCACAACATGACTGCACGACGAACATAAATGACAGGTCATAACGTGAATATCATGACATGCATGTCATGAGCGGCATGATTTACATGCCACGGTCTCGGTGCTCTCCTGGTCATTTCGTTAATGGGATGTATATGAAAATTGGTATGGCACAACATCACTGCATGACGAACATTAATGACAGGTAATAACATGCAAATCATGATATCCATGTCATGAGCGGCATGGTTTACATGCCACGGTCTTGGTGCTCTCCTGGCCGCTTCGTTATTGGGGTGTATACGAAAATTGGTAAGCCACAACATAACTGCATGACGAACATAAATGACAGGTCATAACATGAAAATCATGATATGCATGTCATGAGCGGCATGATTTACATGCCACGCGGTTCGTTAATGGGATGTATACGGAAATTGCTGTGGCACAGTACGACGGCATGAAGAACGTAAATTACAGGTCATAACATTACAATCATGACATGCGTATCACGAGCGGCATGGTTTACATGCCACCTTCTTGGTGCTCTTGTGGCCGTTTCGTTAACTTTATGTGTACCAAAATCGGTATAGCGAGACAACGATGCAGATCCATTTTACGTTCCTGGTGCGTGCTTCGCATTTCCTTGATTCCCACTGCACGTGGGATCTGCCATTTTTTCTCGAAATTTTGGCGATTTTTGTAACCCGGTACAGAAACACACCAGATCAAGGTTTGACGACAACCTGTCTGGTTAGGGAAATGCACACCGAAAATGCGAAAGGTACACCGACCAAAAAGAACAAAATACTTATTGACGTTTTGGTTTTCCGTGATGGAGGTTAGTTCACTTACACGGCGTCAGTAAGGGGAGCCGAAACGTCAGTAAATATTTCGTTAATTTTTGTTGTGGTTTCTAATCGCGCTTTCAGCATTCAAACGCACCTTTGCTTATCACGCAGTTTTGGATCGTGTGTTTACCGTGCGAGGTTGATGCTGTCACAAGGCCTGTTGGTGTGGCTCACACACTTTGTGAAGGGCGTGCCCGCATTTCTGTCAGATCGATCTCAACGTTGCCTGTCTCACCATCTTTCTGCCACACGTCGTGCACCTACCTACTCTGACCAGGCTGGTTGTCTGGCCGCGAACGAGCATTTCTTGTTGTTGTTGTTGTTGCTTGTTGTTGTTGTTGTTGTATTGTTAACGGGCGTTAGAATGTTTCCCAGGTAATGAATCCGTTCTGGGCCTGTGTAGTGGTAGTACAGTATCTTTTCTCGACGCTGTACCAACAGTCGACTGCAAGCGGTAGTACAGGCGAATAAAATATTACGTAACATATGGTAACATAGAACTCTCCCAGCATCCTGTCGTTCAATGATCGTCATGCTCTCATCATGGACTGCCCAACTGGTTTGCGTGATTATGACGTCCAATCGCATATAGTATGCATATGGCTGCATTTGTGCATTGAACTTTGCGAACCCCAGTGGTTTCGTCGAGTAAAATCATAAGTGTCCGTAACTGAAGCAATATTTAAGGGAGGGAGCGTTAATGCATCGCGTCCCTGCTAAAGGCAAAAAAGTTGTTGTTGTTTGCTTAAAAGCAAACAACAACAACTTGTATGCGTTTAACTATTTCTTGTACATAATGTTCACAGCCCTCTGTTTTATGTTATTGGAAAAACGCACGAGATAGACCAGAAGTGTTGCCTAAATAAGAATACGTGTACGCGCGTGTGACTGTGTATTTCAACATTCTCTCACGTTAACTTAAAAAAAAAACTTGTCATGAGATGAATGTTGCAGTAATTTTTTCTTGCTTAATTTATGCTCGCCTTCCCTTATATATATATATATATATATATATATATATATATATATATATATATATATATATATATATATATATATATATATATATATATATATAAACCAACAGCTCGCCGTGCCTAGGGCGCTCGCGCTAGGAGCGCAGGAGGACGACGAGGAGAAAGAGGAAGAGCAGAGTAGAACAGCCGGCCTGCAGCAAAGGCGCTGTGTCTGTCTCTCTTCATTACAATATATATGCAAGCGTGCTCTAGCAATGACACCATATCTGTGTTGCTGAGCAAGCCAAATAAATTAGTTTTTTTTCTGTACCGAAGGAGAGGTAGTACACTAGCTAGTTTAGCGCTAGTAGGTTCAACTAGCGTCTGGATCTGCAATAGCGCAGTGCTACCAGGTCCGGACGCTAGTTGGTCGAGGAATATAGCTCAGCAACGGCTGTCGCACACAAAGCTGTGCCCTGTCTGTATTGCGGCCGCCTCGCTGCTGCGAGCTCTGGCAGATAAACGCTTTTATAATTCATTGGGTAACTGATTTGTTTATTAAGAATATTACATTGCGCTTTTATGGATTCATTTAAAAGGCAGGAAGACAAGCAGCCATCAGCACTATTTATTTATTTATTTATTATTTTTACATACTGCAGTCCAATTGGGCTATCGCAGGAGTGGGTTTTACACATTTGTGTATACAAAGAAAAATCATCGCAAAAAATACAATATTGTAAGAATCACATAAACAAAAAAAAGAACAGGAATCCGATAGGCATTATGAAAGATGGCGTGGCTCTAAACATTGACCTAAGAACTCTTCTAAAGTTAATAGGTTGTACACCATCGGAGCTTTCTTGATTTCATGAAGTCTTTTGACTCATTCAAACATCACGTTCCGTGTCATATAAAGCTTTCTTTATATGGAAATAGAGGGGTTATTTTGACACTTATTAATAGTTGTTTATCGCATGAATTTCTGTTCGCAAGTCATAGCGGTGTTCTTTCAGAGATGGAGAAAATAGAGTGCGGTGTAGCACAGAGGTCCATCTTGAGTCCTTTATTTATTATTTTTTATATTAACAGTATCGTAAATACACCACTAACGCCTAAATTTGTCTTCTATGGTGACGGTACCAGTTTATTCTCTTCTAGTCATAATTAGGCGACTTGGAAATGGTGGTAAATGATTTCTTACATAGGCTGCTTACCTGGCTGTCTCTTAGTCAACTTCAGTGAAATGTCGCTAAAACTAAGTTAATTTTTTTAACTTAGGAACAATCCTGATATTACTGACATGTCTCTTTGCTTTGATACTTGTGCGGTGGGACGGGTGTATGGAAGTATGGATGGGGTATTATGGAAGTAAGCAACTTAAATACCTAATACCTACTTATCTAAACGAAGGTCGGCAACTTCTAAATATTGTGAAAGAATGCATGTCAACGTCTCTTCAAAAACATGTTGTTAAATCATATTTATTAACTTGTACAAATTTATAGTATAAGCAAGACCTCGAGCACAAAGTTGTTTACGGCGTACGTAAACAACATCTTAAAGAACTAAAATTTATAAACTGTCGCTATTTCTGTGCTGCCCGATTTTTGTTTTCCATGTGCAAATGCATCCACTTCCTATTGTACAATTTCTTCAAGCATATTCCCGCCACCGCTCAATAGTGCACGGCTGGTAAAGGCCCTTGTCAGACGGGTTATTCTTCCTTTAGCCTGCCTTCCCTTGGCATGTGACGTGTCGAAACAATAAAATGAAACGAAAAATGCAATGAAGAACGAAACGAAAGAACAGGAGTAACAAAGACCTAACTCAAAGTCACGTATATGGATTAGTGAACGCTCAAGCTCGTAGCTATCGCGCTGACTTTCTCAGAGGCGGCAGCTGGGAGTGTGGCCCCCCGAAAAACAATAACTAAACGGTTCAAAACTTGAGGCCCTGAAACTTTGGCCAGGCTGGAAGTAGTAGCTGAGTGCTTCGAGTTCCGCCGTTGCACTGAGCCTCCGATGATGCATGCTAGACCAGGGGCGTCCCAGCGTGAAGGTGGTCAGAGGGAAGTTGGTCTGTAGGTTGGCCCCCGCACCAAAAAAAAAAAAAAAAAAGGAGGGGCCTATGGGATTCACCTTCCTGCCGCATCGACATGAACTGACCTCGCACGGGCCTTGCGCATAAATCTCAGCCTCCCTCATTTTCGCCAGCGTTGCCTTACGCATGAGTTCACCACCAGGGGTTAGTTTGCTTCCATATATCACGTGCGTGCCTCTACGGTTGCGTAAAATTGCATCATTCACCGTTCCCCTGCTCTTATCTCCAGAGGCCGCCCTGCCTTCAACCACCCGCTTCCTTCGAACCCTCCTGTCTGTTGTCTTGCCACTAATTGTAGGTCGACTGGCGGCGAGCGCCGGGCGTGTCCTTCATAAACTGCAGTTGACGAGAGGGCAGTGAAGTTAATTTTAACGTACGCATTCTATTACTTCTCGGAAGTCTCCTTAGGGTACTGACTAAAAAAGTGTGCACAATTTCACTAGAATATACGTTAGACTTTCCATTTAAGTCTAAAGTCGCCTTATTTTTACGTTTCGTATTAGGACTCTAAGGATACCGAAGACGAGAGGTATTTCAAACGACTAACTACATCTATAGTAGTTCTTATGTACAATGGTATGTATGTATGTATGTATGTATGTATGTATGTATGTATGTATGTATGTATGTATGTATGTATGTATGTATGTATGTATGTATGTATGTATGTATGTATGTATGTATGTATGTATGTATGTATGTATGTATGTATGTATGTATGTACGAGACTGATTCTTCATATGTTTGATGTGTAGCTCAGATACCTATAGAGAAGTCATGGTTGTATCTACGCTATTCCTTGCGGTGCTGATTTATGTACGAAAGACATTTTGCATGGGAATTTAAAAAACAACAAAAATTACCATACAGACTTTGAGAATTCTTTAAGGGGTAAGAAAGCGACACTTCATGGCAGGAAAGTTGGTTCCTACAAGGAGAAAACCGATCAAGGCGAACAGGCATGGCTATTTGGTAATCGCAGTCGTCTTGAACGCTAAGCCTATTGTTCCTTTCCTTAGACCTTCGAATCATTCGGCCGCAGCTGACCCTGAAGTTGGAAGGTTCACACTCGAGGAATTAGTTCAGCAGGTAGCGTATTCTCAGGAGAAGCAGGATACGCGCAAGCTTTTACACACGCAAAAATGTCACCTATTTCACCGTCATCTCTCAGCCATTCAGCTACATCGTTGCGAAGAAGAAAAAAGAAAGTCGATCAGGAACACGCATGCGTGCACTAGCACGCACTCGTGGCGGCGCAGGCTCGCGCTATCTGCAAAACGCACGGGCCCGAAGGAACGCACGACGAGAAGTGGCAGAGCAGAAGCGGCGGCGGGCGAAGTCGTGATTGATGAACCATCGTCGCGTCTTCGATCGCGACCCGCCCCCCATCGCGTCGCCGTGCGCGACCGCGCGAAAAGGCGCTGATAGCGGACGAGCCGTCCTCCGTCGTTGCAGTCCGTGGCGTCGACGACGTACGAGTCGGGCCGATGTTGCCGGCGACGAGGCGTTATTAGGCGGACCGACGCCCTCTTCTGGCAGCCGATGTGCGAGCGTGAGCTCAAAGCCGAGCCCCCCCCCCCCCCCGCTCGTTCGTTGTCTGTACACACACACACACACACACACACACACACACACACACACACACACACACACACACACACACACACACACACACACACACACACGCACGCACGCACGCACGGATATATGCCAGAGGCGCGTAGAGCTAGCTATTGCTCTGTTCTGCGGCTACCGTTACTGCAGTCCGTAGCCAGCTTCCAGCGCCTGAAGCCGAGGTTTCCGTCGACGTCCTTGAGCAGCTCTCAATTTCTCTCTCCCCCCCGTCCGCTCCCTCTCCTCCACTACCACTACAACAACCCGATATACGTTCCAGTGGCGTTACGTTGTTTCCGGCCGGTACCGGATACGGATTGCCGCGGGAAAGGGGCATGACGGGGCGAGTGAAGTAGGCGGGCGACTGATTCGCGGCTCCTTCGCTTCGAGTGGATCCGGCAATTCTTCGCACGGCCACTTTCGGACGATGACGCCGAGGGTGACGTCAGGCGGTGGCGCCATTTATATCGGTTGGCCGTTCGATTGTTCGCCGCTGCCGGTGATGACGTTCGTCACGGATTTTTCGCCGGAACGGAAGCTCAGGATGTCTTACAGAGGAGGAAGCCGCCACGTCGTTGTGACTTTTTCTAATGCCACCGTACGATGTGTCTGAGAACATTCGCTAACACATTTATTAGCTGCTTCTTTCCAGGTGGGATGGGTACGGAGCGTGGTTTTCCGAACTTGGCCAGTTGCAAAAACGCAGATCCTTAAAACTGCTACAGTAACACATGATGCACTCTCAGCACTGCTGATATATTTCTGAAAACGTCTATTCGATACTTCTACTGTTCATACATATGCTTTTCAGAAATTGACACAATTTGAAGCTTTATTGGATATGTTGAAAAACTATGTAAAATTGCAAGAAACGTTACTAGATGAGATATAGAGCAACTGGCACACCTTGTAATATTTCTAGAGGGCAACCTAATGAAAGATCCAACGTTTCAATCTGATGCAGCAGTGCAACTTCCTTCCCGACAGCGACAAGTAAATAATGGACTACTTCGCACTTATGAAATAACAAAGTACCCAACCATCAGAGCCGAGCAATTTAAGTACAGCTGACAAGATGGGCGTTTTGTCAAATGGTGAGTGCCTTGACGAGGCACGAAACAACGTGCAAAGTTTACACTAAATCATTTTAGAACCCTTACCTGCAATGCTACCGAAGAAATTTTCATATTGGTTTTGTTGAAAAAACAGTCTTATACCCCATGCTCCTTAGCACCGACGATCACAGCAGAACCCAGGTATCTAAAGAAAGGGAAGAGGAGAGGGCTTTGGTATCAACGTGCGTGATCAATTTTTTTTTGTGTTTGCGTTGTTATTGTTCTGTTTACTCTAACGTAATTAACGTAATGTTCTGGCGATTATTCATCTGTTGGTTCTTCAATTCCCGGTGTCATTAAGCTGTCCTGATGGGGGCGTACTTGCACATACATTGAAGGAATAATTATGGCGCTAAAACAACGGGGCACTGAGAAGACAGAACACACACTGGCTCCTGTGTGTGTTTTGTCTTCTCTGTGTCCCGTTGTTTTAGCGCCATAACTATGACTTCAAGAAATGAATTAACTGGCTCAGAAACATGTGCTTTTGAATTGCACATAGATACGTGCTTTCCCTACCAAGCACAGACCGCACATCATCACGATGGTGTTCTTCGCGAATTGTAGATACGAGTTCAGTTGACAGCGCGAGCTGTTTCACACAAGTATGACACTTGAAGTACAGCTGCTCATAGTGTCATACAATTAAAGTTGCAGTCGTACGAATTCACACCCCACCAGCTCTACATGGTTGTCTCACACGTGCCAGAACACTAAGCAGCGCCATGTGCATAGATCTTCCTTGAAATAGCGACCTTCCTTGAACTGACGAAGGCCTTCTCCGTTTCTTTTTGTTGCTTATTTTCTTAAGCTTCAACATAAAACAGCGTTTGTAAGCGCCAGTATCTACTTTGTCGAACTTGCCCCTTTGTAGTTAGCTTTCCCTGTCTATTAGTGTACTTGCAGCGAAGCACGCTCTACAGAAACAAGAAAATTGTATTCTTAAATGCGAAGCATTCCTAAGCGAACATCGGCGACTTTGAGCGCATCTATCTATCTATCTATCTATCTATCTATCTATCTATCTATCTATCTATCTATCTATCTATCTATCTATCTATCTATCTATCTATCCGCCTACGACTTCGTGCTCTCCTAGCCGTTTGATTGATTGATTTGTGGGGTTTAACGTCCCAAAACCAGCTCTGATTATGAGAGACGCCGTAGTAGAGGTCTCCGGAAATTTCGACCACCTGAGGTTCTTTAACGTGCACTGACATCGCACAGCACACGGGCCTCAGCATTTCGCCTCCATCGAAATGCAGCCGCCGCGGCCGGGATTCGATCCCGCGACCTTCGGATCTGCAGCCGAGTGCCATAGCCACTAGACCACCGTGGCGGGGCTCCTAGCCGTTTCGTTAATGGGATGTATACGAAAATTGGTATGCCGCAACACGACTGCATGACGAACATAAATGACAGGTCATAACATGAAAATTATTACATGCATGTCATGAGAGGCATGATTTACATGCCACGGTCCTGGTGCTCTTGCGACCGTTTCGTTGATGGGATGTATACGAAAATTGCTATGGCACAACATGACTGCATGACGAACATAAATGACAGGTCATAACATGAACATCATGACATGCATGTCATGAGTGACATGATTTACATGCCACGGTCTCGGTGCTCTCCTGGCAAAGAAAATTTAGCATATGGTTTGTTGAAAAAACTAGTCTTATACCCCATGCTCTTAGCACCGACGATCACAGCAGAACCCAGGTATCTAAAGAAGGGAAGAGGAGAGGGCTTTGGTATCAACGTGCGTGATCAATTTTTTTTTGTGTTTGCGTTGTATTGTTCTGTTTACTCTAACGTAATTAACGTAATGTTCTGGCGATATTCATCTGTGGTTCTTCACTTCCCGGGTCATTAAGCTGTCCTGATGAGGGCGTACTTGCACATAAATTGAAGGAATAAATATGGCGCTAAATCAACGGGACACTGAGAAGACAAAACACACACTGGCTCAACGGGACACTGAGAAGACAAAGCACACACTGGCTCCTGTGTGTGTTTTGTCTTCTCTATGTCCCGTTGTTTTAGCGCCATAACTATGACTTCAAGAAATGAATTAGGTGCCTCAGAAACATGTCCTTTTGAATTGCACATAGATACGTGCTTTCCCTACCAAGCACAGACCGCACATCATCACGATGGTGTTCTTCGCGAATTGTAGATACGAGTTCAGTTGACAGCGCGAGCTGTTTCACTCAAGTATGACACTTGAAGTACAGCTGCTCATAGTGTCATACAACTTAAGTTGCAGTCGTACGAATTCACACCCCACCAGCTCTACATGGTTGTCTCACACGTGCCAGAACACTAAGCAGCGCCATGTGCATAGATCTTCCTTGAAATAGCGACCTTCCTTGAACTGACGAAGGCCTTCTCCGTTTCTTTTTGTTGCTTCTTTTCTTAAGCTTGCGCTACAACACAAAACAGCGTTTGTAAGCGCCAGTATCTACTTTGTCGAACTTGCCCCTTTGTAGTTAGCTTTCCCTGTCTATTAGTGTACTTGCAGCGAAGCACGCTCTACAGAAACAAGAAATTTGTATTTTTAAATGCGAAGCATTTCTAAGCGAACTTCGGCGACTTTGAGCGCATCTATCTATCTATCTATCTATCTATCTATCTATCTATCTATCTATCTATCTATCTATCTATCTATCTATCTATCTATCTATCTATCTATCCGCCTACGACTTCGTGCTCTCCTAGCCGTTTCGTTAACGGGATGTATACGAAAATTGGTATGCCGCAACACGACTGCATGACGAACATAAATGACAGGTCATAACATGAAAATCATCACATGCATGTCATGAGCGACATGATTTACATGCCACAGTCTCGGTGCTCTCCTGGCCGTTTCGTTAATGGGATGTATACCAAAACTGGTATGACACAACATGACTGCATGATGAAAATAAATGACAGGTCACAACATGAACATCATGACATGCATGTCATGAGCGATATGATTTACTCGCCACGGTCTCGGTGCTCTCCTGGCCGTTTCGGTAATTGGATGTACGCGAAAATTGGCATGTCACAACATGACTACAGGACGAACATAAATAACATGGTATTACATGAGAATCATGATATGCATTTCATGAGCGGCATGATTTACATGCCATGGTCTTGGTGCTCTCCTGGCCGTTTCGTTAATGGGATTGATACGAAAATTGGTATGGCACCACATGGCTGCATGAAGAACATAAATGACATGCCATTACATGAAAATCATCACATGCATGTCATGAGCGGCATGATTTACATGCCACGCGTTTCGTTAACGGGATGTATACCAAAATCACTATGGCACAGCACGATTGCATGAGGAACGTAATGACAGGTCATAACATTACAATCATAATATGCGTGTCATGAGCGGCACTGTCTTGCTGCTCTTGCGGCCGTTTCGTTAACTTCGTAGTTACCAAAATCGGTATAGTGAGACAACAATACAAATCCATTTTACGTTCTTGTTCCTGATGCGTGTATCGCATTTCCTTGATTCCCACTGCACGTGGGATCTGCCTTTTTTTTTTACGAGGGCAGCGTGGTGCCTCAGCCATAAATCCTAAAGGGATGATTACAATTACATCTCATCAATACAAAAGTTCTTTTACTTGCAATAGCAAGTTAAACCTCGTTTCTGTAATTGTGTCCGAAGTCTGTTCTCAATAAGGTCTGCGTACATGCGGCATATATATAATATAACCACGCAGTACCTGCGACAGAGGGAGCCATAGTGCATGCGCTGGCTCCGTTCTTTCGTGTGAACATTCTTGTGTTTCGCATATATGTAAAGTAACGTATTATTAAGGAGCGCGGAAGTCAGCAGTGGGAATTGGAGGTGACGGCTACCATTCGCGACTGCATGCTACGTACCGCGGCGATGCAAGTGCATGCAATTGAGCTTGCTTTAAATGGGCACTAAAGAGCAAAAGGATTTTTCGCGTATTTCTGAAGTACCCTTTAACAGTACCACTACTATTGCCATTAGAGAAAGCTTAGTAAGCGAGAAAGCGCACAAAAAGAAAGAAGAAATACGGGTGGCGACGCCACCTTCACGTTTTCGCACCAACTCGCCGTGACGTCAGAGATTTTGAATGCGCCTTAAATGGCGCAGAAACTTAGTTTCCGCTAAAAATGCGTCACGTTGTGTTCTGGCGGTGCCACAGCATTCACGTAGCAAGTTTCATCACATTTCATTGAACCTATGGGGTCAAAGTACGATGGAAGTGTTTTGAAATTCGTGAAGTCACGCCTACGTGCGGGTGCCAAGGCTGTGGTGCATAATTAAAAAATCCAAAACCACCGTTTTTTATGACAACCGGGTTTCGTTCTCCATCTCTCTCTCTCTCTCTTTCTCTCTCTCTCTCTCTCTCACGCGCGCGCGCGCTTTTTTTTGCGTACAGTGGAGCTGTGAACTCCCAAAGGAGCTTCCTGGCACTGCTTGTATGGAATATGAGCGGCGCTGCTCAACTACAGCACCTTCCATAAAATATAAGGAAGAGGCAAATGAACCTTGCCCATAAAAAATAATATTGACAAGGCTTCCACATGCACACACAGACGCAACCAGACAGACACTTACGCCAGCTACGTAAGCGCATCGCATATATGTATACACCGTATAAACACTTGCAACGAAAAACTGCTGTGCGCACGGAACAATCGAGTAGTCTACACCGCTAAGACCACGCGTCACACCAAACAGTGTCCGGGAAGTACACCTTTGTACAAAGAAGAA
Source organism: Hyalomma asiaticum (assembly GCA_013339685.2). Taxonomy (NCBI): domain Eukaryota; kingdom Metazoa; phylum Arthropoda; class Arachnida; order Ixodida; family Ixodidae; genus Hyalomma; species Hyalomma asiaticum. Next base: position 69,747,506 of record CM023485.1, on the reverse strand, counting down.
CTTGTGGTATTGTGAGACTTACGTAATCGTGTGGCCCGATAGCACGGCAAGCCAACGAGGAAAGGCGATGCAAACAGCGCACATAGCTCAGCGTCTTCCCTTATTAAAGACGAAAGGTAAGCGGATTCCAACGTTCAGTAATGTCCTTCAGGCAGAATTCAAGCTCTCGACTTCTAATGCTGAACGCCGATGCCATAAGCTCAATGCCTCTGGAGAAAGCCTCACCATGTTGTGTAAAACGCCTTTAACAATCTCCCGCATCGAAGTTAAGCGCGTTCAGACGCTTGATTCGTTTCTACAATGCGGATGATTCCCTGAAGAATTACCCTTCGTGCTAGTCAGAGCATTCTCTCAACGCCGACGGAGTGTCATCGAATCGCGGTTACGCTATTCGCGCTGACAGTGATAAATGACGCCAGTGACATTTGTGCCGCAATTTTTTTTTGTGCGACTTGCGGGCGGGAGTGCCAGAAATAAATCCACGCGAAAATTCTAAGATATTGAGATATGATATAAAAAAAGAGATGTGATGTTACGTGCTTGTTGTTTTCATTGCATTTTGGTTTGACTTTGGGCGGTAGAGCGAGAACGCGAGGGAGAGAGAAATTTCATTGGTCTACTGGGGCGTTTCTTGACAGAAGGCCATGGAGGTCAGTGAAGCCAAAAGCTCTGGACCCCCGTTAACTGCTGCGCCAAGAGCACGTTACTGCCAGTATGTGACAGTCGGTGCAATGATTTCTAATGAAAAAATAGAACAGAACGCCACGAATCTTCATATCACAGTGCCCCTGCACTTTCTGCCATTCATCATTTCACGCGCAGCTTCGTGGGCTGGACGATTTCTCCATTTCTTGGGATATTTACCTTCCTCGGCCATAAAAGTACGCAGTGGTACAAGCTTGCGGCACCTTAAATAATTGCCACGTATTTCGTGGGAAAGAGTGCGATGCCAAATGGCTGGTGACGCTCGGTTTGACGATAAAGTGGGCGGTTCCACACATAGGAAAGTTTCTTAGCGTTTTTCCTGGGCGCTTTTAAACACCAGGGCTTGATGCCTTTATTAACAGACATCGCACTGGTACGTGAGAGCGATGCCGACAGCATTGGGGCAACGCTGTCAAAGAAGGCGTTCCAAAACTTGCAAAAGTGCGTGAAACGGCAGCATCCAAGGATGCTAATCTCCCAAAATGACTTAGCGATATTTGAATTCATAACTTTAAGCTACCTGCTTGCAATAGTAGTGCTGTAAGTAAATTATATAAATCGAAGTTTATGTAAGTGGTGGTGTTACTTGTTCTGCAATTGTAGTTAGGCTTGTAAACATAGCAATCGACTGTTAAGGCTGGACGACTTATTTCTGATTGATTTATGAGGTTTTACTTCCACAAGCCCCGATGCCTATGACTTCCACCAACCACAAGCGTAGTTTATGATGTTTACGACCAATTTTAGTTCGAGAAATGAATTTTGTTCAAAAATGCATCTGTACCACCATGGCAGAGGGCTTGAGAAGTTGGGTGCTTCGGGAAAGGGATGTAGGAGTAGCTCGAGATGGTTATTGCCGCCGTGGGCGCCTACGCCGACCCCGACACCGACGCTGGGTTTTCTGCAACACGAGCTCCTTAAGTATATCGCGTTAAAAACGAACAAAACTTGTAATAGACACCCATTCGATAATACAGTGAAGTTCATTTGCATTGCTCTCGCGATCGGATGTCATTAAAGCGCGCTTTTGCCAAGGCATTTGCTCGTTTCTTACCGAGCACATCTGGACGTTATAGCGCTGCCAATGAGCGTAGATTTTCCTTTTTTTTTAGCAGGCAAGCTGGTTAAGCTAACCGTCAAAACTATTTCGTGCTAGTTTTAACAGCCAAGCCGTCTATGATAGCCTTAATTTGTCAGGAATCATGCAATACCAAGTGACACTGCGCTACCTGATTTGGGCGAGAAGATGTCACGTGACACTGCGTTACGTGATTTTGGGTTATCACGCGACATGTTCCCGCCAAAAATCAGGTAACAAAATGTCACACGACGTGTTTCTGCCAAAATATCACATGACTATCAAGGGACCTGTTTCAGCAAACTATCGGCCAGCTTCGCTGTGGTCTGGCCTAGCGCGACCTGGCAGAAGCTGTGTACTTTTATTTATTTATTTACTTACATTTTTTTCTTGCATAGCGGCATGTATAACGGTTTGAGCAGGTAGAACAACTTCGCAAAACAGTGTTTCGACATACCTACACGTTCGCATACAAAAGAATGTATATTTTAATGCAGGCGGTAACGTCCCGAAGGCAAGTAACATCCGTCGGCAAACAACGTCGACGGGTCCGTCGACAAGGCAAGTAACATTAATTCGAAAACGACCGTCCTTCATACGAAAGACACCGGAAGCTTGAAAAGTACAGCAGATTCACTGTAGACGACAGTGTGTTCTTACGTGGATTCTCAATTACACGCTTTTAAGTCCTGAAATGTGTACGGGGAAATGTTTCAATGCACCATACCCAGATTGTAACTTTGCACAGCGCACCTCATTTTGCCACATATGTTCTTTTTTTCATGCATCGTTCGCGTAACTTTTATTTGCTATCTGTAAGGCAACTTATCTGTAGAAAGAAAGAGAGAGAAAGAGATACTTAGGTTGTTGTTTTTACATTCGGTTGCGCACGGAGTTTTCTTCTATACACATTTAGGCTGCACAGTACCGCATGAACATTTCTTTTTTTTTCTATTCAGTTGCATATCATGCGATCCCACATGCAGCTCTCTTAGTTACTAGTGACATCAACACGAATGTTGTGTATGTTTGTCCCGTTGACCTTAACTGCGTTTGAGTTTCTTGCATTCTCTTTCACGTAACCCGGTCGCGTGGGCTGGCGAAGGCCAGGGTCATAGTTCGCATTGGACGCAACACTAGCGCGTATTCAGTGAAAAGAAAAAAAAGAATAAATCAAAGCATACAGCTTACACTTTTCCTAGAACGTTCTCCTCGCTTTATTTACTTCAAAACAGGGTCGCCGAATGGCTCGTTTAAAATGACCCATGTCTGAGCGAAGACCGGCCGTGCTATCGAACACCGCGGCACTTTACCGACTCCACGAAGCTTTGAATGGAGTCATTCGGCTGGGGCTGTAGCGCATTAAAGCACGCGCCGCGGCCTTCACGGCAGCAGGTCGCTGCTTTCGCGGGAAACCGCCCACGGGAGTGCCAAGTGCATTCCCCAGAAGCCAGTTTAAATTACAGCGCACTGCGGCTCATGCCATCCGCCTCGCTCGCATGGTGCCCCGCTCACCCTCCGGGGCGCCGAACTGGTCGTGCATCCTAACCACGAGTCCGCATTGAATTCGGCTATGAGAGTCTGCGTAATGAACACGATACAGAAGTGGGGGAGGCGTAGGGGTTACGGAGCTAACGAGATCCGTTAAGGGTAAACAAGGTGTTTTCGATAACCGCTATTTTGGAAGGGGTCAAACAGCGAGTCGCTCAGGGTTAGCAATGATCACTTGTAATCATCTTGTTAAGTAAGCTGCTGTAAGGCCTGCTAAATAGCATTAGCAACCGTACGGGCTTAGTGCACAGCTAAGCTTTCTCTCTCTCTCTCTCTGTATATATATATATATATATATAAAGGCAGGACGATCGACTCACGGTGAAAAAGTAACTTTATTTGACGTTTCGACCAGGGTCTGGTCTTCGTCAGAATGAGTTGGTGCAGGACAAGCAGTGATTTTATATGCGCACATATGTGCTCAGTCACAATGGTTTTTGCATATCTATGATGTGTCACTAAAGCAGCACGTGGTACGACATAAATGCATCAGTTTCGATGGTAGCTTGGGGCTTTTCTTGCCTGCTCGCGTATCAGAAAAAGCACATCAATATTCAAATATAAGAAATACAGAGCGATACATAAAAACAAATCAGCACAGTGTGGGCGCATAACTAAACAGCGCAAGAGACTAGAGATAGATAATGTGTGATATGAAGTGGTGCTGTTAAGAGAGGCATTTGTTTTTATGTATCACTGTGTGTTTCATAAGAAGACTTAGCACGTCTCGTTTGAAGATTCTGCATTCCCTAGAGAAGACTTACTGAGTGTAGCTTACGGAACCACTTAAAGAGAGAATACACCGAAGTGTGGGTTTCGCTTTTCGAGAAGCACTTATAGACAATAACTTATTGAAGCACTTTTGGACACTCTGATTGCACATGCCACCGTGAATATTGAAGATGACTAACAAGCCGGTGACATTGACACCTTCGATCTCGAAACAAGGTTCGTTATCGGAGCGTGCGAATGCTTTACACTCAGAGGTGCACGCGCATGAGAGGTGCACTTGCCTACAGTCACGTCGTGTACGGGTATGGAATAAGGGAAGCAAAATACTAGACGTAGCAACACCGCAGTTGCTTCTCGTTCTTTTCCAGCTAAGCAGTTCGGGCAACTTCGTCTTGAAGCAGCGTGTGGCGCCCGTGTCGCGAAGCTGTCGCACGCAATCCTGCACTGACGTCACGGCTGCAGTATGTCTAGCGCGAATGACAAGATATGTTCGCCCTAGCTGTATGAATAATGCCGCTTTTTCGTGTCTGTTCTGTTTCATCCAAGGGATGCGCCCTGCTGCAGCATCGAGGGACGTGTTGCATCACACTTGACAGACTATCGCGTACTGTACACACTGGACACGAGTCAAAGCTGCATTGTGGCCAGTGCGAATGGCCCGCAGGCTCGGGGTATACAGAAGTACGCAGGAAACAGACAAAAAAAGGAGAGACTCGCCGCAGGTTTTTCTCTTGCGGGAAAAAGGAGAGGGGGGGGGGGGGCAAGAACGTGGGTTCCCAGTGTTCACGCGAGCGTAACAGCGCAGGCTTGTGGCAGTGCACGAGTCCATTCGGCGTGTTCTGCGGCTGTAACTAATTGAGAGGCGCACAGGCAGCCGACTTTGTTTGACTTGCGGCCTTCTTGATTGGAGCCAACAGGCAGCAGTGTGCACTCGCTCACGGAGTGGCATAGCGTGAAGGCTTGCGGTACCGGAGGGAGAGGGCGAAAGGGCGTGCTTGTTTTAAACACGCACGTCCGGCTGCGTCATTAGTGTGGCTGTGTCGGGAGGATAAGGGGGAAGGGGATACGGGGGTTTTGCTGCTGTCGTTCTTTCCGAGGCAGCGGCGTGCGGCGCGTAATGATTGCGCGCCCAAGGACGGGGTCACTTTTATTGCTAATTGATCCAATTAGCAGGCACGCGACACGCGGAAAACAACCCCCTGCTGCTGCCCAAAAACCCCGGGCGATGGACCCATACTCTTCTTAGCGCTGCTTGTTGCTGTTGAGGAAGCTCTTCGTATAGTACTCTTTTGTTTCCCGTTCCGAGCTCCAAATTGCTGTCGCTGTAGGCTGTGCCCCGCACGCGAAATGAACGCTTGTACGCCTCTTTCTCGCTCCCTTTTTCGTCTTTGCGCTAGTGTGTCGCCTCAGCGATGACAGGGCCCTTGTTGTCCGTCATCCGCTCTGTTTTTTCGGAACGACGATGTATTTTGTTAACAACGCAAGAAGTTTCTTTACTCCGAAGCTTGAACATTTATTACAGGAAAGAAAGATGCCCGTTATTCTTGTTTACAGCCTTTGTAAGCGTGGTAATCATTTGGCCAGGTAAACGAAGTCGTGCGCTGGGATGTTCTTATACCTTCGCTGCTCTCTTTCTCATATGCCTCTGGCATTTGTGCCTGTTGGCCTTCCTCGCTGCGCTTTGAGGTAGCCAACAGTTGCAGCATTCCTTGAACTCGCTGACTGCCGAGCACTAACAGAAAGCCAGAAAATGCGGTAAGGGACGGCATCCACTGCTGTACGACTACTAGGATATATTTTATCATAGTGTTAAGAACTCACCTGAAAGGCAGTCTGGCACGTACTATATATGTGAAGCAAGAAGCCCCATCAACTTCTTTAAAACTGACAACGAGCTTAGCTCACCTTCTACTTCGTCTACGTTTATTAGCACAACAATGTGCGTAAGCAAGGGCACCTGGGATAACCCCCATAGTGTTTTCTCTGTCGAGCTGCTATTGAATCAGGCACGTTTTTATGTCGCATGTCTTCTTCACCATGCTAAGTTCGCTAAACTTGTGCTAAGTCGCAACCACGGTCAGCTGGAAGTAGCACTAGTTTGCGTTAACGTTTCTTACGGTTTCCGGTAGACAAGCACAAGAATATACGCAAATGTCTTGAGGACGGCTTTGATGGATTTCGTCAGAATGACATAGCTATCTTGATAGCGATAGCTTTGTTTCATTCCTCCTACTGTGCTGTTTTTATTGCCATTGACAAGTGCTGCCTTCGACTTTCTCTTTATACATACATACATACATACATACATACATACATACATACATACATACATACATACATACATACATACATACATACACACAAGGGCATACTGGCAGCGAATGTGGAACGAACAGCACAACAAACTACATGTCATAAAACCCTATCTATATAACTGGACGCCGCTATCGAAGACACGTCGCAAACAAGTGATACTCTGCAGACATAGGATTGGGCACACATACACTACACACGCATACCTTTTGCCCGGTGGCGATCCACCAGTATGTGATAAATGGGATGAACCACTAACCGTCCTTCAGATCCTTCTGGAATGTGCTGCTCTAGAGCCATACAGGAAAAAAAACATTTTGGTTTGCCATTGCCACAGCAGCGTCCATTACATCCTTCTATGTTTTTAAGTAACACACCTATTTTTAAAGGTGAACATTTGACAGAGATCTGTCTGGTTGGGACGAAAATAAAGGTGAAAAACAGGGGGACACCAACCAAATTGTAATCATCTAAAAGTAAAATTTACTTCTAAACATTAAAAAACCCGACGTTTCGGGTCCCCCTCGGACCCTTCTTCAGGGGTGACTGGAGGGTGGGTGGTGGTAGAGATTCTAAAGGAAAGGAAAAAGGCGCTAATTTCTGTCTCCCATACTGGGGACACGGCTAAGCGCCTGACTGGAGGGCACCAGACAGCAGCAGTGCTTATAAGGCCTTCTTTCTTCTCTCTTCCTTCCTTTCTCCCTTTCTCTTTTTTTCCCGTTCTTCAAGCCGAGGTCATGCTAACGTTGAATCAGGTGCCGGAGTCCGCTATTTTTAGCGGACTCCGGCACCTGATTCAACGTTAGCATGACCTCGGCTTGAAGAACGGGAAAAAAAGAGAAAGGGAGAAAGGAAGGAAGAGAGAAGAAAGAAGGCCTTATAAGCACTGCTGCTGTCTGGTGCCCTCCAGTCACCCCTGAAGAAGGGTCCGAGTGGGACCCGAAACGTCGGGTTTTTTAATGTTTAGAAGTAAATTTTACTTTTAAATGATTACAATTTGGTTGGTGTCCCCCTGTTTTTCACACCTATTTTTAGATTCGATTCAGTCCTCGCGTTTTTAAAGGATGTACCTGGTTTTAACGTTATATTTCCAGGTGACCTGTAGCGCGGCCTCTCAGTAGAGACCACTGCTACGGTACATTTTAGAGGGAAGCACTTCCCTCTTGGTCCTTCGGCTGAAGGGTCTTGGGAAGGGAGTAGTGCTGTTTAAATACACCAGTTTCTTTTATACCATCTATTTCACTTCCCGCGTCGTCTTCAATGCCCATAGACATCACACCCATATTTTACGCCTCCATACAGCGAACTTATTCTAGGCCACTTTACAGCCACATTACATCTCGTCATCCAGTATTTTGCCCCTGTACAACCAAGAGATAATTTTCTTTCTCGTCATTACCACTCATCACCAATGACCTGGCGCTCTTTGGCCAAGCTTGGCCCTTGCGCCATTAAACAACATATATCATACATACATACATACATACATACATACATACATACATACATACATACATACATACATACATACATACATACATACATACATACATACATACATACATACATACATACATACATACATACATACATCAACACGCTTAAAGGGGTCTTGAAAAGAATTTGGAGATGCCCGGTTGTAATTTTCACTGCTTCAATACACATTCGACAAGCCGATTCCGAAATATTTCGGCGAAATATTCAGTGCACATTTAATAACGCTCGTTTTAAACGCCAGCGTTCTTGCGCTCCCGAAACCACTATGCGACACTACCGGCCGGCATGGTACTATTCGGTGACCTTGCAGTAAGGTATTTTTAAGCTCGAAGGCATAGTGAACTCACGTTTGCTCTAAAAGAATCCATTTACTTGAAAGCTATAAAGAAAGAAAATACTTTGAAACCGTGCGGTGCCGCCATTTGGGAGAAAATATACAGCACGGTTTCTTTTCCCGTGGCCTCCGAGGGCGCGCCAATCTCGGAGGTATGGCGGCTGCTAACATTACGTCATCTGCAGAGTTGAGGGGAACGCGCGCAGTGAAACCGAAACCGTGTTTTTTATCGCTCTAAATCAATGCACACGGTGCAACGGAACCATGCATATTATTGATTGGAGGGTCAGTATCCTGAATACGCACTTCGTACAAAATGTTCAGAAAACGTTCCACGACCCCTTTAACACTAACGCTCCCAAGCGTGTCCTCGAGCGCCTCAGACTGAAGCCAGCGCCTCGAAGCGTTGGACGAGGTATGCTTGCAGCTGCTGACGATAGATGGATCGCGGCTCGATTTCACCGGTCAGTTTCTGCTTTGCTTCTATCCGACCAGCGAGCAGAGTACACTCACTTGAGAACTCTGTTTCAACCCATTTCGCTCGTTGCTGCGGTGTGACGCGCGCCCAGAAAGTTTGTTGCCGTATGCTTATCTCGGCAATGAAAAGTTGCGTGCGACAGCTCGCGTGCCTTTCGGGTGTGGCGTCAAAGTTCGCGCTGGTAAGAAATGATTTGTTGAAAAAGCAAACGGACGGCAGGATTGTGAGTTTACAAAAGTTGCACAATAAATTATTCTATAAATACGGTGGTGTAGTTGTTCATGTTCTGCTTCATTATTTTTTCCAACAGCGCGTATCGGAGTCTGCTGCAGCTATATGTCTTGAAACAGACTTGCACATACAACTGAGTTAGTTTATTTTCATCACAATGATACTTCCCATATGTAATAAGATCTCGCAAGCGCAGAAAAATTATTTTAAATATTTTTGAAAGTCGAATAATCTTGCGGCTACATGATTTGAATATGCCATCCCGGTTGAAAGAGCACATTTTTGTGATGAAATGGAGTTCGTGCGCTTACCAAAATAAGCGAAATTCCGCATTTCAATATGCGACATAAATTCCGTTTTCGAATAAAAAAAAACAACGAAACATTGTCTAGACGCCCCTGTGACTTTTCTGTGTGACAAGACCCTTCTGACTGATGAAATTATCGTAATTGCTTCTCTAAAGCTTGCTTGTGCTCAGCGCACAATCGCTCCCTGTGAGGTGCCAAGCGCAGGAAACTAACGATGTTGTAAAGGGATTCCCACTCCTCATGTCAATCCTGCGTCATAACACAGTTAATATTTTCAAGCTTCGCTCTCGCTCAAACTTATGGCGAATGCGAAAGTAAATTTTTGCTACAGGTAAGCTTAATACGTTACGTTTTCTTTCTTTTCCCTTCTAGTTTTTCTTACACTAATAGCATGTCGCGCATTTGGGGCAGTATACGTCCTCCACGAGTAGAGGTCGAAGTTCTTGTGGAACACCTGTTGCTCATGGTACCACCATGGCGCCCAGGTTGTTCGGCGTGTGACAGAGAGCGTACGTGATGGCAGCGTGCGAGCCTGTGTCGTGCATACTTGCGTTTGTGTGTCAGCTTAACCCACTCGCGCAAGCACGCGGGCCTTCCGATATGGTTACCACACGGTTTTCTGTGACTGTGCAACGTTGTCCTTTAGACGTTGCTAGGATTTCGATTAATGTGAAATTTCATAGACAAAGCTGAATTTCTGCTTTACTAAACATAGTTTCCGAAATGAAGCTAACGACAAATACGAAACACACTTCGAACGGTTCGATTTAATGACAAAGTAAGCAATTTAGCAGGTGAATGAATGAATGAATGAATGAATGAATGAATGAATGAATGAATGAATGAATGAATGAACGAACGAACGGACGGGCGAATAAACAAACGGACAGTAAATTTCCAGGCAAGGAGGTTGTAGAAGGTGACGTTGTCGTGGTGAACTTGTCCTCAGTTCCCCCTTCTCCTCCTTCCTGCTTCTCTTCTTCGTTTTGGAGCCGAGCTCCTCCAGCTAGCGTCGCTGCTGTGAAGAAGGAAGGGTGGAAGCCTTCCTGCTACCTGTCCGCCGTCGCGTTGCCGACTCGAAAGATGGAGGCCAGCCTTTCACTCAAGCACGACACGACTTTATATACCACAGACAGTATATACACTTTACAGGCAGTGCTTCCGACCCCTTTGCCAGGCAAAAGGGCCACCTTATATACACCGGTTGCTCCTCCCCTGAACACTTCACACCCAATCACAAACGGCGATTTACACCCCGATGTCGCTCTAACCAATGACAATACAGTGGGTACGCTTGCTGCCCACCACGCTGCGGGGGTGGGGTGAGGGCGCCAAACCAGCTGGTGACTACAGACATTCCTGGACAGGCTGTCTGAATTACTCCTTCCCCTGGGGCCGCCAAACACTCGTCACGCCAGTTTCCAGTCACCAGCTGTACAATGCATCACAACAATGGTCGCCTCCTCCCCCCCGCGTTCACTACTTGGCTGTGGGTCTTGCCCGGTGCCTCCTCTGCATACCATATTCTCCTTCGCATTCCGACGACCCTTACACGCCCTTCCTAAGATTAGCGTAGCGCTCTGATGCAGCTACGCTAATTACATCCAACAAAGGTGCGTCGGAATGGACCTAAACCGCCGTTAGCGGCGTTCACAAAAACAAACAACGCCCACAAAGCAAACTAACAGAATAAAACAAAAAAAAACATACCCGCGGCACATACACTTTACAACACATCAACTGAGAACACCTCAATGGCATAGCCATTAGAAAACGGTCCGCCGCGTAGCTACACTGCAAATACTCAGCAGTTCCCCAAACAAATTAACGATGACCCTGAGTTCCCGCGGTCGCAGACACACACAACACACCGCACTTTCACTCGCGCACACTCGGCAGTACATGAATCTGTTCAACAGTCTCAATGTCCGCACGTCACGAGTGTCCACCGCGCGTTTAGCCCTCTCGTGCCCTGACTACCCCCGAAGCACCACTGCCAATTTTACGCTATAAACCGGCTCTCTTGGGTAGAAAACGAGAGTGGCTTGTGGTTTGCAACCACGCAAAACAGAGCGCCGGATGGTCAGAGCATGAACCATCGAATCCTTGCATTACTGCAAATGCCTGCGCTGATAGCAGTAGAGCTGAGATAAGTTGGAGAGAACCCGTGTCGGTTAAACACCATTGACGCATTGTTGCCCTTGTTCGCACGTTTCGGCAGGCAAGTTCCTGCAGCGCGTTCTGAGGCGACTGCGTATGGCCAACATGGCTTCTTGACAACTAGCATGGCTGATCCTGTGGTTTCACACGGTGCGGCCCTGAGCCGTCGAGACACCCCATCAGCCTCCGCGGGCCCTGGAATTGCGCTTGGAGTTGGCCCTCCCGCTAGCTCGGCTGGGGGTCCCACCTTGACCACGTGTCTGGGATCAATGCTTACTTCGTGGCTACGAAACTCCAGCATGCCACGGCACTGCGCTTCTGCCCTTGGCGCCGTTCTCTCAGCCCTGTCGGCAAACCTCCCGGGGTCAGCCACGACCATCACAGTACTCGCGCCGTGCCCCAAACAACACACTTTCGAACGCGCCACCTGACAGTTTTCCAATTCAGAATTATCCTGTTCTCCCTCAACTACCAGCTGTGCACTCTCTCGCACACTGCTTGGGGTAAATCCCCTTTGTGGGCCAATTTCATGCTGCCCTACAGAAGTTACGGCAGGTGTGCTGCTTAACAGCTCTCCATACTTCCAGGAAACTTCAACCTCTGGGCTACACGTGCTCCCATCGTTGGCGTACCTTTTGTCCCTTGCCAGCATCTCTACAAAGCTCGCGTCCTCGCTTTTTGTCTTGTCCCCCCGCTCGAGGTTCTCATGCCAGCTCTCGTTACACCTGTTCTGCACTACACCTGTGCCGCAGCATTCCTCCCCTACCGACTGCTTATCCGCCGGTCCTACCGGGCTACATTCTGCAGGCGCCGCCTCTTCTGCCACGTGTTCCTCTAAGGAATGCGCCCACGTGCTAACCTGATCTGCCTCTCTCAGGCTATTCACAGCTGCCTCACTGACAAATACTCCCTTTGTAGCTTTTCCATCAAAGGAATGCGTCTGAGTGCTTACTTCTTGATGTTGATCTACGGCTTTGCAGCTCAACTCGTCTTCGGGCCCCAGCTGTGCATCGCCTACACCTGGTGTATCTTTCTCTACCTTTTCACCGGCGCGCTCCTCGTTCAGCAACTCCCATGCACGTCCTGAAAGCAGGCAATCTGTGCGTTCTGTCAGTTGGTCAGTTAAAGCACACAAAACTGGGACCGCGTCCTGAACATCCGCGTGGATACTACCTTCGCGAGACATCGCCAGCGGAACTATCGCGAGCCTCGCTTGCACCCGTTCTCCAAACGCTGATGTTAAATTAACAGTGCCACGTGGCTGCACCCTCTCCTGAGGAATCGCGCTCTCACGCATCACCGTAATCTCCGCGCCCGTGTCCAACACTGCCTTGATACTTGTATCTTTGCAGTCGAGGGACACCGAGATTAGCTTACTATGTGCAGCCACTGGCTCTTCCACAGAGACGCGCGCTGTTAAACTGCCACTGTTGACACCCGGGTCTTTGGAAGCTTGATTTTTCTCTCGCGCCGGACAATTCCACCTCTGATGACCGCTAGCGCCGCACGCATGACAGCCCCAAGGCTTCGCCTTTACCTCCGCGCCTAGGCTTTTTGCGTCGCCCCGAGTACCTGGCTGTGAGCCCCGTTTAAACCCGCTCGTTACCGGCGACTCGGCCGCCTTCTGCCTGACTGGCTTTGCCGCACTGTTAGCACCATGCGCTTCCTCGAACGTTCGCAGAAATGTAGTTATCTCTGGGGCGTTCATCCATTTCCTCCCTTCTTGGAGAGTTACATACCGCCGCGCCTCCTCCGACAAGTTCCTCTTTAACTGGTCGGCAACCAATAGTTCAACTAGCGCCTCAAACGTTGACACTTCCCTCGCGCCCAGATAAAAGTGCAGGTAACTCTGCAGACGCGTTGCAAAGGGCCTCCAGCCTTCGTTTGTGCGCTTTTCTGACCCCAAGAACCTTTTGAGGTACTCACCCGCCGACAGCTTGAGTTCGTCAAGCACCGTTTCCTTGATTACCGAGTAATCTCTATGCTGTGCTGGGCTAAGTCGCGTGGACAAGTAAGGGACCCTTTCAGCGATCAGCGGGAAAACTAGCAGTCCCCAAAACTCGCTTGGTACCTCGTACGCTTCTAGGGCACTCTCCACGGACTCGAACCATACCGGTGCTTCAGCCTCTGTCGGAAATTTTGGAAGCACTCCACTAAGGACTTTTGAATAGCGCCTTAGCTCGCTACACGGATCCCGCCTGCCGAACTCTGGCATGCTCCTTTGTGAGCTCCCGCTTATCACTTGCGACAGTCTCTCCATCTCAGCCTGCAACTCCTGCAGCCTGCGTTCTGGCGTGAGGCCTCCGAACTGCCCATCGCTCTGGCCCTCCTGCGCACTAGCCCCTTTTCCGTTTGTCGCGCCACTCTCGTCTCCCGAGTTGCGACTCATACTTAGCGCTAGATTAACAGAACTCAAGTGAGCAAACCTAGCATGCTTACACACACACCATACAGTACTACAAGGCAGTGGTACCCCCGAGGTGTAAGAACACAAGAGGACTCACCACTTCTTGAGATGCTGCCGCTCACTTCCACGATGCCTTGTGCGATGCCTGGTCAACCTCGTCGCCGGACTTGAGATGAGGTGTCTTCGTCGCCTCCCTTGGCCGATGGCACGGTCGTTCTCGGCCGTTGGTTTCTTCGCTCCGGTTGGAGCTCTGTCTCGTTCCTTCCCAGAGGGAATCGTCACCCGCAGCACGACGTTCTTCCTCGAATGCAGAGCACTCGCTGCCGTCGTTGTTGCGATCCTGTCGACTGCGCCAGTAAATTTCCAGGCAAGGAGGTTGTAGAAGGTGACGTTGTCGTGGTGAACTTGTCCTCAGTTCCCCCTTCTCCTCCTTCCTGCTTCTCTTCTTCGTTTTGGAGCCGAGCTCCTCCAGCTAGCGTCGCTGCTGTGAAGAAGGAAGGGTGGAAGCCTTCCTGCTACCTGTCCGCCGTCGCGTTGCCGACTCGAAAGATGGAGGCCAGCCTTTCACTCAAGCACGACACGACTTTATATACCACAGACAGTATATACACTTTACAGGCAGTGCTTCCGACCCCTTTGCCAGGCAAAAGGGCCACCTTATATACACCGGTTGCTCCTCCCCTGAACACTTCACACCCAATCACAAACGGCGATTTACACCCCGATGTCGCTCTAACCAATGACAATACAGTGGGTACGCTTGCTGCCCACCACGCTGCGGGGGTGGGGTGAGGGCGCCAAACCAGCTGGTGACTACAGACATTCCTGGACAGGCTGTCTGAATTACTCCTTCCCCTGGGGCCGCCAAACACTCGTCACGCCAGTTTCCAGTCACCAGCTGTACAATGCATCACAACAATGGTCGCCTCCTCCCCCCCGCGTTCACTACTTGGCTGTGGGTCTTGCCCGGTGCCTCCTCTGCATACCATATTCTCCTTCGCATTCCGACGACCCTTACACGGACTAACTGTTAATGCGGTTTCGCATTTGGTTGAAACACAAGAGCTGTTGGAAGGCTTTACGCGGATAGGATCTGGCAGAGAGAGGACAAAATGATTTAATTTTCCTTTAAACGAAAAAAAAGAACGTTTATGAAAACGCTTTTCATTTTAAAGGCGGAGACAAGATAAGACACAAACACACAAAGAACAAAAAAAGAAAAAGGTAGAGGAGGGTTTGCAACTGAGAATTGCGAACTGTTTCGTGTGCGTGTATCGTTTTGCGAAGTGGTACATGAGAAAACGACATATGGCAATTGTTTTTGCTAGGACGCTGCCAATAATTGAGTGCTGGCTAAATGGGTGCTGTAAGGATTTTTTTTTTGTAAATTCATCGCCATACCTTCGTCAGTGTGCTCGCTTTTGGTCGATGGACGTCATTGTTTGCCATATTTATGTACAAAGGATTCCAGTGAGCCATAACTTAAACCATAACGCACGACCCAAGGAAACAATGTCTCTTATAATACTAAATATTTCTTCAGACTCAGTAAGAGAGGAACTCTATCGGCTAGAAGCAAACGAAAAGTACGAAGCTATAATGCGAGTTTCACTCATCGGATTGAACCTTCATTACAATAGAATAAATATTTTCAAACTTCAGTCTTTCTGAACCACGAGAACAGAGACGGGCGCCCATCTCGCTTTGCTAAAGGCCTTGTCGCTCTGTTTCGTCGCGCTACAAGTCGTGCAGCAGTTTTCACAAAGCCTAACGAACGAATAACAAATCCTAATCTGAGTGTGAAAGCTCGGGTAAAAGCTTCATCAGCCAGAAACCGAGTACAATTTTTAGCGTTCAATTGGAAGCATGCATGTAGGCTTTTCTGAAGCCGCATTTATCGCTGAACCTCTGAAGTGCAAGCATTGTAGCTTCGCGACAAGTCCATTCGCGCGTTCAATGAATAAATTGGTAACGGACTCATCGATAAATTTCAAATACCAGCCCGGATTGGCAAAGGTTCTGATAATGGGGACCGTTACGCCGAACCATTTTCGGTGAGATGTCTCGTGCCGTTGGTGATTATTTTGTCCTCACAACATTGTTTGTGAAGTGGGGCAGTCGGCAAAGTTGTGCACAAAGCATTTCACACAAACGGCACGGTACCTATAGCTCGAGCACCGCCTCTAAAGGCAGGGCCTCACGATGTTGGGCATAGCCGGGAATATTAGTGTTGTCATTTGCCCATACCTCACCTTTATTACGAGTGCAACTGCCGCAGGCGTAGAAAGACTTTTTCCCCGTGTTTCATAAGTCTTCTTCAGGTGACAATACATCGATTTGGGAATGTTGGTTTGTCTTGCCAAAGTTAATAAAAAGCTCAAAAGATGGAAGTGATGGAAACACATATAGGATGACAGGCATGCGCGCATTTAGCGCTTTTATTAACTTTGGCATTGAGGTGATTCTCTATAGAATGAACGAGAGGCTTTGCAGTGAGCAATAAACCGCTCATTGAGGAAGGCGGTGGGTTTTAACTGGTGCCTCAACGAAAAAGTAGAAGGTGACAGTTAGCGCCAGCTCCGAAAACAAATTTCGTTCTTCGAAAGGCACGGATGCGTTACACCTTACTTCAGGCTCGTTTAGCTAATGAGTGCTAAGAAATAGATTTATGTTGCAATACTGGTTTTTCCGCTGCCCGCTACTGAGGCAGTTGCTTACTCATATCGGCAAGCAGTGCCCTTCTGCCCGCTTCACCTGTACTTAATTCGACTCAAACATTTACTACTGATTTACTACACGGCGCTTCTACACTGTCTTAATCGCTGAAACTGTAATACATTCTTCGTCTTCCACGAGTGTGTGGTTTCTCAGCGCATTACGCTATTATTCACGAAAATTCTACTTTTTTGTTCTATCTGTGCCAATGCTCTCGGTTTTGTTGTTGTGTGGGCTGTTCGGAGCGTCTTTCATAATTGTATATATGTGTTGCAGACGCTTTGTCAACGTTTTCTGCCAACACATTTCACTGTGCAGGTACCTCCGTATACCGCTATGAAGATCAACAATAATAGCTTCGTCGGAGCATTTTCTTTTTCTGTGTGTTATGTTAGTGCGGTCAGTTATCAAACCCACCGATGTTGCTTAGCACTTGCGACATTGCGCTGCAAAGCTCGAGGAGATACGTTCGATTGTCGTAAAGCACGGCCACTTTTCATTGCGAGCGAAGTGTAGAAAAATAACCGCATACAGTGAAACCTCGTTCATACGATCCCGCTTAGTATACTTCTCGGCAAAATAAGTTTTTTTTTTCTCCGTCAAAGCACAGCATGGGCGCAATGTACTCGCACACGATTGATACAATTTTCGGATGATACGAATCATTTTCCGGTTCCCGTGAACATTGCGATAATGGTATTCCGCTGTACTTAGTATTATGGGGGCGTTGAAACAGCACAGGAGGCCAAAATAAATCCGGTGTTGCTCACTACGGCATGCCTGATGTCTGCATGTTGTGATTTTTGTTCGTGAAGCACAAAAACTTATTTACTTTATCAATTTTCAAAGGCGGTGTTCTTATCGAGTGCGTCAGGTGGCGCTGATGATCGGCTGAACACGCTGGTTTGAAGTGATACTGGCCCTGGAAACATTTACATAACTGAACCCACTGAACTCTAGCTGTGTTTTGAAATGAAGCCAGCTCATTGTCGACAGTTCGAAAATGACGAGGAAGGTCTAAAAATTTCTGCGTTTGCATTCTGTATCAAATACTGTTCAAACGAGCCACTTTCCAAAGTCGCAATCCTCGGGGGTCATCTCGGTGCGCCCCGCGTCGATCGTGTGTTGTGGGGCGAATGCGAATCCCTCATTTGTTATTCAAAGCGTATGTAAACAGATCGAGAATTGTCCTTCGCCCCGCGGGTGCGTTTTCGGAATGCGTGCGGCATTTTCACCACCGCAGTGGGGTAGCTTTACGAACGGGCAGACATTGCATTTGACAACTGTACTTACTCGATATCCACATCGGCCATTAAAGGACCCCTGCAACACCTTTCGAACGTAGTCCTAAAACGGTTCTGATCAGTCGCGTAGTTCTTGTGTGCCCGTGCGAGCCAAATATTTATGCACAGCACGCGAAGGAAATTTTCGATTCAGTGTCGAATACAGCTTGAAACCGCCGGCACTTCTTTCAACAAATAAGGTCAGGAGAAACACCGACTACGTTCCTTGAGGCGGAACTAGCATTTCTAATTTCGTGATCGCGTAAACATACCCACCAACGCTTTCTTCGCTCGTTTGAATTCAATAAATAAGGTGAACATATGTCTCCGTCTCTGAAAACACCGAATCAAGCGGAGCGACAGGGTCAGCGGTTCTCACGAGGCCACTTGTTGGAAGAAGAACGGGCGATTTATGGCTGTACTCGAAACCAAACTGCAAGATCTGAGTAATCTGAGTAATTATATGAATGAAGAAAGGCATTGCGCTGCATTGTTCTCATGTTTTTGTGTACGTACTATAGTTGTCTGGCAACAATGCTATAAATTATCATATGGCGGCAGTCAATATTTCCAGCATGCTATGGCTATAACGTTGCCTTCATTTACTGTGGGCTGCAAAATCGAGCTGTCTGCCACACTTCTTTGACCGAAATGCATGAATAATAATCTAAAGAACGTTAATAGCGAGAAACTGTCATAGTATAGTCATGCTACTGAGCCATTTATCAATTTTAACCACATAGGAGAGGTCGGACAAGAACTTGCCATTGCGTTATTGCATTTCTCTCGTTTACCCGTTTCGTGCTGCTCCTTCGACTGGGCGTCGTACGAAAGCCTTGAAGTCTTCCTTTAACTTAATCGAACACGTCGCAAACGCGGTCCTCGCAATAACACAGGGAGGCGAAGCTAATAACTGCGGCTGACGGCCTTTGATTTTGTCGAGACGATGCAATCCACTCTTAGCTGCTCCTATTAACTGTCAACGTTATCGCCGTAATGTTTGCGTGCACCAGGAGATCGCACTCGAAGCGAACGCCGGTGGGAGACCGCGTGCGTTCTCCACCTTCCTGCGTCTTCGACCAGCGGCCAGCGGCGCGCTCTTCCTATTTCTCCCGCGTATATACCCCCCTCGACGAGCGGAGAAAGAACCGGCGCCAAATAACGGCGTAATCAGGACGCTCTTTCCTACTACCCTTCGTTTTCTTCCTCGGGAAAACTCTATTACTGCAGGCCTACCACCGCGTCCACCGAAAGACGTAGAAAAGATACGTAAAGAGAGAGAGAGAGAGGGAGGGGATGAGACACGCTAGGTACAAACCGTGTCCGTGGCCTTTGCACCCGTATGTACATCGCGGAGATATTTGGCTCGCTCTTTGCATCCCAGCGGCCGATCTCTCGTGGGCCCAATTACAAGACCGCCCCGGCCAGATTGCCTGCTGCGGTCCACAATGCGGCCGCTACTGGGAACGACGTCGGCACCGCTTTCTCAGTGCGCTGCGGGGGGGAAAAAGAGACAGAGAGGCCGGCGGCGGGACCACGCTAAAGACGTTAGGCCTAGCGGCGGTGCCGGCCCTCTCGCCACTTATACCATGCGCTCCTAGGCCCGCGGTGTTCTGTGGTGTACTATACCGTGCCGCGACCGCAAGCACGCCAGGAAGCAAACAAGCAGGCATCCGAGCAATTGGCGGAGGCCAACGCGCGTCCGCATTTTCCTCTCTCGCGGCTGCAAATGGCGAGGAATGGAGAAGGAGAGGGTCACCGTAATTAGCGCGGAAGCCGAGAAGCCAGTGACTATATGGACGACAAGGAGTAGACAGCGCGTGTGGTCCTCGTTTCATTGGAGGCCCGCAAATTTATTTTAGGAGGCAATCGGGCCTTTTACGCACCGCGCGCGCCGCAGCTTCATTAGACGAGAATTTAAATTGATGGGGAGCAAGGCTGGGCGGTTCCTGGAGTAGATGTGTTCTTTTTGACTCCTGTTTCCTCAGTCGACACTGCAGGCAACCGTTGTGGGGAAACTTATTTTGCTGCTTCCAGTTTCACTATGGTATGACCAGTCTCTCTCTCTCTCTCTTTCTGTGTGTGTGTGCGTGTGTGTGTCAGTCGCGGATGAGCCTCATGTTGCAGCAATATGTCTGCGGACCCCGTGCGGGAGTATTCGCGCTGTCTATGTTAGGATCGCCATATCTTGTAAAACTCGCTTAAGTTTGGTCCCTTCGGGTGCGTTATATGTCTTTCGCGCTGGGAATGCGAGTTCGCAATTACGACTGGTTAATTGCCGTTGCGTATTCGCGTTGAATGCTGAAGTTATGGGATAGCGTCGCAAGCAAGCCCTCGGGGACTTGCATCGAAATTTTATCACCGGTAAAACGGGCTGCCCATGGGACGGCGTAAGGAAGTCGCCTGAGAGCTCCCGCTTCAGCCCTGCACTTTTCGTTGGGAAATCAATGCTTTAAGTACGCCCGTTATGAGAAGAGCAGTCGTACTTCACGTGTTGTGTGTTTGTGCTTTAGTTTTACTGCTTCTTTTTTTTTTGATAAACTACTTTAATAAGCGCCACCGCGAAAGCCAGTTTTGGAAGCTCTAGGCCTGGTGTAAGCCGACGGAAACGCTACTGGTGGCGACCCTGCTAAGTACTCTCGGGAGAGTAGGCAGCCGTCCGCCGTAGCTTTCTATACGACTTTGTTCGTGTTCGCCGTTTAGTTCGCGTTGTCGCAGCGAAATAAGCAACTTTTATTGCATGTGTGGGGTGGCCGAAGCTTCAAGGGATGTCGAATAACAATTAAAAGCCATCCAAACACGACTTTTCCTGTACGCAGGCGTTTAACTAGAATTTCGACCTCGCGGGGTGGGATGGGTATTACCCATGGCGTTAACGAAAGTGAAGAGGGGCGGGCGGATACATATTGGACAGCTAGAATATATTCTGGAATGTGCCCTACGCCGCTACAATATTTTTTTTTTCATTTGGGAACTGGAAGAGGGGGGGGGGGGGGGGGGTAGGCGGGCTATATACCTGGCTGAGTTTGAGGTGGCTGTTGAGGGGGAGGGGGGTAAACAAAAGCCTGCTTGTACGTTCAAAGTGCTCCCACGGAAGGCTTGCCCCCATAGATTGGGACCACTTGTGCGTGGCCTGTTTTCTTCTTTGGTGACTTACCTTACCTGCCTTGCAGACTCAAAATGCCTCATGCAGCAAAAAGTCAGGTACTGATGTTCTTCAAATTTCAGACATAAGCAAACTGGTAAAGGTGTGCCCCAGGGTAAGGAGTGGCGGCTCTGAATTCTCGGCTGTGGTACAAGCCACACAAATCCGTATGTGCGGTGTGCTACGGGGGTCGTCTATGAAATTCCGCTTTCATGCGGGAAAGTTTACGTAGGTCAGACGAAGCTCATGCGTGAACACACGTGCCCGTGAACATGAAAGATTACTAGAAGATGATGACTCGACCTCCCCGAATTGGTAGAATCAAAATTCTAACGAGAAGTGGGGATAGATTAGCTCGTGAGCTTTCTGAAGCGTTCTTTATCAATCGGAGAGGTGACATGTGCACCAGCACCAGTTCGCTTTCCTTGCGTGCCAGTGAAATTAGATCGTTAAGCAGGAGATATTAGGCACCCTCTAATTTGCACAAACGAATGGTCATGCGCTCACGTTTTCCTCAGTCCTGTCGGGTTCAACGCATGCTGTTTTTCAATAAACTTATTTCGAGTACAGCGTCTTTTCCAGTCTTTCTGCGTCCGTGCCAATTTGCTTGCGCTCCTTATGTTTGAAATTTGAAGAATGCAAGACCAACTAGCCCCGCAACGTATTCTGCTAAGGTACTGATGCATGCCACAAGAGCAAAGAGAGAGAGAGAGAGAGAGAGAGAGAGAGAGAGAAACGAGAAAATAGGGGTAACTTAGACGGCTCCTATTTCCTTTGACGTGTTAGCTGTTTTGCACAATACCACACACATAGCCCGGTACAGAATCCTGTGTTGAAAAAGTTTTGCATAGCTTGAAAGAAAGACATGCCGCGGCGTTAAAGTAAATGAGACAGCAGAAGCGCTCTTTATGTCCTGTTCTTTATTTTACGGTTGATTCACTTCTTCGGTTTAGAGTAGGCATAAAATGAGTTTTGCTGCTCTCAAATTTTTTTAGTGGCTTGGTAGCAGACGCACACATGCACAGTGCCGGCCTTACCGCACCCACACCACCCCATCATATTTCCTTTTTAACAAATGTGCACATATATGCTCATTCGCCCTCCTCCCTATTTTATGATCTACACCAGTTCTAATATTAAGACAGGAAACTCCATGTGTGCTGGATATGTGTGCATCCCCCCACCCCTGTTACTAGAAGAAAAAATTAATATTACAACATAGTGGCAGTTTGGGCATGTTCGCATAGCATCTTGAAAGTAGAAGCGCACAGAACACACGGACGAGAGAGCTTGAAGAAGATATTACAAGCTTGTAGAAAGTTTGAAACCAGTACAAGACTAAAAATAGCTTCGGTGCTTGCTGAGCATTTCATATACGGAATAATGGGAAGATGGTGGCCCTCAAACCACATCTACTGCCCTTCATGAAAATGCCAATGCTTGCATAGGCACATAAAGCTCTAAAACAATGTGGTGCACTGCAGGCCCACAGAAGACGCATATATGACGAAGTCTCTGCCATGTAAAGTGACGGAGAAATTCTGTAGCTGTTTAATTTCGCATATTTTTGCACACATCTTGATTATAAATGCCAGCCTTGCTGTCACGCCCATTTAACTTGACCAACCCCTCCCCGCTTTTATATATATATCATGGGCTTTCAATTTACTCAGCATAAAAACAAAAAAAAAATTCTCACGCAGCTTTGTGCGCCTTCAAGAAGGTCGCTCTGAAAATTGCAAGTTTTGACTGCTGCAGCAGGTAGGATAGTTAGACGAACGCGGCGCCAAATTCTTGTTTTATTCGCTAGCAAGTTTGTCGATATCCATGACGAGTGGACGCAGGTTTATTAAGGATCGTTCAGTTGCGCTTCTTAAGGTGACTTTTATGGCAATTATGATGTCACGTATGTAAACAGTGCTGTTAAGATTGCTATATAATGCCCCAGCATCACGTAATGTGGGCTTCATTGTTTGACTTACCACTCCGCTCAAATGACGTGTATTTATTATTCAGGTACAGAAACAGCAATGTGGCAAGTGCACAATTCTGAAAGAAGAAAGGAAAAACAAGGCGGCTACTTCGCACGAGCTCCACTTCGCAAGTGGGCTTTTTTAAGCTGGTCTGCGGGACGCACCTTGAAGTTTGAAGTTTATTTCATCAATTCAAGCATAGATATCTTATCCAGTGGTACAGCGGGAAGGGGTGGCGAAAAGGCAACTGAATACCTGATAATGAACCAATCCCCGCCCAGACCACTAATTGCACAACACTCAGCATGTCACTCTATGTAATACATAAATGCAGTGAACACAATAACAAAAATGTTGCAGAACACTGAGCCTGGTGCTCCAATACATAAGTGCAGTGAAAGAAGAAGTATATGCGGACTGGTTTGTCCCAAATTCTGTTAACGACATGCGCATGCCCACTTTCACAGAGGCCAGCGTTTTCCCTGCAGCCGTCACCGCAACAGTAGCTGTCTGGCATGTGCACAAAGGGGAAATCGCCGCCGCAAACTTCGGCCTTGCCCATGCCGCCCGGCGCTGCAAGAAATTACACACATCTCCCCGTAAGGGAACCCTGATGGGCATGCGAAGCAGCTATGGCCGACGTCGGGCCGCAGGGCGTCGCTGCCCTGCGCTCGCGCTGCGCTGCAGCCGCGCGAGCCTTCGTCTCTTCAGAAGCGGCGTGTTGGCGTTTCCGTCGAGCTTCAGCTTCCCTTGCACGATGTTCAGGGTCGGCTTGGCGCCGCTGCCGTTTCGCGGTAGCGGCTAAAGCGCTCCGAGTAGCAGCTGCGGATGAGTGAGAGTGCTGTTTACCGCTCATACCGATGCAATCCCATTGAGTGTCACTGAAGGAATGCGCGCGTTACCGCGTGCAACCTGGGTTTATGGCTAATTGTGCCCCCCATGGACTAAAAAGAACTAAAAGAGAAATGGGGGAAGCCCGCGCCACCGAAAGGTAACTGGGGCTTAAACCAATCAAAAATAAAAGAAAAGGAAGCAGTGCCCAAAAGGTAATTTCAGTAAAAAGCCAATCGAAACAGCTTTTTAAAAAAGATTAATGGATTCGGAGACTAAGCCAGAAAGTCAGTATTCAAGTGAAGAAGGTAGATATTCAGTTATATAATTATCACCAATTGGAAGTGCCTTATAGCGGATTCTTCAAGAAATTCATTGAGAAACGCCTCTAGCGGGAGGAGCAATAACTAGAGTGGACGGCGTCTCACACGGGAGGTATGGTTGAGCATAGATGCTTCGCATCAAAAGCGTTCTTGTCTGCTCGGCCTCGCGAGAGTAGTGTCGACGGAGCCCGCTACACTGTAAACAAAAATTACCCGAGATGGGAGCTTTTACCAGCGCGTCAACCGAAAAAACTCCCATGCCCCAACCATTTACTCCGTCATAGCGGAGTGAATTCGGCGCATGACATCATTTTACCACCATTGCTAAGTGACGGAGTATAAAAACGACATGACCTTATTATACTACCCACACGGAGTTTCAGTTCACGTGGTCCCAACCCCCACATGGGAGTTTTTAACAGCCGTCTTCGGTTGCGACGCTCTTGCGGCGGTGTGATGTGTGTGTGTATGCGCGCTTGAGCTCGCGCGTCTGTTTAGTGCTTCCGTGTGATGCTCCAGTGCATTGCTTGGTTCGACGAATCGTCGGTGGGATTTGTATCTGTGCGTGCTCGCACGTGTGCTTAGTGCGTCCAAGTGAAGCGCCACTTCGTTTTTTTAAACGAGTCTTGAGTGCGCAGTGAGTTTGCAACGGCCGATCAGTGTTCTGTGTAAACGTGTCAAGGCTCTTTCCACTGGTGACCGCTCTGCTCCTCCAGCCAGACGCCGAATGCCGCGCATCGACCAGACCACCACAGTGATGCGCGAATCGGAAATATTTTGTTACGAAGTGGCTGGGGCACCACCGCCCAGCGAGTGTTGACGTGGTTTTAGGCTTCCGAAATTATCAAGATTGTATGCGGACAAGCCAGGATTATCGGAAAGCAAACGTCAAGGCTATCGACCGGAAGGAGAAAGGACCAAAAGGATACCAAATTTACCCAGGTAGATCGAATATTAATAAAATTATGCAAGAAATTGTCCCGGACCACGCCTAGGCTTAGCTGGCTTCAGCAAAAGCTCATACATTGATGTAAACATAAACTCCCATATAGGTACCCGCAAGAGCTCCGCGATGGATGTAAACAAATACTCCCATAGCTACCCGCAAAAGCTCCTCGATGGATGTAAATACAGCTGCGGTCAAGCGGAGTAAATCATTTACTCCGCATGACCGGAGTATATTAAGCTCTCATCAGGGAATGCGCTAGAGGACAGGTCCATTTACTCCCATCTCGGGTAATTTTTGTTTACAGTGTAGGTGGCCATCAGTGGCGTCTTTATAGGCGGTGCACCAGGCGCATAGTGCTAAGCCTAACGCTAATAAAAAGAGATGCCGGAAATAATATTGATAGCATAGCCGTTGGGGGTGGAAAGCTCCATGGTGGAAACCCAGTGTTGGAAGTTATAGTGCTAAGCCTAACGGTAATATAAACACATGCCGGAAATAATATTCTTTGCAGTGAAGTTGGGGACGAGTGTATTCACATAACTCGAATGAGTCGACGAACTTTTTCTATCGCCTTAATCCTATCCACGGGCGCTGCTGCAGTCGCCGTTTCTGCCCAGGATGTGTAACACACTTTGTGAAGTCTTGCTGCAGCGCAGTGAGCGTTTCACTAAGAGCAAATCTGAAACGTCAACAAAATATCTTACCTTGAGGGACGCCTCTCTCTCTTCTAACCAGTCTAGCGAACTATATTTCCTTGAATATACCCTGCCTTCGTTCTTCATAAACTGAACGCCGAAGAAGAAAACATGCTCTCCACAACGTCCGCTTTTTTTTTTTTTTGAATTCCATCTTCACCGAGCAAAACATTCTTGTGTCCTCCGCTTTGTTTACTTCTTCAAGCTCTTGCCTCGATGCGAAGCCGGATTCGTATCGGCTTCTTCCCCGAAGGAATAAAAAGAGAGAGAGAAAAAAAAATGAACGCCGGGCTTTATCTTCCCCTTAACGTGCTGTCTCGCAGCGTCTCCTCCCATTCCTTCTTTAAGCTGGCATCATTCGAGTCCCGAGTTTTCTGAAAACAACTGGGACGCCTGGTTTCGTAAGGCTTTCGGGAGGAGAAATTAAATCGCCGCGCTGCACTCGGCGATGTCGTCTGAAACCCTTTCCTTCCCAACGCTCCAAACGTTCCGTTGTTTCCCCTAGCGCGCAGCGAAAAGAACAGCGGGCTGGTTTCTCGATCGCGCGACGCTGAACGCGCAAGCGGGCATGTGTGCTGCGTCGCCAAAGTCGTCACAATCCGCTTATGAGCGTCGCAAAACAAGGGGCCGGGAATGAACTCCGGGCTGCCCGGTTACGTTTCTTCATATTCTTCTCGCATCTTCAAAGAGAAATGCAAAAACATAATTTAAAAAAAAGGAAGGAAATGAACCGGTTTCTTTGTATGTGTGTGTGAAAGTCGTTCTTAAGAATAGCGTATATCGCATGATATTGAGAGTTGGAAACGGGGAGGGGCCTGGAGATAACGCAGATTATAACATATCAAACCAAACAGTGGAGATACCCGGAGAATAAGAATGACGCGCGTGTGTTTTTGCTGTTGCTTGGATAAATGCGAAACCAGGCCCTTGCAAAATTACGAAGTGCCCCCCCCCCCCCCCTCCCATCTTTCTCTCCCTGTTGTTGAGGAAAGACAGTCGATGTGAAATATCGAAGAGTTGGAGTGGTGCACATTACACAACGCAGCATTCTGGAGCAGGGGCTTAACCTAACAAGGCGGTTCGATAAATGCGCAGTATGCGATCACAGACAGCGCGATTGCTTGATCTATTCGCTTACCATTCTTAGTACTCGCGTGATAACAAGCCTGGTGATCTGGTGGTCTGAGGTTTTACGTCCCAAAACCAGCTGTGATTATAACAGACGCCGTAGTGGAGGGCTTCGGAAATTTTGACCACCTGGGTTTCCTTAACGTGCACTGACATCGCACAGCACACGGGCCTCAAAGCCTGATTTAGCTATGATGTGCTGTCAGAGCATTACAACGTATATTTTTCTTGTCCATAAATGATTGCCATTGCATGCGATAGTGGTTACATGAACACCCTAGGTGAGTTTTCTTCGTCGTCGTTATGCTCGAACAAATGTTGTACAGGTCGCTTGGACGGTGAATCGAACCATCGCGACATTGTTCCCCTGCTCCGCGACTTGGACACCTCCAATGCGAACACACGCACTCTGTGTCGCGCAAACGGTGAACATGTTACAGACATCCTTTAGAGCTGGCGATGAATCAGCCTCTCTTGTGTGCTTCAGCTCCGCAGAGGACTGAGATCCATAACCCCTTCTTCAGGAACTCCCCGCCGCAGCCATGCGACTCCCAACTTCTGCGCCCACCAGGCACTGCGCAAGCATGAAGAGCTAACAGCAGAGCACGCGGTGCATAGGAGAGAGCAGACCCCCCCCTCCCCCGCGCCCGCGCCATGGCCGACCAGAGAAACAAATCGGCTCACATCCAAAAGGTGGCCTGCTGTCGAAGCGATATGGTGTTGCTTACTCCGTTAGGCCAGTTTGATGCGGATTTGAATGATTTGAGCAGGGGTTATACATCACGTGACAGAGAGTTACACAATCAAATGCACTTGAACCGTATTTTTTGAAGCGCTATTGAAAACTAGTGCCATGCTGTGGTTTGTCCGTCTGGAAAGGCGTGTCAAAGGCTTACCGCCGTTCATGTAAGATATTTGAATGATTTCTGGGGTTCAACGTCCAAAAACGCCGACCTGATTATGAGAGACGACGTAGTGGAGGGCTCCGGAAATTCCAACCACCTTGGGTTCTTTAACGTGCACTGACATCGCGCAGTATACACGGGCCTCAACATTTCGCCTCCGTCGAAATGCAGCCACCGCGGCCGGGATTCGATTTCGCGACATTCGGATCAGCAGCCGTACGCCGTAAACGCTAGACACTGGCGGGTTCATTTTGTAAAAGATGCGTATCGCGCCGAGCCTGCTATCATTGCGTGATCGGTACTTTTGTGCCGAGGTACGTGGCTTGTCTCGTTTAGAAGAGCAGCAATAAATATTTTCTCGACGTGTTCCTTTAAAGTCAAACGAAGCGCAGAACATTGCCCGCTGGCCAAACCAGGCACAACGTCACTGTGCGTACTGCCGCTGCTGTTTCCGTGGCCTTCGTCGTGCTGCCATTCGGCTGTCCTAACCGTGTGTGGCTTATGCATCCCTATTGAAAATCCGCCTGCCACCCATGACCATAATCCGCCATACCCACCAACCCCATGGTAGTTTTTATGGTGGACATGGTGGTCACATGGTGATTGATGCTATGCGCCTCGCTGAAAGCACATTTATTTGGCTGAGCCCGTCCAGGCCTCTCATGCACCTCCGTACAGTTGCTTAGTATTGTGTGGACAAAGAAAAGCACAGAAAAGCGAGAGTAATGTACAAGGTAGGCGTCTTCTCTGATTACGAGAAGGCACCTTCAGTGTTCGTTTGCTGTTATGATTTGATGCTTTATTTGCGTCGCCATAACCGCGACGTCACTGGGCGCAGGTGCAAAGGAGGGCGGGGTGTGTTCAGCCAATCCGGTGTGCATTTAGTGAGGCACAAAATATCACCCACCATGTAACCACCATGTCCACCACAAAAAACCACCATGCCAGGTGGTTATGGGGGGTTATGGTGATGGGCGACCAGCGCACTTTCAATAGTGTGGGCGTGGAACATTCATTAAAGACCGAACGAAATCCGCGCGCTTTAATTATATGTCGCGCAAGTTCCCGCGCAGTGGGAGGGGGGGTGTTCTGCGTCGCCGCTCGTTGCCATAGATATGGGCGTCACGTGCCCGCTTGTGATGCATCGGCGTTTATTCCGTTTTTCTCTACGTCGACGGAGACTTATCGAGAACCTATCAATGTACAGCTTTCCTGTAAAACGCGGATTCGATCCCAGCCGCGGCGGTCGCATTTTCGATGGAGGCGAAAATCCCAGAGGCCCGCGTATTGTGCGTTGTCAGTGCATGTTAAAGAACTCCAGGTGGTCGAAATTTCGAGAGCCCTCCACTACGGCCTTCCTGTTCTCTCTATCTCTTTCACTGCCTTTTCCCCATCCCCACGGACGCTTAACCGTGCTCCCTACATGGGCTGCAGAAAGTATGGTCCTTTCCAAACCGAACCGCAATCATCATCATCATCATCATCATCATCATCATCCTGTAAAGGTATATATTTGAGACGCGACTTCATACGCGCGTTGCCTTTTCCTTGCAGTCTAGCTATGGTCACGCTCCGAAGGGTCCGCCATGGAGGTCTAGAGACTATGGTGCTAGACCGCGGACCCGAAAGGCGCTGCCTCGAACGCCCCTGAGGCCCGAGTACCTACATATGGGTGCACGTTAAAGGACCTCATTTTGTTAAAATTTACGCAGTCTTCCACTACGGCTTTTTTTCTCTTTTACACTCTTTCATTGCATTTCCCCCACCCCCACGGGCGCTGAGTGGCCCTCCCGACAAGGGCAGTAGGAAACGGCGTTCTTTGCTTGACCGAGCCATGATTACTGTTAAAACCTCACTCGACAATGCTGCCGAGGCCATGGGTAGCAAGCGGAATTGCGAAACTGCCGAAGAGGAAGAACGCTGCGTACATGCCAACATTCAAGCTTTGAAGACTCCACGGATGAAACAACCGTGCTACCACATGGGTCCTGCTTAGCCAACGTATAAACGTCAGCTAGTTTTTTCGCTGTGTTAATATCGCCATTAGAGAGACACCGGTGACATTACGACTCCAGCTACTTCTCATCTCAGCCATACGACGATAGACGTAAAAGAAACCGAAAAACACAACAAAAAAGCACCTAAGAGGGAGTCGAAGGGTACGTCAAATATAAGTTTCCCACCCAGAAAAAAAATGAGATAGCGATAGGGTATTTTTGTTGAAACGTGTATTTGTGTATGTTGTCTCCTTGTGTGTGTTTGGATAGAGAATTAAGAATTTCAAGCTTCGAATTTCAAAAACAAGAGCAGAAAGGATAGGATAATCAAGGCAAAGATAGGATATTCAGGCGAAGAGTCCGGTTGCCGACTGTGCACTGGCAGATGCACTGAGCGTAGGGGTGAGGAGGAGAAAAAATAAAAGAGAAGTATGCTTGCACACCACAGCTGCGCACAGCTTGGCTACAATAAATTGTGTATAGTACGCTAAATTGTTTACCTTTTGTTCAAAATACAGGAAACTGGTAACAAAGTGCGCGGAAATGGACACGAAAGCCACAGAGTTGCGTAAATCTGAAGTGCTTTTGTGTAATAAGCTAAGGAAAGGCCAGCACGAAAACGTAGTCCAAGGAACAGTTATTGCTCTAGCATTGAAAAGGCCCCCTAGTCTCGGAAGAAGTGTGATAGAAACGAAGACAACAAAACGATGGACAATCCAAGAATATACTCGCAGGAGTGCACGATTACGATCCCAGGAGGAAAATAAGAGCTAGAAAAATGTGGTTGTTCTCTCTCTCAACGGAATCAGTACAGCATGAAAGCGAAATGTGTCTTCGCATAAGCAGTTAAGTGTTTATTTTTACGTCCAAGTGAACTTGCCCATTGCTATGGTGTTTCGCTCGAGCGGGACTGTTTGACGTGGATGAACCCACGTCCACGCATCGCCACCATAGCTTCAAGCACCAATCCCTCGTGGTAACTGAAGTAGTTTATATAAAAACGGGACACAGTCGATCGTAAATACCACGAGACAAAGGTATCGATTATATTTAGTTGCGCCACATTGACCCGTCAACATTGTTACCGTGCTTGGGCACCTAACGCAGTGTTCTTGTTGCCATCACGCTCGAATAGTGGTCGGCGGGGGAATGCTACCCACGACGAAAGATGACCGGTGCTCTGTCAATGCTCACACTCTCGAAACTGTACGAACGCAGCTGTGTCTTTCCTTATCACATTT
Source organism: Hyalomma asiaticum (assembly GCA_013339685.2). Lineage (NCBI taxonomy): Eukaryota > Metazoa > Arthropoda > Arachnida > Ixodida > Ixodidae > Hyalomma > Hyalomma asiaticum. The sequence goes on along the minus strand of CM023485.1, from coordinate 69,716,527 downwards.
CTTTGCGATGCCCGAGCTGCTTTGCACGCTTGCATCGAGGCGGACTCTGGAACGCGCTTGGAATGGTGCCGCCATCCAAGAGAGTCGAAGTATAAAGGCTGCAGTAATTCACTTTGCCTCTCCCGGATGGCGGCACCTTTCCATGCTATGTGCTGGTGTGCGCGCGCTGAGACGGTCGAGGGCGTCGAAGAACGAACAAAGCGGAATAAGATGTAATATAAGGCTCCGAGCCTGTGCGCCGTTAGCGTAGTGGTAGAGCACCGGACACCTACTGTGGTGGAGCGAGGGGCTGGGAGTTCGATTCCTAGCGCATGAACAGAAGTTTTTCCGAGTGTTTTTCTTTCTCGTTCTTACATGCTTATTTTGCTGCATCATATCCGTTACGGCAGTGACGTATGGGGTCGTGATGAACTCCGGCATAAAACAGTTTCGTGTCAAAAAACAGCATGATGCATGCAGCGAAGATGATAGAGCCGTATTTGTCGAAGTTTTGGAGTATGCTTGCAAAGAGCGCAATTAAGCAATCGGAGTTAATAAACCGTCGAATAAACCCGCAATTAACCAAGATACTGCCAGAAGAGTGGTTGCGACTGCGTCGGCCAAACCTGTCAATCCCATGGAAAGAGAGCAGTCTGTTATAGGACTAGCTATCCCAGCAGGACAAAACACCATAATGAAGGACTGTAAAACGGCCATAGTGAACTCCTCACGAGGGATGGTATCCGCCACAACCAAACATGTACCCTCACCCGGATTCAAGAAAAGAACGAGGGCATGATAGAACATTTCAGACCCTGATTGATTGATTGATTGATTGATTTGTAGGGTTTTACGTGCCAGAACTAGCTATGATTAGGAGATACGCCGTAGTGGAGGTCTCCGGAAATCTCCACCTGCTGTGGCTCTTTAACGTGCACTGACATCACAGAGTACACGGTCCTGAACATTTCGTCTCTACCGAAATGAGCCGCCGCGGCCGGGATTCGATCCCGCAACCTTCGGAACAGCAGTCGAACGCCATAACCTCTAGACCTCCGTGGCGAGGCTGCATTTCAAGTTCTGTAGAACTTGTCTGGGTACCAGCGTATGAGAAAAACCTGGGGAACGAGGCCTACGATTGACTTGTTCGAGTTGTCATCATCCGAGCAGGTGGACCCGACTCAGAAATCGGCGGCCTCGTAAAGCCCTTAACCTCGTTTCGTTGAATTACTCATTGTTATCGCCTTTCTAAAGGATATTACCTCTCCTCACCCCGTCTATCCACATCCAAAGCTAAACAGTAGCCATGAAGTTACCTGGAGAGCACTCCAAACTGAGTAATTTGAATCGCGCCACTTACGGGCACATTATAATCCCCGGAAATAAACAGACACCGCATACTACGCAGCAACACAGCCTCACTGGACCACATAATGTGGGTCTGCGGCGGGGGTGCGCCCCCGAGTGCTCTTCTGGCCAACCCTCATCTCAATCACGGGCTGAAATGTTGAGGTCACTAGACCTATGTATTCGAAGTCGTGCCACCGATGGAGCCGAGTAGGCCTTGGTTAACCGGCTCAACCCTCAGGCCCTTCCTCCACCATAATCAATTTCCCTTTATTAAGGAAGCTGTTAACTCCTCACTGGGCGCACTCCTGGCACAAGCTTCTCCAATCGGCATCGGTGCACAATGTTCTCCCTGTGTGTTTGCTGGGTTTCAGCACGTACGTACAACCATGATCGTAGTTATTGCTGTGCCGCAAGATCGAGCGCGAATGAGAAATGAAAATACTACGAGAGCTGTAGAGAACCTTTGCACTTGCCTGCATGAGATATGCTAAACACGTTGTATCTCTTAATCGTCCCCGGAAATATGTGCTTTAGCTTCCCGCTTATTGGGAGGCCAAATAAACTTAACTGTATAGTCAGCAGCATTTGGCGAGTGGATGTTGTCCTTTTCAAAATTTTGAAGTCTAGAAATGAATGCGAACTTCGTACAAATAATTTCTTCCACACTGGACAACTATAACCGCCTATGTTGCAGTGGACGCCCGTTTAGGCTTTGGCAATATATGTTTGGAGTCTTGTGTTACGAAAGGCAGATTATACGACTCTCCTGACTCGGTCTACCGAAGCAGCGCCATTCCTTCTGAGAAAAATTAAATAGTGTTGCATCTTCGTTAGGACGACCTGTGCTTTAAGAGCGTCATTTTTCAAGGGGCGTTAATGTGCTACTCTCTACCGCCTTTCAGGCGCAGTTTATACATATACCATCAGCGGTAACCAGGCTCTCAGCGCAAAGTTAAGCAAATGTAGGTTGCTTAGGTAAATTTGGAAGCACTCAGCGGTCTATTCCAGCGCCTCCCATTTATGACTTAAGAAAACGATTCGGAGAGCTGAGTTTGGCAACACCTCGACAGTATACATCAGGGAGCTTTTATGCCACTTAAGCTTGGCACTCGACCAAAATCCATGTACCAGCGCGTTTTTTCAAGCTTATTCACCGATACGTTACCGCGCCGCCGTTCCTTGCGCAACTCACGATATATGCGCAGTCTGATGGCTTACGAACACTAGCCAGCTAGGGCCCGCGCTCCTGCTCTATCGAATATCGGGTTCCAGCGAGCAGCGTTTACCTTCTAACAGGCCGAAAGAAAAATGAAGGGACGTTTATAAAAAGAATTCATCGTAAATACAGTTGTAATTGGACTCGACTGACATATAAACATGGAATCGGTGAGTTACGCTAGAGCTAAGGGGAGAAGCGGGACGGGGAGGGGTCGTCTCTCTCCTCGTTAGTTCTCGAAGCGTGGAAGCCAGATTCGCAGCTTGTTACCGGGCTAAAGCTGGAAACAAGGATCCGTTTAGTCCATGATGGAGCTCTAACTAGCCGAAAGCTGGTCTGGCACGGCAGTAGGAAGAGTGGTGGGTGGAAACAAATGATAACATCTTAAATCTCGCGCAGCAGAAAGGGGGAAGCGAGGGATCGAGTAAGATGGAGAGCGGAAAATAAAAATAAAAGACGAGTGGAAGAAGATCCCGATCCGCGTTCACGGTGGAAGGACGAAGAGGGCAAAGCGAAATAAGAGGCACCAGCAGTTCCCGTGAGCGGCGGGAGGTTTCTGATCAGGCGTTGCAATGGAAATCGATGCGGCAGTGGTTATCCCTTTAGCAGCGCCTGGCTGCACTCGCGCTGCTCCTCCACAGTGCGCGGGAACGTCTCACTCACTTCCTCTGCCAACCCTCGGCCCGGCTCTTGTCTCTCATGCACCTCTTCATTACGTTCTGTTCTTGGGATTCGTGCTGCTGCCGACCCTTCGCCGCCCTTCTTCGCTTCTTTAAATGTTTCTTCATAGCCAATCGTTTTGCTCACGTCTTATATGGGGACCCTTTTTATGGAATCGTAAGATTGATGTTATCTTTTTTTTCTGCTTCTTCTCTCCTTCTATCGTGGGTCCTCATCTTCTGCGTCCGCGGAGGCATTCACGTCTCCGTTAGGCCAGTATCGGTGAACCTCCTTCGCCAGTTCCTCATCGTGCTCCCCGTCTCCTTCTCTCGCCCTGGTTGCCCTCCCATAGCCTGGCTTCCCTACCCTCCATCCGTTGCCACCATAGTGCGTGCACGGCATACTTCCGAGTCTTCCCCTTCCGTGGTTCCTGTAGGGCTGTTGTGTGCTGGCCTGCTCGACCACTTCCCGCGTCCTTCGTGGAATCAGGTAACGAAAATGGCAACGAAAGCGTTGATAGTTCACCTAAATTTCGACAAGTCTGTGTGTTTTTTCAATACCTTTAGCGCACAAACACACAACCAGGAAGTAATATAGAGCACACAAGCAAAGCGCTCGTCCTTGTGTGTTCTGTACTTCGTGGTTGTGTGTTTGTGCGCTCAAGGTTTTAAAAGACTGGATGTGTTTCAACCAGGCCGACTCACACTTCTACTTAAGTCTGTGCATTTGCCCAGCAGACTTGATGTGCTTCTCGAAGCGTGCGTGTAACTATTGCTCTCTCTCTCTCTGATCAATTCCATTTTTGTTTACACCCTGTTAACCCTCTTACCCACGGAAGGTTAGTGGACGAGGCGTGCGTCTTGGTAACGTTTTAGCGTTTCGCTGCTCTTCTTTCGCCATAACGAGCCATTCTTTGGGGCCTCGCAATGTCCGTCGGCGTTCCCCGTTCAAGAGGAGCGTAATATTTTCGACCACAAATGAAGGAGCTGTGGATTCGTGAACAGTAGTGCTGGTTAGAGCAAGAATGGAAATAAAGAAAGACGGGGAGGTTAAACCGTCAGGGTCCGGTTTGCCAACCTGTGACTCGAGAAAGAAATACAGGAACGAAAAATGAGAGCACAGGGGAGAGACAGACCGTTAGTTACACGACCCATCCCTAAACCTCCTCTCCTATGCACCTTGAGTCGACCTGACAGTTAGCCTTCTAGGTTGTCCGCCGTTGTGTTGTAGTGGTTATGGTGCTCGGGTGCTACCCAAAAAAACGCGGGTTCAAACCCCGTCGTGGTGGTCAAATTTTCGATGGAGGCGGAAATGCCAGAGGCCAGTGTACTGTGCGTTGTCTGTGCACGTTAAAGGACCGTAGGTGGTCAAAATTTCCGGAGCCCTCCACTACGGCTTTCTCTTTACTTCACACGGACGCTTAGCCGTGCTCCCGACATGGGCTGCAGAAATTAACATATTTTCCTTAACCGAACCATAATCAATCTTCTAGGTTACAGGTTTTAGGCGATATTAATATTCCATTTAAGCGTCTTCGTGGCGCTCGCCCCCACTTCCATGGCTTCAGCATACACACGCTACTATGACATGAGCGCTCACTTTGTTCGACTTACGTGTTCACGCATCGAGCCACAGGCTTGTCCTTAACCTAACATGTCCTAAGCAGAAAGCGATACCATTCGAGCGTCATGCGAAGCTTGGGTCACACGCTACCTCACATGGGCATCACAACGGGTCGGCGTGTTGGCGTGCTAGCACTGATCGCGTGCGACGCTATACTAGTGTACTAGTCCAAAGTGTAGTACTAGTCAGACGTATACTGGTCTAGTACAGCAAAGATGGGCCAACAACCCAAACATCACCACCGTAAATCTACTGGGAGCCATACTATGGCCTTTGGATAGTGCAATTAGGGCGCTAATAAATGCTGCCTAGCTCACGTGTGCTTCGTAGCCAGTAACTTGATCCCACATGAGTGGGATCTTGTTACTCTAGTTACGACTGTGTCTGCACTCGTATACTATAGCTGTCGCATAATAATATTTATTTATACAAACAGGGAAAAACTCTCGAAATGACTGCAGGCAAACTAGGAAGGGTAGAAGAATGTGTCAAGGTGTGTGTCAAGAGTGTGTCAACCTTTATTAAGCTTAGAAGGTTATGCGGTGTTACTTGTAATGTCCATACAGGCATCCCGTTCGCCAAGTCTTTGTTTGCTCGAACTGCTTGCCACACTCTCCGGGCGAAGCGGTGGGGGACAGAGCTTACACGAGGTGCGGCAAAAAAACATCGCTGAATGTAGAAGGTGACCCTACGTGGACATACGGCACAGACAGGTCTGACATAGGTCGACTTGCAGTGACAGGAAGCATAGCGAATGTTTTAAAAAAATGTTACTGCAAAAATACGCTTCATATTGTTTGCAATAACAAAGATCACAGCGCAGCCAATCTGTCTACCTCATTACATCTATTTCCTATCGTTCACTGTCGCGACGTCCTGCTGAGTGCCTTGATAATGTGCAGTCGGTGAACCGCCTAGATGTTGATGCGAAAATAATTCGCACAGTGTGTTACATCTGAGCCTATTAGTTGTGTTTCTTCTTTTTTGGTCGTGGGCCACAGCTGTATTCAGCGCATGATAACATTGACGAACAACAATTCGTTCACTATCTCACTGGTCACTACAGCACGTATATTCCGATGTTCACGTTAAGCAATGCTCTGGCTCGACGCAAGTCGCGTTTACTGCAATTTGTAAGTGTATGTAAATCCCCTTATGGTGCATTGCAGCAGAAGACGGCTACAAGAGTTTGCGAGAGAAAGAGCAGAAAGGATAACTTCAAAGTAAGATTACTATGACCGAAAACAACGTGCTTAAATATCAAAAATCCTTCGATCTAGTAAGCTTCCATGTCGCATACACCAGTGCTGAAGGCTGAGCCGGTTAGAATGCTGAAAAAGGAACGCATGTAGTAGCATTAAAAATTGATATTGCATTCTCTAGTACCTTTTGTAACCAAGACTGCCTACTACAAACATCATCATTATTTTTATTTTCGTCATTTCTCCCAACTTGTTTGCGAACAGTAAAAACTAATCTAGTGATTTAGACCGAGTTTGGTAATAAATGAATAAACACAGCTGAACACAAGTGGTGTGTAACATACACGTCAACATGAACCACAATTCGCGAGTTTCTTAGAAGGTGTAAGCCGATATCCCTCACAAAAATTTTAAGCGATATCTTGCCGATAACACGCGCTCGCACATGTAACGATATAAGGGGAAACATTTTTTGTGTGTGTTTCTTAGTATAGAGTGCTAGTAGCCTCACGTGTACGGTAATCTCAGTCTCTTTGCAACCACTTGTAATATCCGTTTTTTACACGGATTTTTAATCTCTGTGACCTCTACTCAATTTCATCCTTTCAGATCCTAACAAATCTCTGGCTGGTGTCCCTGCTATGTACCTCGTATAAAAGCCGACCTTGAAGTAAAGACGGCTCACACGTGCGGACGAGCAGGTATTAAAAGCAAAACTGACGCACAAATTAGCATTTTCTCGTACTTTATTGCCCTGTTCTTTCATTTCTCTCTCAACCCAGGCCATCCAGTGATGAATAGCACGTGTCCTTGTAATACATGTAAGCCGGCTAATCTCGGTGGTTTGAAACAAACAGTCCTCTCGCTGTCCTCCTCCTTTCAAACTCGCTACCTTGAGAAGAACTGAGGACAACCTATCTATTACATGGGCTTTCTACATTACCATTACTTATCTCCTGCGTTGGCGGGGATCGCCATCATGTTTCGCATGAGGCCTCGTGCTGATATTCTTGCCTAATATCCGGCCTTTCTACAGCTGAAGTGACCTCGGGTACGAGCTAAAATTTCAGTGTCCTTAATGTCAGGCGATACGGTCGTAACGAATGGAGGCCGTGAACTGTGTCATTGAATTCATAAAGCTATCACGAAGAAAGTAAAACCTGCGCTGAAGACAAAGTGATGCACGAACACCGTGCAGGCAAGAAGTAAAACCGCTGCCCCTATTAAGAACGTAGGCCCTCGTTTTTGTGGAAATGATAGCGGAAAATTTTTAAAAAACAAGATAAATAGTAAATGCGATTTTACCGAGGACTTGGTCGCCGCCGTAACGGTTTCAAATTAAGGCGACAACGCTCCGCGGCGACTTTCATCGTTTTCTTAAGATAGCTTTGTTGCATAGCGACTCTTTCAGCAGCGATGCACGCTTTACAGGAGCGACAAAAAGTTCCACGGAATTTTACTTGTTTGCCGATGAGATAACAACAGACGCGAAAATTCAATTATTAATTTGATAGGCTTTACCAGATAGAAAAATTTCACTTTTCGTTGTATGCCGTGCTGTTTTACTTGGTATGTTGCGCTGGTCATGACTTGAGGGCAAAAAGAGAGACTACCAGCGGTACAGTGTAAGTGTACCAGGCGCAGAGCTTCGAAAACTGGCATTCGCGGTGGCGCTTCTTCAAGTAGTTTATCTAAAAAAAAAGAAGAAGCAGTATAACGAAAGCACAAACCAACAACACGCGAGGTACGACTGCTGTTCTCATAACACGTTAGTTAAAGCATTGATTTCCCAAAGAAAAGTGGCAGGGCAGAAGCTGGAGCTCGCAGGCGACTTCTTTACGCAGTCCCATGGGCAGCCCGTTTCATCGCTTATAAAAAAAATTTCGACGCAAGTCTCCGAGGGCTCTTGCGACGCTATCCCATAACTTCAGCACTCAACGCGAATACGCAACGGCAATTAACCGAACTCGCATTCGCAGTGCGAAAGACATGTAACGCACCCGAAGGGAACCAAACTTAAGCGAGTTTTACAAGGTATGGCGATCCTAACACAGACAGCGCGAACACTCCCACTCGGGGGCCGCAGACACATCGCTGCAACTTGAGACTCATCCGTGACTGACACACACACACACACACACACACACACACACACACACACACACACACACACACACACACACACACACACACACACACACACACACACACACACACACACACACACACACACACACACACACACACACACACACACACACACACGTGTTCTCAAACGAACGCGCCGCAAGCATTTCTATTTCAAACGGCCGTCGCTGTAATTATCACTAAAAAAACACAACTCCACAGTGGTGCACACATGCTTTTACCGCCATGTTGGAAAGTTCGATAGCAAAAGAAGAAAAGGAAACCGCTTAACGAGGGCCCCGTACTTCACTATCACATAACTATGTTATAGCGCACGCGTGTGGCAGTCTCGAAAGCTGCTGACACCGAATGCCGAGGGCTCTCTTTCCTAAGCAACACACATTGAGCATCCAGAGAAAGTACCTAGTTCAATGGGGAGAGTGTCTTCTACACCCCCCTCCCCTTTTCTTTTTCTTTTTTGCTGGGATGTTGCTTTTCCTAATCAAAACAGCATTTCTGTACTTCTCTCTCTCTGCTTTTTTTAAACCTCTCTTTCTTGAGAGCACTGCATTTCTCCATTTCCCGCTTCTTTTTTTTTATATGGCTCCTTTCTTTCCCTTTGGCTCACCCTCAAAGATGGTTTCTTCTCGGTCGCGCCCAGAAAGCTCCCTGTCTGGCAGCGTTCTCTTTCCTTACACATCCGAAGTTGTTTCCGTTTCCGGCGGCGAAGCAATCATTTCCGCCACGACACCAGTGATAGAATCTGCGAGGCATGCCAGCCTTCATTTTAACCCAATAAAGGAGGAATCCAATGCTGCGGGCGAGCGACGGATTGGGAATGAGAGAAAGAGAGAACAGAAATAAAGTAAATGGAAAAGAAAGGGGTTTAAGTGGACCGCCTCTTGGCGACGCGAGCACTGCTGGATAGGCTGCAAGGCTGCCCCGCTGGGTTACCGATTGAAATAGGGGCATGAACGGTCTGAAGCTGGGGAGGTCTTTTCCTTCCTCCTTGAAGCCAGTCTGCAAATCTTTCGCGAAGTGCTGCAACTCCCTTTTCCTCCCGTTCGTACACTTTCCATGTCGCGAGCTTTTCCTCTTTTACTGTCTGTGTTCTGTCCCGCCATGATGGTCTAGTGGCTATGGCACTTAGCTGCTGATTCGAAAGTCGCGGGATCGAATCCTGGCCGCGGCGTCTCCATTTCGATGGAGGCGAAATGTGCTGAGGACCGTGTACTGTAAGATGTCAGTGCACGTTAAATAACCCCAAGTGGTAGGAATTCCCGCAGCCCTTCGCTTCGGTGTCTCTCGTAATCCTATCGTGGTTTTGGGACGTAAGAAATCTCAGGATTTATTATTTCTCTGTATGTTAATGTTATTTCGATGGACTGAATCCACATAGAAAATAATTAGCGTAATGAATTAGCGCGGCTTGTCTAGACGGCGCGACGACGAATTGTTCCAAACCGAAGTTTCTGATGGTTGAAAAGCGTAGTTCTGAGCGATATTATTTGAGAGCATTTTAGTTTTGGGGAGAAAGCACATTCTCAGTATTCGAGTGCGAAAATATGCGGTAGATGCCGCTAACACTGCAAAATCAGCGCTTACGAAGGCTTCGTGCACTTCTACCACAAATCCTCCCTTTAGAATGGGCAAGTTGGGGCAGGAGGAATCAATATTGTGTATAACGTTCCAGCGGATTCCTTTAAGTGCATTATGTGTAAATCAGTTCAGTTAAGAATGTATGTCTTGTAGCGGGAGCCACAAAACGGTCATGGGGTGCGTAGAGCATGTACTAAAGTCTTATGTTGCTGTCGACATTATACTGCCTCCGAAAATCGTTTCATTCTAAGGATGAACGCTCAAAAGGTCATTTCTAGCGCTAAGTTGGCAGATATAAATTGCTGGCAGAATGCATTCGTGTATTTTTTATTTTTTTCATGCGTGCATAGGGTAGATTCTATACCTTCTTTCGGCGCACGCCTTCTACTTCGACTCTATTGAAATAATCCCGAAGTGAACCTGCAGTATGTACAGAAATATAAAAAAAAAACAAAAACAAAGGCGACTGAGAACGTTGACTTTACCCGCGTTTTGGGCAAAACGGAGTGTTAATGGTATCGATGGTGCATGGGTAATTGATGCGGAGGCATACGTATCTTGACGGTAGAGGTAAATGGAACATGCGATCCAGTTAGAGGCATGCGAAAGACCACTTTCTTTATTACGGCACTGACATTAAAATAGCGTTTAGCTTATGCACTTTGTCAGATTTCCGGTTGGCGTAAATTTCCCCACGCATTTCCTCACCATGTGCGAGGCAACGTCCCAGTGTTGCGCGCTCCCCGTGCGAAGGGCCACCACTTCGTTCGCTTGGAGCAGTTAATTATCGGAGCTGATGAGAATATGTGGAGAGCTTGGTGGGCGGCCTGTCGATTAATGTGCGCGCAATATGTACGAGAGTGATGCTGTGACTTGCAGTCTCAAAGGCGAGAACGAAGCCTGCCAGTGACATCAATAGCACGAGCGAAAACTGCGAGAAAACAAAGTATAGATGGGGAGATATTGCGGCGAAAATAAGGCAGGCGATGTCGCTTTGAAATTTCGGGAGTCGCAAGCGGCTTTCATAAGAAAGGAAGTTTGTGTATTAACTGTGCTACACTGCGCACTCCCTGTGAGAAAAATTATAACATTCTTTTGCATTCAGAGGCAAATAAACAAGTTAAAATTCAGGGTATCATTTACTTGCGTTACCCTGGTCGATACCCTTTAAGTAGCTCTTAGCATGAGATCGTTTAAAGGTGTTATGTCTGTAAACAGAAAGATGACGCCTTGTTATCATTCCTCTTTTTCTAAACTCAGTAATAGCGCATAGCTATGTTTATTGTAAAAAATATTATGTTAACTTGAAGCAGACACGAATTCACTTAGCTATGAGCACTTGTCCCGTATTGCTCAAGGAAGGAAGGAGGCAAGGGGAAAACAGAAAGGCAGGGAGGTCAACCAGAACGGCGTCCGGTTGGCTACCCTACACTTGGGGAATCGGAAGGGGAAATAGAAAGATGAGAGAGAGAGAGAGAGAGAGAGAGAGAGGAAGAAGGGGAATAATGAAAAGGACGTTGTAGGACAAGTCCAACTGTCAAAGGCGTTCGCGCAAGCCAGTCATCGTCAAAAAGCGCAAAAGTGCTTTTAGTGCCTTATGGGCCGACGAACGATGAGGGCGGTGTTCGAGTAGCATCTGTACGGAAAATGGCCGATCGTCAAAGTGGCTCAAAACACAAGAGGCGGTTTCCCATCACAACGTTGTTGCACTATTACGGGAAAAAGTGACAGAATTGCGCAGGATGATTTAATTTCCCAACACGCGAGTCTGCTCACGTCTAGAACCGTTACTACAAGGTCCCCATAAGGTAACAAGGGAAAGGAGCACCCCGGGTCGGTATCGCCCTGTTTTGACACAACCAGGAATGAGCCATTCATCAAGCGAGGCGTACGCATAGGGTACAGTTAGATGACGCAAACGTGAGGCGAGCAATCAGTCTCGTTGGCAGTCAGCACCGCGCCGGGAACACGCGAGACACTTGCGCAACTGGCCGCGCTAACCATGGCAAGCTGGGCCGCCTCTCCTTCGCGACGCGAGCCAGGAAGCCTTCCCGCTCGATCACGGCGAAATCGTGAAAGTTATTACGGAGCGCAAGGGAAATCGTCGCAGCTGCTTTTGCTCCCCTGCGGGAAAGGCTTGAGCGCCGCGCTTCCCTCTCAAGAAAAAACAAAACAAAGATATATCTCTCCACGAGGAGACGAGATCGAGCAGCGGCGTGATTGCATCCGCTTTGACGTCCGCCCTGATGGGGGGCTGCCGTTTATATTACGATAATTAATGATGATTTGCCTTGCGCTCCACACGCCCGGAACTACCGGAATCTGCGCAGTTCCACCGTGACCGGGCAGGATAGACTAAACGCACTCGCAATAAGAAAAACAAGAAAGAAAAAGGAGATGGGTATCATTCATGAGAGCATTAGCAGAAAGTCACTTGAATGTTACGAAATTTATATGAAACCAAAAAGAATTTTTAATGTAAACTATGAAAGGGGTGGTGTCGGAGCTCAAGGGGAATTGCTCGATCGCGGGCGCTTCTCTTGAGTCAATGGTGGGTCATGCCACTGAACGCCGTGGCAGGTCCGGACGTGTCCATCGATTTTCGACACTGTGACCTCGAAAAATGAACTAACGTGAGCTCTGACCTGGTAATACGAACTACGTGGTGGTGGCATTCCATCAAAAGAAGAATTTCGCATGCATTAAGAAAGAAGTAAATGAAAGAAGATGGAAAAAGGGATACAGAAAACGTCGCGTATACTTTTTTACACAATTTGGCAACTGCTGCAAGTTTGTATAGAAAGTAAACCCACATTACCTCATCCTATGCAAAGTACAGGACCCTCGAGCACTCGAATAACTGCGACGTCTACATTTATTGATAGAAAATAAACCGAGACAGCGTGCCGCTATGCAAACCTAAGTGCATGTCTATCAAGTCGTGCTAATTTTCTACGGCCAGGAGCTGAACACTGCACGTCAGCGTTAGGGGTGACAGCCTATTAAAGCGAAAGTGTCATATGCCACACCAAACGCGAAATGTGACCGTCGTCGTCGGTGTCAACAAGAATGTTACCGAAAATTGGATGACGCCAAACAAGGACGTGTCTCGTTCGCTCAGTATACACCACAATGGACGCAGTAGACTATGAATGTATGACCAACACGACTGATAGGTCATTATGCCAATAACATGACTCGTCGGTGCTTCACATCACACCTAACGACAGAACATTCCTGGCAACATACCTCGGCCAGGGATATGCAGCTATGCGCCTCACACGATTGCATATTAATCCTGACAGCGTATGCAACATCGCAATCACGTGATGTCCCATGAATTTGGAGACAATATAAGGCAACAGACAACAAGCAAGCTTTATTGCATTCCAGGATAAATATTGCCTTGAAGTCGTCTCTCTCTCCCTCTTTTATCATTATTTTTTTGGCACGTGTTAAGGACCAGTTAATGTTATCCTTTTTTTGACTCCAGAGGAAGAAAGTGCTATGCTATGTGGTAAGCGAAGATGTATCCGGTTCTTATAGTAAGACTACGAAATTCGTCCGAATATAATACATGCTTTATTATGACACATTAGGAATATTCAATTGTGTAATGACTTTGTGTAGAACATACCCAAATCAAGCACATGTGAAACGACGAAAGAAAAAGCGAACTTTATCGCGTTCTCTAACGCTTTCGACTGTTCGCGGGTTTTCCTTCTTCGCGCTATGCGCAAATTCGATAAGGCGTGAGCCTGGGACCTTTCGACGGAGCCTTTGTAACGCATCTACGTAACTGCAGACCAAAATTTGCGCGCATTTTCGGCGTCGTTTCGTTCTTTGTTTATCCGGAAATGCAGTAATTATATGCTTTCCGGGGAAGCTGTTGCCGCTGATAGGCTGATGTGATAAAGCAACAGAACGTGCAAGCACGTGCAGAATAAAAGCACCCTGCATTTCATGTCAAGAGTACGGCTGCTTTGGTCAGGAATACCGAACTAATGAAGCAGATCACCATAGCAAGAATTAGCGTATGGCAACAATAACAGCGGATAATACTCTGTAAAGTGATTGATTGATTGATTTGTGGGGTTTAACGTCCCAAAACCAGCTCTGATTATGAGAGACGCCGTAGTGGAGGGCTCCGGAAATTTCGACCACCTGGGGTTCTTTAACGTGCACTGACATCGCACAGCACACGGGCCTCAACATTTCGCCTCCATCGAAATGCAGCCGCCGCAGCCGGGATTCGATCCCGCGACCCTCGGATCTGCAGCCGAGTACCATAGCCACTAGACCACCGTGGCGGGGCTCTGTAAAGTGAGGACGGGGAGTATTAAAGGCGATACTGTAGCAGAGTCTGTGCAACGTGTGTGTTACAACAGATAAGCCTCTTACGATATAAGTCATTCTTCCCAAGTTGTGCCACCGTCATAAAACTTACCTTGAAGAAGACGACGCTCCCAAATGATGAGTGCCACGGAGTGAATCAGTTTCAAGAATCCAGGTAAAACCCCTTTATAATATAATGAAAAAAAAAGAACATGCTTTCAACGCGGCCCCCTCGTCTACTTCTAATCAAATAAACTTCTCCTTCAGTTGTTTGCAGCGAGACCTTTATTAGACCTTGCCTGTAGAGGCGCTCTTGAAAACAAACAGGTGAAATCTGAGAGCACGAAGGAACAAAAGAAAGAAATAACTGTACAAAGGACACCACCACTTCGAGCGGGACGCGAGTGCTAGCTTCGTGAGTGCTTGGTACACAACGGGGTTTGACAGGGCGAGCGGCACGCTTCCTTCCAAACCCCATGCTCGGCTCACGAAAGGACGCATCAAACCGTCGAGTGCCGTGCCTTAAGCTTCTCCCAAACGGCGTGCCATCAGCCACTCCTTCCCTCCCCCCATTCCTTCCCCCCTTCTTCTTGTGTGTTGAAACCACGGGGCGGCGTTTCAGGTGCATCGTTGCCCGAGCCTGTCGTATCGCCGTCATCCTCGTAAAAGTGATTCGCTGAAACGTCGGCGCATTAAAGTAACGTCATGTCAGTGTCGCTCGCAGATGTCGTGTTTGTCGCAAAACCGAGCGCAGGCTGGTTTACGCTGTGGCAATGCCTCGCCAGTTCTGCGCAGCGTAGGTAACGGTGGCTTCGCGAACGTGACGACCCTAGGCTCTAACCTACAGCGCTCCAGTGTGCCGTGAGGTGCGGGTGAGTTTCGACAATGATCGTTCTGAGTCAAGATAACGTGATTGATCATATTTTAAATCACGTGACGCCGTAAATGAAATCCTGTTTTGTACGTTGGCAGCAAAATAAAATTCCGAATATTGCAAACCCAGCATTATCGGTAAATCATCTTCGAGCTTTCTTGGAACTTGTTCCCTCGGTCTAAGCAGACATACAGCTATGCTCTTTCGTGGAAAACTATCTAGTTTTGTAGGATACCCTCGATGTTCCCACTAAGGTTTGTCTGATTTAGGGTATGCTACGACAGTTTAGTTTAATCTGAAGCCTATAGCGCTTGGCGTAAATTTGATCAAGTGCACGGCAACGTAATGTTGTTCCTAGCTTTTTCGTGTTTCTTTAAGCGTTCAAAATATGCTCGAAGTGCTGTTGGAAGCGACATTCATGGACACGGAGCTTTATCTGAGGCATAGTTTTAAATAATGTCCACAACAAGGTCACATCAAACTTCTTATATGCATGAAGGAACAAAGACCAAGCCTCTCATCACATGATGTATTATTAATTAGTAATACTTTCTTCGGGCAAAAAAAAAAAATAAGGAAAACGTACATTTGCTTAGGGGACAGACGAAAAGGCAAAAGGCCTGACAGGACGCCTGCACCCCCCTCCCCCTGCGCGTACATACACACACACACGCACACACACACGCATGCACAGAGAGAGAGAGAGAGAGAGAGAGAGAGAGAGAGAGAGAGACATCCCGATGTGTCAAATAGCCCAGTGCACTGACGCACGGAGAGAGGCTAACGCTTACAAATAAATGAAGTTACTATATCACAGCTGAAAATAAAACAGATGACAGTGAGAATCAGATAAATAAAAAGGAAAGGCAAAAGGCAAGATATTTAGGGTGCGCAGCATAATTTTTCTTCGAAAAAAGAAAAGGCGAAGAAAAAGCCAATTATCGAGAATGTGTCCCGTGAAGGTAAATCAGGATATTTTCCAGCACTGTTCCAGGAAGAGAGAGAGAAAAATAAAGAGATAATGTTTTTGATAAAGTTTGCTACGACAAGCGCCATCAGTTGTGTGTGAATGCTGGAAGCAACTATTTCTGCTTGCGAATTGAAGTAACGTACCTAGTAAAAAGAGTACTTTTGACAAGGAGCGTAACAAGAAAACGCCCCGAGTTTGCCCAGTGAATAAAGACGTTTTTGCCATCGCGGGAGCAACACAACGTGCAGTTCCGCAATAAGCGGCGATAAGGTCGGCAGCAGCACATTGCGTGAGAAAGCACTGTCAGCTTCCACGCGATAAATGGACCGCTTCCAGGAAGATCACTCACGTTTGTGCAGGCGCAGTCAGCCGGGCCTCGAAACACAGTGAGCGTCTACGGTACTGGCCGAACATGAGCTTGATGCAGCCATGGATGACGACGTTCTGTCATCTCATGGGGTGTGGGCTTCGAGCAGAGACAGGCAATGACGCCGTCACGCCTACGCATTGCGAAGGACGGCGCACGCCAGCGGCCTAGAATAAATAACTGAGGATTTTATGTTTTTCTTACCAAGAGTTCGTTTTATTTTGCGTTAGCTCTGTTTTCACATAGCTGCATCTGGTTGGCCAGAATGTGTGTGTGTGTGTGTGGGTGTGTGTGTGTGTGTGTGTGTGTGTGTGTGTGCGTGTGTGTGTGTGTGTGAGAGAGAGAGAGAGAAAATAGTAACGCCTACAGATGGTTAGCACAGAAAATGATGTTCGGTTTTCCTGTACACTGGCTCAAGAGAGTTTCGTTGATGAAGACGTAGACTGGCCAACCTCAGGTTGATTCTTCTATATCTTGTTGCTCTGCGTGTGGGTAAAGTAGAGATAAAGAAGATTATGAATATTTGCAATGTCAGCAAGAGGAGTTTATCATATCGAACTGTCGCGGCCACGAGTTAAACTACTTATTCTCTGTTTAGGAAAGCGAGTAGTCCCTTAAACTGATAAAAAAAATGCATTTTCCCCGCTGTGAACGTCCCACTGGTGGTACGTCCTCAGAAGTTCTTCGGTTGCCGATAGTCAACCGCCCTCGTTACAAATTGGACGGACCGTCATAGGAAATTGCAGTGCTAGTTAAAATCATTTTACTGAACGCTGGTGTTATAGCCGTAAGCCCGAGACAAGGTAAACCTCTCTTTTTTTCTTCTTCTTTCGCTTCCTCTTCTTCTTCGTCTTCTCCCTCCTATTCTTGTTCTTCTCCTCCTCCTCTGGTTCGTCTTTATCAGGCCATGGAACAAGCTGAAGAGAGTGCCACGAAACTGCCATTTGGTCCGCCTGTAAAAACCACGCATAACTAAGTACAATACCTAAGGCTACCGAAATGAAAAAGAAAATCCTTGTTGGGATGTGCGCACAAAGCACAAAACGTTTAAATTATGTGCTTTCTTCGTACGACACCTCTTTATCCTGACATATTGCTTCCCCTTATGGATCGTCGCGATAGCTGATTCATCTGTCTTTGTGATGCTTAGTATGAGATGCTGTGGCGGGTTGGATCACATCCGGCCGATGTCTCAACTGAATGGCAGTCCAATGCAGGAACACTCGTGCACTACGCACTATATGCTTTTTGAGGAACCCCGCGTGCTATGAGTTTTGCGTATTCCCGATTATTTCGATTCCCATTATTGTAGGGACACGTATTTCAGTAATCGAATCATGTCTCAAAGTGCTATCGTGTTCTAGGCCACGTGAAATTGTATGCTTAAAGTTTTCTTTCCCCTCTATCTCAATTGAACTTAATAATGGACTTGTCTTATATTCCATCTAGTTTTATTGTCGTACATAGCTGCGTTCTTATGAGTTTTCTATTTTAACACAAAAGTGTTTCATGCAACAAAGACCTCACAGGTCATCCGTTACAGACGTCACACGTCATCCGTTACAGACCTCACCCGTTACAGAATTGTGGCAGTAAAATGTACAGGTACGAATGAGAACGCAAGATCAACAGAAAAATTCTCTCTGAGGTGATCGTGCTGGGATTCGAAGCCACGACCAGCCGTTCTAAATCGAAAGGTGCCGGGTGCTCTACCGACTGCGCTATCCACTCACATGCTGAAAGGTACACGAACGCGCGTCATATCAGCGTTTCCCCTTTACCTGGATATGTACGTTGCCCTCCACGTGCCGGCACCTGGGGCAATGCCGCCATCTACTACCGGTTAGGCTAAGCGATGTCTGAAACATGACACTCACAAACACTGAAAGCGCCGGAGGCTACCACCTCTGTAACACTGTCGCTGCAACGTGGTGCTCGCAGTGATTGCCTTCGGTGACAACGCAACTCCACACTTTGTCTTTCTAGTCGTATTAGCCTCCGACGCCTCATTGCCAACGTTATGCAGCAGTAGCCAGCGGTACGTCCCCGCCGGCTACTGCTTTGCGTGTGATGAAACCGACTAATAAAAATGCTGTATTAGGCGTTGCAGAAAGGCAGAGACGTTAGCGCGTCAATGAAGCGCAAGTAGACATGAATTGCTGCTGTTGTCGCGCGGCATTAACCATCGTCTGTGTCCAGGTCATACGGACACAACTTCAGTTACTACAAGGTGTCGGCGATTGTCATGGGGGTTAGTCGTCGGTGTAGTGGAGATGCGCCACCACCAGGCGTTGACGTGTGCACCCACGTAAAACGGTTCCGTACTATCAAAACAGCGGTAGCAGTCTGCAAGTTAATCTCGATGTGCAATAAACATTTAACTGCTTCTGCTAGGACATATTGCACCTTCTTGTTGTACCGATTCCTGACAGAGGGATCAGCCACACAATTTAAAAAAAAATCATATTCGTCTGCCCTAACGGGGAAAAGATGTCGAGCCTCCTCAGATCACCTTTTTCAGCTTGGTTTGCTTTTGTCGCGCCTCGACGTGAAGGCTGCTTCTCTGCACGGCATTGACACAGTGCTGCCGCGCGGGTCCCAACGGGACTTCGAAATGCTACGAAGTCTTGCCGATGCCCGCAGTGGGACACGCGCTGTTTCGACGATTAGGGCGCGGCTTTTTTCCGTCGAAGCGCAGTTCGATGTAAGTGACAGCGCTTTAAATTAAACTGTCTCGGCGCCCCGTTCCGGCTGACTACCGACAGCGACCGCCGTGGGACGTGTGCGAGCGCGCGAAATTAAAACAAAAGAGGGAGAGAGCGAGAGTACGAACAGGAGTGGCAGCCACTTTCACGTGGCAGCCTCAATTACGAATCTCTCTCTTTCGCCTTAGCGATGTCGTTCGACTTGCCTTTTAGTGATGCATTCTTTTTATTTATTCTTCTAATTTGTACGACCAAAATGATCTTGACATGCTGGTCGCTCAGTGGGAAGCCGCTTTCTTTTTTTCGCACGAACTCTTTCCGGCCACAATTAAACTACGTAGGTGCCCACTGCTGTACTTTATTTCCTTTTTTCCTTCTGTCCCCTTGTTCCCCAAACGCGCGACAATGGAGAGTTTCCCGTGGAACGGTCACTTGGAGACACAATAACTGTATGTTCCAGTCACTCCGTTTTATTGCTGTTCGTTGTGATTAATTTCGAAGGGAGTTTTATTACCCATTCTGCAAAACATAGCGCGAACTATGGCATGTACAAGGACACACTTGTAAGCGGGTGTAACTCTAAGTTCTGCTATTTGAAGAAAATGCCGCGTCCAGAACATGGCTTCTAAATTGGTAAATGTGTTTATGCCGACTCAGCTAGAAGTCTATCCGTCCCTGCATCAGTTATGACAAACTGCTATGAAATAACTTTTAGATGCGAAGCAGCTTATGGCGGGGGCTTTGTCCGTCCCTCCCTCCGCCGTGTGGTGTCCACACCCGCACTGCGCATCCTCCTCCCCCTCCTCTCCTTGTCTCATCTCCTCTGCTCTCGGCATTCTTCCTCTCCTCTTCGAACGGACCACGTTAGCTATGGAAACGCTCTTCGATGAACACTTACCAGCTCGCAAGGAACGAGAACGCGGTTTTTTGTTTCTCTTAGCCATATACAGCTTTCGCTGTAAAAAAAAGGAAAATGTAGCTTGTAGCGTGGAAATAATTTTGGGGGCTTTATGTCTTAGAACCATAATATTATTATAAAAGACGACGTAAAGGCTCTGGAAATTCTGACCGCCAGAGGCTCTTTCACGTGTACTGCCATCGCGGATTGCACGGGTCTGGAGGCGAAATGTTGAGGCCCGTGTGCTGTGCGATGTCAGGGCACGTTAAAGAATCCCAGGTGGTCGAAATTTCCGGAGCCTTCCACTACGGCGTCTCTCACAATCAGAACTGGTTTTGGGACGTAAAACCCCACAAAACAACATTACACTGGTCCCCAGCATTTCGCCTCCGTAGAAATGCGGCCGCCGCAGGCGGGAAGCGTTTCCGTAACCTTCCGGTCTCCAGCCAAATGCCGTAGCCACTAGACCACTACGGCGAGTGGAACTTGGAACAGTTTACACGTGTAACGTTATTATGCCAGTGAGACAGTCCCTATAACCAGCGTATTCGCCACAGAAAAGGCAATGTAAAGACCAAGTAATCGTGCACTTTCTCTGTGCGATACACTAATAGTTACTATAATATCCCTATAGTGCATGCTTGTGGAACATAAGCTTTGCTGGTCATTACCGGTCATTGCCATCTCCAGATCAGCCGCTCTGTCATCTTGTAAGATGTGTTACATAGACCGTGTTAGTGACGTTCGCTTCATACAGCTGCGCGTATCCAGTAAGAGGGATTAGCCAAGATTAGATTTTTGCGGACAAAGAGCACTGACTGAGCAAGGACAGAATTAAAGACATTCAGACTGGACAGGGGCCGAAAGTGCTCTTCGCCATTGGCTAGTCTCTTTAATGGTATGTCCGGCTTAAGGACTGCCCGGAACTTTCTCTTCCAAAGTATTCTGCAGCGTAAGAATTTTTCGTGAACGCAGGCGCGGGAAGCGTAACGCTCTGCGGATGTTGTGCTTTGCCTCTTTTCCCGCACGCAAAACAGCAAACAGTTACCGCTTTCCTGATATAAGCCTAAATAGCCGTATATATCGAGGAATGGCTACTCCGTTCACCGCAAAATACGATGCTCTTCGTCTTGTTCGGGGAAGTGAAAATAGACGCACGTAGTAGAAGCATGCTTCTACCATGTTTTATATTCAGCAAAAGGTACGAATATACACGCATATAGACAATCTGGTATCAGCCAAGTGTCAGCATCAGCCGGGAGATGAGGCCATTACGGCGGTCTGGTGCCTTACTTGAAACCGCTTCTTTTAGCAGCGGTGGTGTTCAAGGTCGAGGCTGTGCAGCGCGTTGGGTAACCTCGCTATGGTCGTCACGCAGAAGGGAAAAGCTGACCCGCTTTTTTTTTCGATCCGCTACCCATTACCGCGCTGGACCCACTGTTGCCCTCAGCTGACTGCTACATGTTAGAGATAATGCGATAAGGCTAAACATGCAGAACACGTTTAGCTCAAAGTTGCGGGGTTATCGCCGCGTCAGCGGCTGCGTTTCGATGAGGCAAAATAGAAAGAAAGAAAGAAGGAAAGAAAGAAAGAGAGAAAGAACGAAAGAAAGAAAGAAAGAAAGAAAGAAAGAAAGAAAGAAAGAAAGAAAGAAAGAAAGAAAGAAAGAAAGAAAGAAAGAAATGAGTGCATTGTGAAGGATCACATACGGTCTGTAGGCAATGACGAAGGTTGGTATGGCTAACAAAAGTGGTACGTCATCACAGCAGTGGCTTGACGCATTTGCAGTTTCACAGTGTATAACAAGAAAAGTACAGCTTGGATGTCCCGACAATTTTCATGGAGTGGAACTGGCCTTATTTTCTTTTGTCCTGCTTCGCACGATGTACGTGATGCTCCCTGAATCAGCTTAAGCTACTGAACAACTCACAGCTTTCAAACTGCGTGATTACATGAAATTTACAACAGCATTCCTCTCTGCGAACAGACCCTTATGAACACTGACAACGAAGATAAAAGTATAAAGAAATGTTGAGAGTAAGCGCCGCCTACAACTGAACTAGTGTGGCACGACTTATTTGACAATTTATTTAAGGAGGCAAAATTAGCGAGGGTGGGGGTGGGGGAGGAGGGGATGGAATGCTTGCAAAACACAACGACACTAGTTGTGAGCATCGACCCACGCTGTCTGCTAGAAGGTATTCGCGAACTAGCGAAAGTAGCAGCGAACGTTTCGACGACAGCGCCGTCTCTCAACGATGGTTGGGCCCTACTGCAGCCGACGATCCCTAAGCACTACCTCTCTCACAGCCCTCTTGCGAAAGAGAAACATGGCGTTGACGACACGCTGATTGACTGCCCGCTGCGTTTCATCTAAAACAAGCCTCGTTCTACGGAGGAAGAACGTAGGAAAGAAAAAAATAAACGTAACTGGCTTCGAGAAACCGCGAACAGATTCTCGGCTGATTTCTGCGTTCTTGGCACATGCGATGAAGGCAACGAAAAAAATCAAGATTGAAACAAAAGTGAAAAGAAAAAGCTTGTTCTAGGGAAAGTGAGAGAAGGTAGGGTGGAACAAAAGATAAACAGAAGAGAGCCGAAAGCAGCTGGGCAAACGTTGCCTCCCGCGTTCTCCGACAGCCTCGCACATAATTAGGTTACCCACACACGCGTCGCTGGCTCGGCGCAATTCCAGCCCGGAACGCCCAGAGGGCAGTGCGAGACCCTGCGCACCCTATGCCCTTCCCCGATTCCCCAATACGGGAAAGAATCGCGAAAACCTGACCCAATAAAGAACAAAAAACGGAACGTTCACACAGACAGATGTATAACTAGGGTGCCGTACTCACATACTTGCGCATATATAGGCTTTTCCTCGGGGAAGAGCACAACCATCTGTGCGAAAGCTCATTCTTCACCTCTACTGAGGAAGAAAAAGAAAAGAACGAAAGATGCGAAAGAAATCTTCGCGGGGAAAAAAAAGGGAAAGAATGGGAAAAGGCGCGAAAAGTCTGCGCGGGAAACAGGAGGCATTGAGCTGGGGCACTCCGGCAGCATTAGCAGTAAGGCAAGGCCCGCGCGGCACGAGATGCGAGTGAGAAGGAATTCTCCCGTGCCGCTCTCGGATTGGCGCGTACTTCGGCTGGCGTCGTGTCTTCGTCTTCCCATCAGGCAGCGCTGCGAAAGGCCGTTCGACGATGCCACATTTGCGCGACAACTGCCACCCGCCGCCCCGTGCCTACAATCCCCCTCCCCCCGTTCCACACTACCTCACCACCTACGCTATAGTCTGACACGAACAAACAGCGTCGTTTGCGGTACAGAGCTGGGAGTGCGGTATATAGGTACTACGGGACGCTGTTAGAAATCGATTGGGAATCCGACTTGCTCCTCTCTCTGGACCTCTTGCGTTCTCTTTGTTGCTTCTTCCTTTCTTTTTCTTTTTGGCGTAATTTGTATGACAGCTTGTGAGCCGTTTGTCCTGATGTGAGTACTCGTCCCGCGCTCCATCCAAGGCAACATGTCGAATGTTTTTCATTCCAAGCCAATATCTCTTCACTGCGGACCAACCACCTAGCCTGTCTTTATCACCAGCACGGTGTTTTGTTGCCTCGTCTACGCATTCAACTGCCGCATTCCGGGAGACCTCCACTGCAATCTTGAGCAAGAGCAGCATCGAACTGAAAGCAGGCGCCCGGTAAATTGGAGTAAAGTAAGGCAAAAAAAAAAAAAACGACCGCTTGAACTTCCTTTGTTGTTTTTCTTATTTACATAAATAACAATGAAACAAGTAGTGTATGGACTGGTGCTGGTTTCTGGCCGGAACATGCGAATTCAAGAATCGGTGATTGAGATTGACACCTCCGAACTCGCTCTATGGCGCTGCGGTTGGATGTGTCAGCTGTCATTTCCATATGTTCGTTCCTTTGCAAAGTTGTGCAACCTCCCTTCTTTTTCTTTTTTGTTTCTCTTCTCTTTTGCCCGGAACGACTGTTTCGTGTGTCAGCGTTTCGCAGACGCACATGTTGCTCCAAAATTCTCCGTAATGAGGGTTTCATGAAAACGTTGAATGTCAGCACAATTCTAGCATCCAGCTTTCAGAAAAGGACAGCACAACGTTGTTAGCACCAGGTAACACAAGACGCACAGTTGATATCCTTGCTTCAAAAACGTATGAAGCGTTCCGCATTCTCCTCGGCCACCGCACTTCGCAAAGTTTTCGGAGTTGCCAACATCGCGGAAGTACCATTACAAAACGAACACAGAAGACAGGCCGGACACTGCCTCTCAAGCACCGTTTATTTCGAGCAGTTGGTTAGTGAATGCAAAGACACATCGAACGCTTTAGTGCGTCATAATTTTACAAAATATGCTGCATGTGGACCAGTGCGTGTGTTATAGTTACTGGAAAATTGATGTCCATTCATTTTTATGGAGCGACAGTAGGGGAGAGCTGATACGTTTATCACCTGCCTTCCTTATATAATGCACCCGAGCTTATGGCTAACGGCCAAACAAGAAACTTTGCGTACCTCACTGGAACAACTTCAGTGAGTATAAAGATGTCGGCCACGGCCCATTAACTTTGCCGCGAACGCTGTGTTCCGAACATCGCTCATCTGAACAGCACTAAATCTTTGAACGCCACTTTTCCTTATATGTTGATATTGGTACGTTTGCTTTCTAAGACATAGCTCGCTCATCTCAAAACATTTCCTCCTATATCTCCACTTTTTACTAATGTTGCCTGCTTTCATCACCTTGGCGATTAACTCCATTGCCAATAAAATCACAAGACTATATCGTCATTTTCTGTTCTCTCAGAACAGAGACTGACTCATCCAATGTGATTAGTAGCTTTCCTTGTAGTAACGGCATCAAGGAAGCTATCATGTATATCCTGCGCCCAAACCCGGGCCGATGGGCAATTTTTACCGACTATAAAGGAGCACTGCAAACGTTGTACAACCACCTGAAGAAAACTAATCATCAGCCCATTTCTGCCGACATTTCCTATTTATATCACCTGGCTTTTACCGCAGGACACTGCACTACATTTCAGTGGATGCCGGCTCACCGCGGCATTCTGCCCAACGAAAAAGCAGACGAAGCAGCACGAAACGATCTTCGATATCAAAACTATAAGCGAATATATTTCATCAAATCGTATGCTTCCCAAGTGGCTAAACGATTCGCTTACGAAGAAAGGAACCGGCTATGGAAGTTACCGACACATCATTGCCCTTTCCTATAATTAGTCGACCCAGATCTCAAGTCAAAACTACAATCCAACATTCCTCGACATCTGGAAACTTTGTATCATCGACTTCGGCTGAACACTGCATATTCAAACGATTTACGGTACCGTTTCCATTGCGAGGCAAGCCCACACTGCAGCAACTGTGGCTCCACTGAAAACGCAGAGCATATTTTGTTTGAGGGCTGAGCGTACAACGATGAGCTTGTGCTCTATGAACACTGCATGCAGTCACTCACATAGATACCTTTATCACCTCAGTGTGTTTTAGGCCCTCTAGCTTGCCCCACACAACAGAGATGTGCGATGGACTTTTTGTTTACATATCTAAAAAGTATAGGCCAACTCGATAGACTTTATCTCCGTCGTCACCATCACTCACCCGTCATGCAACGCATCCTATGGCCTCACTGCGGGTTGATGCAAACGTGAAATATCTTGGGACGCAATCAGTTATCATAGTCAGAAACACAAAGCCCAACTTTTTCTTTTTTCTTTCTCACTGTTTCTTGGACTTCTTTCTACTCATCTTTTTCTCCCCAGGCTCCCTTCCTACGCGGAGTAGCATGTCAGCGATATTTCAACGCCGGCTAAATTCTCTGCCTTTCAATAAAGAGCTCTCTCTCTCCTGTAGTAACTGTCATGTTTCACGGTGGTTTCCTGCCATTATCATCAAAGGGGCCTACTTCGCTGCTAATAATATGGAGTAACAGAGCTTTGCTAATATTCTTTTTCTCGTGTTTTGTAAGACATGCCTTTATTTCAATTCGTGTTCTTTTTTTTTTTTTGATGCTTATAGGTGAATATACGACGAACAAACACTGCTGGCACGAGTAATAGAGGGGCTTTCAATGTCTCTATTATGTATTTCATTACATTTTTATTCCTTAAGGACCCCGTTGAAGGGGTATTACATAAGGGGTGGGTGCATGCATAAAGAATCAAAGCCATACTTACTAGAGTGCAAAGTAATCTGTTAAAATGGCCAGAAAAGTGGAGGGACAAGTGATGGCTGTAATGACGCTGGAAAGGCCATTCACGCGCTGTCCATCTTTCTTTCTTTCACACTTACGTTCTTTGAAGGAAATCATGCGCTTTCATATCTGAGCCTAAGCACACAAATGTTTCATGACTCCTCTAAAACGAGCGAACGTGATTGTACATCTTCTCATGGCGATCAAACCAACCAGACGTTGCGTGTTTAGCAGAAAGCCTGTATAGTTTCTCCCGCCTTCGGTGCTGGCATCGAGTCAGTGCAGCCGTAATGATTTTCTTTTTCTTATTCGTTTGCGTGCACACCCGAGAGTAACGCGTAAATTATTTTAAAAAGTGAAGAAAAAGAAAAGATGGCGATCACTGAACGTGGCTTACGCCGAACAAGGTACAAGTGCTTGTACTATAAGTTGTGCGCGCCATTAACGACGGCGGTGACAACTATTACAAGCGTCCTCGGTGATTGCCTTCGTTATGAGCAACAATGTCAAGCCCCCAGCGCCTGCGTGTTTCTTATTAAAAGCGCCGTACCTCATACTGACAACTAAGGTGACAGGCACAAAGCCCTCGCTAAAAGGGACACTCATATAACGGGCTCGCCTTTGCTCATTTGTTCTTGTACCCCTTCTCCCCCTTCCCCCCTCATTTTTTTTTGTTGTATTGCAATTGTTTCATAGCTTACCGACCTAGGACGGCTTTTCGTGCCCCGTCAAGCACGGTACATGAGAGACGGTCTTTCCTTATTCCTCCCTCTATTTTGGAGGCATCTTTGGTGATTTTTTTTCCAATAGTCTTCCCTTTGAAGCCAGCAAAAATGTCCGTGTAGTATCTGACACCTAAACTTAAATTAAAACTATACACCTGAGCTCTTACATCCAACCGCATGAGAAGGTGTGCACGACGTTACGGAGCCACTCGGACCATCTCGTTAGTGGCCGAGTTCTGGACAAGATAATTACGATGAAAATTTTTTGCACCACATATACTGGCAGGAAAAATGATGATTTCCGGGGGTTAACGTCGCAAAACCATGCTATTATTATGATAAACGCCGTAAGGCAGGGCTCCGGAAATATAGACCACCTGGGGTTCTTTAACGTGCGCTTACATCGCACAGTACGCGGGGCTCAACATTTCGCCTCCATCGAAATGCAACCGCCGTGACCTTCGGATCAGCAGCCAAGTGCCCTAGCCACTATAGGCCAGAGTGGCGGCGCTACTAAGAGGAAAAAAGGACAAGCAGGAAGAAAAGGCGCAATATCCTTAATGGAATGCTTCAAACTCGCACAAGCATCTGCGTAAGCAAACCACGATGATTCACGTTTTTTTTTTTTAAGTTCGGGATCCACTGAAGCGATAGCAGACAAATACATGAGTATGCTTGTGCTGTTCCTTACTGAGAATTCCAATTGACTTCAATTCAAAATTCTCTTACAATTCCATTGGTCTTTATTTGAAAAGGGGACAGGGGATACATCTGATAGGCGTTGTTCGTGAAGAGCAGTTGGCGAGCAGGAAAACCCTAGAGAGAGCTTTGTTGTCCGACATAGGCTACCACAAAAACATTTCTACACAACTAACAATTTAACGGGATGAGTCCCCTGCGAGCAGCCCTTGCGCGGTCTCGGATAGACATCATATAGGCATCTTCGCACTATTTCACAGCAGGATGACACATACATTCATGGCGATAAGTGCGCAAACACAGTACCACGACAGAGTAGGGAGAAACAAACGAGCGCAGACTGAAACTGACGTTTATTGAAACAGTAATATAACTACACAAAGATGAGGGAAAGGAAACAGGCGACAAGGTAACATGATAAACAAGCATGCATAGATTATGTGCCATCAATGTATGAAAGTTCACACTCTAAGAGCGATATTAACGGTGAACTGACGCATATTGCACTGTTTTAGGGGCGAAGCTCCTTAAGGTTTGGGTCTGTCCGTCCGTTGTTCCTAGTAGCGCGTTACCTTCAAAGAAATGAATGATGCTACGTGTGGGAGGCGCGCCCTCGGCGTGCGAGCTCTCTCACTCTTCCATCTGCTGTCTTGTCAGAGAGAGAGAGAGAGAAAGGCGCGCGTTGACTATGGAAACGCTCTTTCTTCGATGAACGCGCTACCAGCTCGCAAAGAAGGAGAACGCGCCCTCACCCGCGAGAGACAACGTTGGCGCAGGCAGTGCTTCTAGCGAGTTTCTTGATTGAAAAATACCGACTGCTCGCGCTGGAGATCCGTTCACCGGCCACCCATATATATATATATATATATATATATATATATATATATATATATATGTAGGCACTGGATATTGACTTGCAATGAAGTGCCGGTGGGAGATTTCACTTGTGCGTAGTTGAACCATAAGGATTCGTAGCGTGCGCGTTAACTAAATTAATCCGGAACTCGGCACGATCTACGATGAACCTCCGGAGCTTCGCCCACTCATCATCATTCACTCCGTGGATATGCTGTGAATTTTTTAGGGGCGAAGCTCCTTAGGGCGTGGGTCTGTACATCCCATGGTGTTCGTTGGTGATGTACGTAGCCACGTCTACTTTTATATAAAAAAAAGATTCCGAAAGTTGCGTCCTCTGCCTGGATTCGAACCCAGGCTCTCGGCGTGGCAGTCGAGCGTTCTACCACTGAGCTACGCCTGTTTTTTTTTTCTTTATTGCATGGAAATATTTCCGTAAATGCGTTTGAACTGTACTATACAGTTGCACGCATATTTGCACACTTTTGAGGAGTCTATGAGTTTAAAAGTGCAAAGTTGTGTTTTTTATGCTAGACTGTTAATATGTGTGCAACTGTATAGTACAGTTTAAACCTTCTTTTGCTTAATATTAATATGAGCTACGCCTGTGGTTGAAAAATTAGCGCTAAAAGACCTAAACAGGTATAATGTCTCCCGCGGAATCGCATTAACAAACGTAATGTTACGTTGAAAAATAGTAATACACCGCTACACGACGCGAAAATGGATTGTATAACGACGTCGAGGCATCATTTGAAAGAACACAGAGCTGCGTGCTTTGTAGCTTTGAACCCATTACGGAGGCACTGGTAATTATGGCGTAGTGGGTACTTCCCTACTTGGCAAAATGATAAGTTATGGCGCAGGAGATACCTACCACTTCTACTTGCACTAGTTTCCTCAAGTGTTTAAAGTGGCCTCTAAGAAAGTAGCTCCTCCTGCTTACGCTGTCACTGTCCTGCAGTTCCGCGCAGGTCTGGCTCTAGCACAGCATATCCCCCTTAAACGCGAGATCCCAGCGTACGAATACAGTGTTTCTCACGCCTTGACATGATGATCGACTGGGCGATTTACGCGAAAGATTCACGGTTTACCGATGATTCCCTCCGGAGCTTCGCCCACTCATCATCATTCACTCCGTGGATATGCTGTGAATTTTTTTCTTAATAAAGAACGCCTCAGCTATTTCCCTTGTTCGTCGGTCACGGTAACAATACAAAACAGAGGTGCGCGGAAATTCTGGAACGCACCCACACCTTGCACAATGCGCGGACAGTTGCGACCCGGGAGCCGATGAAAGAGCATTATGTATGTTTATGTCGCCGCCGTGTATGTGTGACACACACATACACAGCGGCGGATGCTATATAGAAGCGATCAGTAGTAGCAGGCCAACATATGTTTGCAAAGCCAAGACGAGGACTTAATTTTCTCATTGCCTTCACGCAAGTAGGTTCACTAGCCAAAGCGTAGGCTCATACTAAGTCTGTTGTTTTGCCGCTGTTAACATTTTCGTACTATTTCTTTACTTTTTTTGCGGAAAGTCACACTTTCCGCTGTAAGTGTATACAAGAAAATCGTGCATTTTAGCACCCTTCGTGCAGTTTTCGAACCTAATACTGTGAGCGTAACATTGAGGGGAGGCAAACAATATATTCATTTACCGGAGTGCTTAAGGAAGCGCTTCAAGAACCATGCCGTGGAGGGCTTTCTACAAGCACTCATGTCGGCATACATTCACCAAAAAGCCCAAATTGGTACGCTTGACTACCCAGAAGCCGCCGCTGCAAATAACAATTTCACGTGCTAGGCGTGCCAGGTAACAGTGTCGAACAACTTCCAAGCACCAGCTGTGTTGCCTCAAACCGACGTCTCCTCCTCATCAAATCCTCTTGTTGGGCGAGTTCGTACATTCTTGAGAGCTAAAGGTACCGGCGCAAACAGACGACACAATAAGAGAGACACGGACACATAAGTCAAGCACGTCATTTTATTTTTCAAATAAAGTTAGTTGTAAGTCCGCGTTTGTGGGTACTTGTCTTTTCTTGTGTTGTCTGGTTGCGCCGGTGCCTTTAGGTCTCAACGATGTCTCCTCCTAATGCGTAAAAATTGTTTCTGCATATTGGCCGCGAAAGTTGCATTATTAACTCTCAGGACAGGGACTTCGCTACGCGTATTTTACCTTTCATTAATTAGACGCTCGTCAAAATGGTTTCTTTCGCTCGCGTATGTGTCAGAGACGGCATAAGTCCTTAAGTCTGGCTCCCGTCAGTCGTCACGTGAATTTTCTGAAGCGGGAGAACTTTAGGTGGCAGGAGATTCATGCTCCCGCGTTTTAGGGGCGAAGCTCCTTAAGGCGTGGGTCGTGCGTCCCTAGTAGTAGGTAGCCACCGGCGCGTGCCTGCCGGGGGGGCACGCACGCGCCGAGGGCGAGCGTCCGTGAGGATTCGTAGCATGCGCGAGATGTTATAAAACTAGATGGCGGTACTTGTAGTTGATGATGAAAGATGCGAGATGTTATAATAGTTTGATGACATTTACTCAAGTGTTTCACATTTAATTGTGGGGCGAATTCCACGGAAGAGTTTCACGGTTTACCGATGATTCCTTCCTGAGCTTCGCCCCACTCATCATCATTCACCCCGTGAATATGCTGTGATTTTTTTGACTAGCAGCGTAGTTCAACTCTAAATAATTCCCAGATAGTGTTCGTTCGCGAAGTCGAGGACAAGTAGCGTAATTTCTCGCACTTCGTTGAAACGGAAACATAAGAAGCTCTGAGACGACGCCCGTGTTTATTCCGCGGAGAGCTAAGTGCTCTTGCCTCCTTCAGTTTCGCTTTTACGGACTGCCTGCTGTACAAAATTTAGCGATTAAAGATCCATGGTGGAGGCATCGGCTCGTTGTATGTGGCAACCACGACACAACAATAGCCACCAAGGCGTCCAATGCCTACAATTTTACGAGACGAATTGGAAAAGTGAAGGAAGCGAGGACAGCTTGTCGATTCTTTGTGCGACTGCTCAGAATCGCGCGTTTCCTCTGTGTGTACAGCCTCTTTGTAATTGTCTCGCCAAATGTTCCAGCAGTCGACACATACACCCACGCCCAAGTGCCTGGGTGTTATTTGGAACGTTCTGTTGAGGGACAAAGCGATCAGCAGTGTTTTCCTTAGAAACCAAGCTTTAATACTCCCGGCACTGGCGCGAGAGCGTTGTAATATTCCCAACGTTCTATGCGACACCAGAGAAGGAACGATTCATGCGAGAGCGCCGTTTACTAGTAAAACAATTAATGAGCAGCGAAACTTTTGTCATCGAATTGCAAATGGTGCTGGTAAACCACGACAAGCATCCGCCTTTTTCTCACTGCGCATCCTTTTGTATGAGCTGTTGCCGGGCTAACAAGTTGTCGTTATTAACCGCGCGTCGAAATTTGCGCGCTTCGGGAAAACAATGAGGCATGCGACGTCTGGCGCGGCAGAGCGAACGCAGTGATTACATGCAAAACAAGACGCCGCAGCCCCCCCCCTAATCGACACAACGGAGGAAGAAGCGTCGATAATTCAATGCAGGCTTCGTTGAACGCATCGGCGTTTCGCGCGCTCGTTGCGAACGCGACAATGGGAGCCGCGAAAGCAGCGTGCTTTGAAGGACTAGGAGAATTCGTGCAACATGACGCGCTCTCAGGAGTCGAAGACAAAAACTTTCAGCGTGATAGACGAAACAGCTTCTGAGACAAAAGGGCTTCCGGAGTGCGCTGTCTAAGCTACTGCTGAATTTTTGTGCCAATTCGTGGGGTAATTGCAGCAAAATTCCTTCGCGATTACACCGAGGCTTCATCATTGCTTCCATTGCTGGTTCGTTAGAAGTGCTTTAAAACGTGCCGATCCGCGTGATGGCCAAATTTTCCAAGCACAGTTAAGATGTTAAAGAACCGAGCACCAAAACTATGAAGTATCGTAAGTACTCCTTATGATCATCTCTTGTACCGAATCACTTCTTTTCCCAGAAAGCGGACATCGGCCGTCGTAAGCCGACGCTCCTATTTGAAAGTACTATACGCTCAGCTGAACTGCACTTATTAAAGGGCGGGATGTAGTAAACACAGTGTAAATCTATCCAGGTGTACTGCTCGGATAAGTGTGTCCCTGATCCTTAAGAAAACAAAACAAAATAAAGAAAAACATTTTCCGGTATTTGCATCACCTCAGCTCATACTTCCCGACTAGAGGAGCGTGTCACAGGCCAGCCACGTTTCTCAACCTTTCTCTCTCTCTCATTTAATTAGGCCATTTATTTCTTCTTCAAACGAAAAAAGAAATGTCCCCGAGGAATGGCCTTCGTGCTCTGCTCATAACGGCGCTTCGATTACACCGCTCCTAGTAACACAAAGTGCATGATGGGAGCCGCACAAATGTAAAAATCTATATGGTGCTGACCTTCCACATACATTACCTTCCATGGCTTTGGCTTCACTTTAAGCAGCACGTGTGGGGAACGGATACTACAGAAATGCGTGGTCGAAAGAAAAGCAAAATCGAGGACAGCACACGACCGGAAAAGTTGCTCAACCTGCGGTAGAAACTATTGTCTCCGGGTGCCTTTTTTTGTGTCCCTGTAATAGAAAGTTACGCCACCGCAGCTTTTGCTTCAACCTTCAATAAATCAGCAAAAATCCGCTCCTTCCCCTGCAGCGCAATTCATCGCTGGGCGCCGTGCTGCACAAGGGTAGTTCGCGCATGTTGGAACTTTATGCCGTCGACGCACTACGCGGCTCGTTGCTCGAAGTCGGTTGTGAGAAAAGACCGCTGCGGCATCGCCTTTCACTGCTTCCTTCACGTGGCCTGCTCTGTTCTGTGCCTTATTACAAAAACCGAGATTCCGGCGCAAGCTGCCACCACCGGTTTCGTAGGAGCCCCCCGTTCGAGAAAGAAAGGCTGGAGCAGGTGTCGCCAAGCATTTCAATGGCCTTTTTTCTTCCTTCTTGTGGTGCTCTCGAAAAGGATTAAAATGGCTAAAGTTCCCGTGATTGGAATAATTTTTGCCCTTTTATGATCGGGCCGTTTTCCCCACCAGCTCAACCATCTGCTGTGGAACCCCTCCTTTACCGCGTTTATACAGTATTGCGCACTTGCCTCGTGGGCAATAGGCAGGGCCTATGGTGCCTTTGCCTGTGGAGCGTCGCTTGAAAGGACTCGATGCTTAGTTTATTAAGCGAACGGTGTTCACACAAAGTGAGGCGATCTCACAGTTTGCAAAACTACGATTTAACGTCATGAAGTGAAGCACGTGCAAGCGTCAACTCGCTCGCTCGCTCACTCACTCACTCACTCACTCACTCACTCACTCACTCACTCACTCACTCACTCACTCACTCACTCACTCACTCACTCACTCACTCACTCACTCACTCACTCACTCACTCACTCACTCACTCACGCAATTTTGTTTGTTTCCAGGTTACAAAGCCACCTAGTGATGGGTTTCAGTATTGTGTGCGACTGGCGTCTTCGTGCGCGTAGGACACAGGCGCGTGCGGTTGGAATTTTCCGTTCGCTCTTTTGGAGGACGGTTAATCATGCGATGACGGCGTCCGTAACGCAGGAGGGCTTCTGCGAGAGTAGACTAATTCCTGCGCGATCGCGCTCGAAAAAAAAAAAATGTGGTCGATCTCTCTGTAACAGGAGTCGGTATAACACGAAAATGAAACCTGTCTTCGCGAAGTTGTGGAATGCATAAGCGGCAGTCTGGTGAATCGAGGGGCGGGAGATGGGTTGGGTACCGTGGACATGTGAACACGTTACATCAACACATCAGCGGCACCTCTACACGGCACAAGGATCCTCGACAGCTGTACAAAAGGGAAAGTTCTTGACCGACTCATATATTCTCCAGAGACACTGAATTGCACGCGCCAATGCCCTCGGCCAACCTGCCATTAAAAAGGAGCGTCCGCAAACGGTGAGATCTTGAAACCTAAACCTAACGGGTTGTCGGAGGATCGTTTTGTGAACGAACAGCCCATTGCAGCGAAAGGCACATAATTTGCTTGTCGACGGCCGTCTTTGCGTTTCTGGAGCAGTGCGCGTCGCAACTCAGCACGGCTGGACACGCAAGAAAATTTTGTTGCAGCCGCGTTCGTACTTTGACCCAGTCACCAAGGAACGTGCCCTCACTGTGCTGCCACGCCCCTAACTTCCGCAGCGATCGAGGCGCGAAGGCTATCGAAGCGCGGACTACCGGCGCGCATAAGAACGACAACCTGCTCTATCGTTTCTAGATGGAGGTACCACCGCAGCGAACCTAAGCAAATCAAGGCTGCAGTGGGAGGCGATGTTAATTTAAGAGTAATTTTGCTTGTGAATTACTGCAGTACACTGTACTAAACACTTTTTTTTTAACCGGGCGACAGTTAGATGAAACTTGCAAAGCGCTGTAGGGAATATATAAAGCCCTTATGTTCCCTGTATGAGCAGTGTTGCGGTGGTGTACCGGTAGAGCTTTCAGCTCCTCTCCTTGATTCCCTGGTGAATGTTGGTTAGAGTCCTAACGGGTGAAACTTTTTCATTTTAAATGTATTTTCATTCTTTCAGACACCCACTTCCGTTACAGGAGTACGTCACAGATTTTTTTTTTTTTGGGTGAACTCCCGCATAAAACTCTTTCGTGTTAAAATATGCGGCCCACGTATACGCCGACGCTACTTTTCTCAGAAAAGTGTGACAGTGGCAGACTCAGCATGTAATGTATCGTTTCATTCATGCTTCACGTGAACAACGGTGACTTAGATTATTGAGTTACCGTGGCGAAAGTCGCTGTACACCGTCAGGCACCCGAAAAAGTGACATTATCCCAGCATTATCTTTCAACAGAAGACTGAAGCTTTCTGGAGGAAGTGGTAACGCAGACTATTTTAAACTATTTACAAAGCTTTTGTAGTCCATATGCGCTCATTTTAGAAAACAGATCAGATAGGTGCGCCACGTTTCGTTTATTGCACCAAATTATGTGTGAGGGTTCTCGGTGTGAGAGATAAATAAATGCAAAGTACGAAATAAAAAGATTGTGCACAGTCACAAACTTCACAACTCCAAAAAATCTCACCGGAGCACTGAATGTAACCTTTTGCTGGAACGCCGGAATCTTAGAATTTCGTAACAAAAGTGAAAAAGTGCTGCTCAAGTCCCTGCGAGCAACGGGCCCTGTTGAACGACTCTGATACTGCCGTGTTTGTGTGTGCGCGCTTGGCTACTCTTCTCTTTCTCTTTTGCCTCTCTCTCTTTCTCTCTATTCCTTCCCCAGAACAGGGTAACAAACCGGAACATTCATCTTCTGGTTAACCACCTTGTCTTCCGCGCAACGCATTTATCTCTCTCTCTTTTGCTCAACATGTGTACTCCACAGACTCGACGATCGTTCACGGACATAACTGCTTTTAATTTTAATATCAAAATATTAAAGGGTAACACCTACATGTACATACATGACAAAATACCCACCCGTCTTCCCAGATTCCTTGTCGCAAAACCAGCTTGTATCGGCCGAAACAGTTAGGGGCAAGTGTAGAATAACGTAGTGGGTGACCGTGTCGAAGCAGAATCACTGGTTTCCATAACCCTTGGTATTTAAAAGAAATCTAACGGGCGTTTTTCTCCCCCTATGAAAGTTTCATGTTCATGGCAGTTTCATGTTCTACTGATCTGAGTGTAAACGTTTTATCTAATATGTACTGATTTTGCCAATAATTCCGTTCATTTGCTGTGTTATTACCCTCAATGCTTGTAAAATTAACCCAGCGTCCCACTAAAGTTCTTTCACTTTGGGACCCTCGCCTGCATATTTTATATTTATGTACATACTACTTTTTTGGAAGCAATAAACAGAAGCTGAGTGTGTTGGAGACCAAAGCAATGTTCAGTTTCTGCGAAAGCTGACACGAGCGACGCGTTTGAACCACCTCCGTACGTAGCCGCATGCATCAGGCATATCAATGAGGATTATTGCACGTATTCGCTACCAAGATAGTGTTGACAAACGGCAGAATCAATATGTACAGCTTGGGGCTGTGTGCAGCGTAGCCATTTGGCGTAGTTGATGTGCATAGTCATCTTCCAAAGCGGCCGAAACACGCGAAGGCACGCTCCTGCTCCGCTCGTTTTGTTAATTCTCCATTCCGTTTTCGTCCGTATGCGCTGTTTTTGAAGATGGGTGCTGTGGGACAGCAAGAGGTTGCTTCGTCTCCGTTAGCAGAGAGAGAGTGAAAGAAAGAAGCAAGAAAAGGTGGGGAGGTTGACCAGATTGATTGATTCCTGGGAGTTTACGTCCCAAAACCAGCTTTGATTATTAGAGACGCCGTAGTGGAGAACTCCAGGAATTTTGACCACATGGAGTTCTTTAACGTGCACTGACACCGCACAGTACACGGGCCTCAACATTTGGCATCCATCTAAATGCAGCAGCCGCGGCCGGGAGTCGATCCGGCGACCTTCGGATTAGCAGCCGAGTACCATAGCCACTAGACCACCGTGGTGGAGCGAGGGTGACCAGATGCCGGGGGGAAAAGGTCAAGGGGTGAAATACAATGAATTATAAAATGTTGCAAAATAGGACTATCATATAGAGAACCAAACACGCGCACACTATAGCAGGAGCATATACGCCGCCTAAAACCGCAGACCAAAGCTGGAGGGTTAGAGACGACACAACGAGATGTAATCAGCTGAACAAACACTTCTTTCCTTGCGAGTGCCCTGCAATTTGGCTACGCCCGGCAACTTGGGTGCATACAGAAAGCGTAAATAACCGCCTTGCTTTTTTTGTCATTAGTTGCCGCATTAGTTCGCCTCAGTAGATCGTTTCGATTTGCCGTTTGTAGCGCTGTCACGCGTTTGATGCCAGTAGCGCCTTGTGCTGCATTGTGACCGCAACGGAATAAAAGTAGAAACGGTTGCAGATCTAGCTAAGTCTCCTGACGTCAGTTGATTTCGGAAACTTGGCACGTCATGGTGCGGCGACTTCATCGACATCCGTGCTATTTCGACGCCTGTGTCATAAAATGGTATCACACGACGTCATCATGATGTTGTACGCTGACGTCATCTCTAGATGACAAAGCTTTGTTGCTCTCGGATGGTAAGGAGGACGATAGACCGATGGCCGCCGGATTTCTCACTTCATGGGACTGTAAATTAATTTGCACTCAATTAAGTATTCGTTGTCCTTCGTGTGACGTATCTTTTATGCTGAACTTTAAACTCTAGAAACAAAATTTAAATAGCGGTAATTGCTACGTCGCACGAGTGCGTTAGGAGATAACGCTAAGAGATAAAAAACAAGTGGAATGGAACAGGGAACAGACGGGAGTAGCTGATATTATTATATCAATTAAAAGAAAGAAGTGGACCTTGGCAGGACATGTCATGAGGAGGACAGATAACTGATGGACAGTAAGAGCGACGGAATGGATACCAAGAGAAGGAAAACGCAACAGAGGCAGGCAAAAGGTTAGATGGAGCGATGAAATTAAAAAGTTTGCGGGCATAAAGTGGAACCAACTCGCTCAAGATAGGGTGAATTGAAGATCGTTGGGAGGGGCCTTCGTCTTGCAGTGGACATAAAATAGGTTGTGTTTGTTGTTGTTGTTGTTGTTGTTGTTGATGATGATGAGTGCGTTACTGGACATAATTCTCATTTTCGCCTGAACCAGTTTCGAATAATCGGGGTATAAAAACAATCGCTGTTTAATAAAGCACTGAGCAAAGCGCCCTTATGTATTAAAGTAGAAGTTTCTTCCCGTTTGAAAGAACATTTTGATGCCTATAATCATTTAGGTCACCGTCGTGACAGCCAAGGCGTGACTAATAATTATTTGAGTCTTACTAAACAGCGTAACCACACAAGAACAAACGCTACTTAAACACCCTGAGGGAAGAATGCACGTAGCGAAGCGTTCCATTTCTTTAAAGAGCGAACTGAATCTTTCGGTTTTGATTTATTATGTTATTTGCTTACACTGAAAATCACCGTTCATTATCTGTGTGTACTTGGCCTCGCCAGTATGAGCCGCCGAACCTGAGAATAAAGAGTTACGCCGACAAGGAACACTAGACAGGGATATCGATGTTGCCTTCAAATAATATAAACTATGCTAAGGAAACGCTGCGGGACGGATCACCGCAGTAAATACAGCTTTACTGCTAAGGAGAGTAAGATAAATGCCGGAGAATTTGCATTAATAAATTTAAAAGAAGGAAATGCTAAGCGTTGTTCACTAAACTCGTGAACGGTGTCTCCACTCCGATTCAGGTTTAAACTAACCGGTATCTGTCGAATAATTTCCCATAGCGCAGTTCGCACTGTCGGCGAAAAATATAAAATCGTTTCTCCCTGTTATTCGATACCATCTTATCATATGTGTAATTACGCTTCCCAACTGTTGTGTTTTGCTGCCACGTTATGCTGGGAGACGGTGCCAGCCAAGCTCCCTTTATAGCAGCTTTTACCCTGTCTTCACCACCAAACCTTGTTCATTTACCCTTACTATAGTTGCAGGAAAATAAACCGAAACTCAACATTGCAATATCCCTTGCGGATGTACGCTACCGCATGACAGCTACGACGTATGAATTGCTATCATGTGTATTTTCTGCATATAACACAAGGCTCCTTGCCGAGTTATCCAAATCAAACCCATATGTATTTGCATATTTCAGAAGACGTTCCACGGTAGTTTTAGTAGTTCAATATGTACGAAAGCCACTGTTGTGCGCAGACTGTCGTCCAGATAAGAAAGGACCAGCGTCTCGATTCCCTCGGTGGGCTTCTCCTGCTCTGCGCACTTCCTTGTTCTTTTGTTTCTTTTTTTTTCATTTTTTGGAGGTCCCTTAAGTACGAGCACTTGGGCATGTTTTTCAGAATAGAGGTAACAAAATTATGGGCCGAGCAGTTATTAAATTTTGCACGCAAAAGCAAGCGACTAAAAGGCAGCTGTGGATTCACAGACTCGGTTGAGTGTACAGGAAGCTCCAAAACTGCTTAGACGGCAAATCAGGCCCTTAGAAAAGAAAAGAGATATCTATCGAATTTTCGTGGCTGAGTCTTTTAGGTAATATTAATTCAGGACACGAACAGAACGAATTTTTCATTATGCTAGCTAGGGACAGAAGAAAATGTATCAGGAAAAAGAAGTACCAGACACCGACACAGCGAACCGCGAAAGATTCGTGCCCAGTTCGTAGCTTCTTCTGTTTTCTAGCGAATTTGAGAACTGTGGGTCAGCATTTTTACAGCTAATAATTTCTTTCGCTGGCACTCCTTTAAAGCTTCAGTTATTCAATGAAACGAGCAGTTCCCAGGACTCAGCATGCCCTGTAGCGAAATATTGCCCCCCCCCTTCCCTAATTTGCATAAAGCGCACCGTTATCACCACAGACTTCATCTATTTTTAGTGAGAATGATTCCCCAAAGCTGAATGAGACTTTTTTTTTTTTCGTAGAACTTTATTCATTTGCCTTTCAGTGCCCTCCATAGTTGCAATTCACAACAGCAAAATTATGTGCGTGCGAGAACCAGAGCCCGTTATTCAGGGATCTTCGCTTTAAGTAAACAACCCATATAGCTGTAACGCGTAGCGAGCAGTCGCCAAGGAGCGCTAGGGGACCCTTATAGTTATTCATAAAAGAAGTATGTTTTCTAAAGGCCTCAGCAGATTAAACGGGAGACGCAGCTTGTTGGCCCGCAACTAGCTGCAAGGCATGTCATTCTATTATCCACTTTTCTTCTATCCCCTACATTAGCGTTTTCTCTAATTTTCTTGGAACTTCTGGTAGGGTACGTCCAAAGCTTGGTTTAGTGCGAAGAGTGTTTCACTGCTTAACTCCGCTTTATAAGATTTTCTTTTATGGAATCCGTTCGCGTTTTCACTGTTTTCTGCGACGTTCTTCAGCGTGGAGGGTCGGTCTGGTTACCAGTTTCGTCCTTACCCAATTTGCACGCGCGTTTTAATTGGACGAGGAACGAGCGATAAAGAAAAAAAGGGCTTGCGAAAAAAGCGGCCTTTTTTTTCTTTTTTTTTTGTCTCCTGCGAAGCATAAGGTCCACGTTTTTGTTTCGCCCTTGCGTGGACGCTAAACTCTTTCGGCCCTGCGGTTATTTTTCCTTCGTCGTGGCCGGGGTCCACTGGGTGGCGCGCAGACCCGGCCGTCTTTCGCTTGTTAGGCTTAATTGCTTAACGCGTTTAGGTTTGCAAATGTCGCCTGTCTGCACGGGCGACATTTGCAAGCCGCAAGAGTACGAGACAAGAGCGCGGTGAGGAAGAGAGAGAAGAGAGCTTCGAACGACATTTGCAAATGCTTGTGAAAAGGAGCGGCTGCAGGATTTTCTTTAGCGAATTTATTTCTTGATATAAAAAGTACGAGGCATCACTGTTATTTTGCTGACTGCATTAACGCTTAGGGATTAATGAACAGCCTCGTTTTTGAGAATGTGACGCACGATTGAAAATCCTCCGCTTTCTTCGCTCGTCGTTTAGAAATGTGTCTGAGGAGGCAAATCCTTTTCTGAGGAATGACGTCATAGCAGTCCTTATCTGTGAGGGTTCATAGACCAAATGCCAGGCTGCTTAACTTCGCACGCTGCGTAACGCCTGCGCATAAGTGTATGTTTCATTTAGGCAGATTCCTTCAGGATTCTGACATGCATAAGCGCCCCCTACACGCATAGACGTGTCCGGTTGTTGATTAACCGACCTCGTGGAACGTGGGCCTTCGTCGTGCCTCCCTTTCGTCTCGGTTTGCAAGACTTCGAAAACAAACTAGCGTATAAAAAGCTGTTTTTCAGGGTTTTTAAAACTTGATAACAAGGAGATACCAATTAACAAAGGAGATTAATCATCATATGCACGACAGCTCTTTGTGAATAGCATCCCAGCAAAATGAACCATGTCGGCATTCTCTAGAACTGCACGTGGACGAAAGGTCAGATATGGTTCCCGCGGTACGTAACAACCTCTCGGCTCCGGCTACGTTTGAACTGTGTTCGCTGCTGTATATAGCGTTTTGTAAGGGTGGTAAGCGAGGCGTGATGTAAAATAGCAGGAGACGTCTGAACGCACCTTGGTATCCGGACCTTGATAGTCGCATCTCAAGTGAGTAGCGTACCAGAAGAGTGCGGAAAGGGTAGAATCTGCGCCTGCAACAAAGAGTCGTTGAAAATGTACGTACGCCGCGTGAAACGGGCTCTCAAGACGATTTTTTTTTACGGACCTCGTGGAAGCGACGCAAAGGGACTGTCCATTTAGGAGGGATGTTTCGTTGGGGAGTCTGTTGTAAATGTGTGGTATAGGAGGACTCCTTTTAATGAAGTGCAGGCGTAGTGGTGGCTCCGGAATAATTTCACCTGTTGTAGTTCATTAACTGAACCTAAATCGCATCTAAATTCGCATCTAAAGGCATCTAAATTCGCGCATGCTTTCGCATTTTGATTCCCGCAGAAATGCAGCCATGGAATCTAGCGGACATCCGCGAATTTGGCAGCGCAACATATTTCCTTCACTCACCCGAGTTGGTGGAAACATATTTACCGCAGCACACTCGTGATGGTCATTTTATCGCTATTTATCAACCTTTGGTGCGGCTCCTGGAATAGCAAACTCATAGTACAGCAGCTTCCAAACGGTATGCTCAAGCATTCAGGAACAGTGTACTTTAAAGAACTACGGAGCCTTCCACTACGGCGTCTCTCATAATCATAGTGCGGTTTTGGCGTGAAACCCTGAAATTAATTAATTCAATTAATTGAAGAAGTAAAAGCTTAATTTTAGAACAAAGGTGTGTAAGATACCGCGAGCCCTTGTATTCGGGTGGCCACTTCAACTCCCTCTATAAAGGCCTGGACTGCAGCGCAGAGTCAGAGCTGCGCAGCACGGCCTCGCAGTGTTTAATGTTATCAATTTCGTGATTTATATAATGCGAAATAAATACGCTTTACGCTGGCATCTTTTACTTGTATTTGGATATTGGTTTGGACAGCAGTAATGTATGCCGCGGAGTTGCGGTAGGCATTTGTTCGGAGTCTCCTCCAAGCTATTTCCTGAGACCTTTTAAGTGATTTTTATTGAGTCAAGTGACTGTTTGGCCAAGTCATTGGCTAAACTGTAGTGCTAAGTTCCCTCCTGGTAACTGACCATTCCATCGTGATCCATCCGGTCCCAGCATGACCCGTCCGAGCTGTTGAGTGGCCGGCATGGTTGCCTGACGGGAGGGACTTCGCCGGTGCCCAAATAATTTGGATCGGTCGTCGATTATGGTTGGCGTTTTAATTGCCAGTTACGGTAGCCGAGACGCAACCATGTACAAAACTGCGTACTGCAGTTTTGTAGTCGTTAATGACGCAATGAGAACGCGCTGAAGATATTGCCGCGACAACAGCTGCTTCTTCCTCTGTTTCAGTGCTTCTGGCTTGGGTTGAAGAGCCTGCAAACATTTGACTTGAAGAGTCTACCAGTGCGAGAGACATACACAGTGCCGTTCTATGTATTCTCATGCATCGACACACCAAGGTACGTGTCCATAGCAAAATACGCATATTATGTGTTTCCTACAAACATCGACTTGTTTATCCCTTCGGCAGAATTATTTAGTTTGCAAAGGTCCGAGCTTGAAACCCGCTCGCCTGTCTAATCGTCTATACAAACCTGTGGCGTGTTCGAAATACAAGGGCCTTCACGAATTTAACATGCTGGCAAAAAAAAAAATAACAATCCTTTCACTGAAACAAACCTGTCACAAGAAACATCGCAACATGGAGTTGACGTGTAAACTAACCATGCACTTCACGCATAGCAAGGAACACGAACACTTGATAGCAGATAACCACGAGAGTGAATTACGTTACGTCATCATCTATTGAAAAGTAGTAGAAGAACATGGACTTGCGCCTAGCAGTACACTGCCATTGAAAAATCACGGGTTAGGGTTCTTTTAGTCTATAAGTCGACTCGCAGTGGTGTGAAAGAGATGCTGTGTTACAGCCTTAAACAATTGAACCCATGGAACTTTTCTCGCACTTGCTTTGCGTCCCTCAACCCTTTGCGAAGCGTCTATAAGATTCGAGGAGCTGCCTCGCGTTGAGCGACAACACGGACAAAGAATAACAAAGAATAAATGATGGCTGTACAAAAAGCAAGACTTTATGATTACAACAACGCAACACATGAGAGCTGTTTGCATTGACGTACGCATACTCGAGTTTCCAGAAAGCGGGACCGTGCGATAGAGAAGTTCCGACGTCCGCACCTTTACAATTTCGAAAAGCGTGTCTTTTTTCTGTCTCGCGACAACTCTCACGGTAAATAAATATCGGAATCAAGACGACTAAACAAAACAAAAAAAAAAAAAACGGAATCAAGCACGCAGTAAACAGGACGAGAGTAATAATTCTCAACTGCGAAAAACGAACCATGACAATAGTCAATACATAGGCAGAAAATAAAACGACCGAATGAAATACCTAATGCTCACGCTGTCCGCATTCGTTGCGAAAATGCAAAAAAAAAAAAAAGACATGAAGAAGGCGCTAGGAAAGTCAATGCCGGACTGTGAAAAGCATTTCTAGCGTTATTCGATTACAGGAAGAAAACGGGGGACAGGAGAGGGGGGGGGGGGCGCATATTATTTTTCTTTATTTCTCGGCTCACACGTGAACGCGAGTGTTTGCTCCGCGCTCGCTCGTCGAATGGCCGGGTTCCTGTTCTTTCTTGATCATTTCGCTCATCGCCGCCTTCCTCCCGTTTGTTTGTCACGTTGCCGTTCACACGCTTTTATTGCTTACGTTCGTTGTGCACGGCATCAGCGAGGGTTC
Organism: Hyalomma asiaticum; assembly: GCA_013339685.2. Taxonomy (NCBI): domain Eukaryota; kingdom Metazoa; phylum Arthropoda; class Arachnida; order Ixodida; family Ixodidae; genus Hyalomma; species Hyalomma asiaticum. The sequence continues at coordinate 69,672,252 of CM023485.1, read as the reverse complement.
GGCGCGTCGCCTGTGCGTTCCTCCTTCAACTTTCCTTCTCAGCCGACCGTGCAACACTCAACCAACACCTTCTTCGAAGGTTCTTCATTCCATCGTCCTCCTACACCACCTCCCGGCTCGCGTTGTGTTTGTTTGTTCCCCCGCATTCGAGTTCTTCATCGCCTTCGCGCCGGAGAAGGCGACGTTCAAACACGAAACAGTTCGCGCCACGCTTCCTGGAATTCCGACTGCGTAGATGTGTTGCCGGTGCCGAGATGTTTGCGTAAGATTAGGGAGGAAAAAAAAAAAAGGTGGAGCTCTCGTATGGAAAGAAGACGGCGACAAGAGAGGTGACTGTCTTCGGCGAGTTATTCTTTCCAGCTCGACACTCTACACTGAACGCTTAGCATTCGCTAGTAAGGATTTTAACTATCATAACTATACATGCTTGAGTCGCGTTTCGTGGGTGTGTGTGAACGCTTTGGACGTCCTCGCTGCGGCAGCTGCGCATCTGCGTGTCTTGTTGGATAGCGTTCGGGCTATATTGTCTTACTTCTCATCCACTGCGCGACTAAGTTTCTCTTCTTCGGCTAAAAAACTCGAATGCTAAATTTGTTGAGCTCAACGTTTCCATAAAGCAAATAAACATGTCTGCTACAACGTGGAACAGAGATGTTCGTACATTTGGCGTATATATTGTTCGACCTGTTCTGGTGTTTATCCTCGTGGTCTTTTAGGTCGCTTTTGCTGTTTTTCGAAGTTGCCCTAGTAAAACACGGCTTCATTGTCGTATTTTATATGCTTTGTTATGCAGAAGAGGTGGCGCAAACAATGATGTACAGCTCTATACAAAAAGAGAGCCAGGCCTGCGCGGAACCGCAGGACAGTGGCAGCGTAAGCTGGGGGACCGATGTTCTTAGATGCCATCTTAAACGCTTGGGGAAGCTACTGCAACTAGAGGTGGTAGGTATCCCCTGCGCCATAACTCTCATCATTTCGCCAAGTAGGGAAGTACCCAATACGCCATAATTACAGCGGCATTGTAACGTGCAAATTTGTATAACTGAACATCTTAGAGAGTCTCTTGGCATCGTTTTCCCGAGAACGAACCGAACTCTCGGCCCGACGGCGAGCTGACGGTTTGGGCTTCTCTCTGCGCAGCTGTCTGTTGCTCGCGGGTATGTCACGCGTCCGGCGTCCGCACTCACACTACGCATGCGCGACACTCCTCTCCCTTCGCTCTCTCCAACAGCTGCTGCAGTAAATAAACCGGGTAGAGAGCGCGCGCGCGCGCGGCGTCCGTCCGCACTCACACTACGCATGCGCGACTCTCCTCTCCCTTCCCTCTCTCCAACAGTTGCTGCAATAAATAAAGCGGGTAGAGAGCGCGTGCGCGCTTCGCTTCAGTAGTATCTCCTCCTTCTCCGATGAAAGAAGTTGGTGGTATTGTGTGATGGAAGCAACAGCTCCGTCAGCGAGTGGGTTGACGCAAGTACGCATCAGCATCAACCCACACTCTGACAACGGTCACGCGATGCGTGGTAACGAACCAAGTTAACAACGTAATAACTCGCAAGGTTCACAGCAAAGGTAACACCGAAAACACTGCAAACCTGTAAACACCGCCGTTAAATGCACCGTTGAAACTCCCAGCGATGCTCCGCATCACCCGATGGTCCCCTTCGAGAGAGGGTGTAATTTATTTTTTTACGTCACGCATCTCTGGCACGTAAAGGGTCTTTCTTTATTGAATCATGCAGTTCTCTGCTTCTCTTTATTGGCTACCTTAACTCCTGAAATTCGAACAACGGCAATGTTATGCACGTTATAGGAGTAAAGACCTAAGGTTTCTGGCTTCTTTATCTTCAATAAACCATCTTCGAGGAAATCGCACTTTGCATAAAGGAACAGTGATCGCGACGTTATTGATTCTCTCTGTTGTTGAATTTATTGTTTACTCTTATAAAGTACTGTTTATACACCACGCGTTTACAAAGTTAACGTCATGCAATTTTATGCAAGAGAATCGCCTAACCATTAAGAGTCCCACAGAAGTATGAACCGCCATTTCGTGCATTTGCACACGGGCACACATCGACGGACTGACGTCATAGTCACGAAGACATCTAATTTACCATGAGCATCGGGAGAAGAATGATGAAGAGAGGAGAGCTCAGAGTGAAGTGTGACAGCAGCACGTCCTGGTAACAGAAATAAAAAAAGGGGGGGGGGGGGGAGGGGTTTGATTTTTTTGTTATTCTCAGATTTCGATATCGCGCGGGTGGCCTACGTGAACTCACCCACATGAGTGCTATCGCACAACGCTACGCTATGCGACGCACTGGCGATTCGTTTCAGAGATTAAGAACATGGTCCATATATATAGGTCAGCACTTTAGAGGTCTGTTCACATCTGCCGGCCGTCGGTTGATTCATGTCGTGCACGTGAGGGGCATTAGTGTATTTCGGGGAAATTGAATACGTTGAATTACGTCACTGCGGCACCAGCTTCACCGCCCAGCCAATTTTTGAATTCAAACGGAAAATTTTGCCCTTAAGAGCCGAGTTAACCACACGGGACAGCCTCATTGTCCGCCCAGAGCATTTCTCAGCTGTCATCTCTTTAGCACGCTTTCAGCACACGGACAAACACTGTCTCTGCTTGTCTAGGCAATCTTTGGCAATGTTAACGCAACGCGCCCTTCAACACAATGCTGCATGTATTTCCTGCTCGACAAACAGCAGCTCTACTTGGCCTTTTTGTGTGCATGAAACCTGTGTTATTTGCACTGCAATAAAACGCCATAAGGATATCACGGTTAACTTATGCCTTGCAGAAAACGCATTGTCCCCTGTCTCTCTTTCCCTTCCTTATCCTTTTCATGAACGGCAAGATGTCATTGCGCGTTACGGCTTTACCGTAAAGGGCGCACCATAACAGCACTTCACCTCGAAACCAGTGCGTTGGGCTCGTCCAATACCTTACGCCGAACACTAGCGATGAAAATCCACCGGGTGTGTTTCTCTGATTGCTTTTGTAATGCAAATTGACAGTGTCCCGCAAGAGTGAAACACTCAGCGAAAACAACGTTTAGGGATGCACTCAGGCAACCGGATGGCGTTTTAACTAAACATTGCGGCGACATGTCAGCGCGACGTACCCACGAGAACTCCAGCTGGTTAGAATTAGCAGTGAACGACTCGTTTAGCGTACCTAACACAGAAGTACCACCCTACAAACAAGCGTGGCGAATGTCAGGCGAACGTTTCTTTGGTCACGGTTCTCATCGTCTTGAGAAGCATACAGAGGTGTCGGTACCAGATACCATGTACAGATTGATACGTTTACCCCCAGCGGTTAGTTCATTTCCTGCAGTGTGTTATAAATGGTTCTGCTACATGTGCCATGAAAACACTTACGCGCATCCGTACCTATATTCACCCACGCGAAATCCATTTAAGTAGTGATTAGACAGCGTTCTTCCCGTCAACAAGAAGAAGGCTGGAAAGCAGGGGCATTTCCATGCCTAAGAAATCTGGTAAGCAGCCGAGCTGGGCCAACAGTGACACGTTCAATATCATGAAGTACAATAACATGTAGTTCAATACAATATAATTATCACTATCATTATCATGCAACAGTGGGTCGAATGCACGCGCGGGTCCCTTGCTGCGATGTACTCGAGACGTGTTTTTTTTTAAAGACGATAGTCTTTCTTGGGTGTGTGTGTGTGTGTGTGTGTGTGTGTGTGTCCTGCTGCGAAAGGTGAACCCCTTCCTCAACGACCACCCAGCTTGAACTGGTGGCTACCTTCATACTTCTGAACACAGTCGGCCAAAAAGCAAATATTACGCATATCTGAGGCGCAACATCAATACGTAAGTCTTAGACGGGGCGTTCCTTTAGTAGAAAAAATACATAGATGCGTAATTCTAAAGACCCTAGTGCTTGTTAGGATGCGCAAAAGCGGGCGTTTCCTGTACTAGGCAAGCTTCTTGCGTTTCCCGAAAGCATGGCCGGATGGCGCCCTTACTTCGCGCTCGTGCCGAACGGAAGGCAGGGAACGGCCGCCCGCCACTCCGGCCGGTGTCCGCCGCGGTGGTGTAGTGGTTACGGTACTCGGCTGCCACCCAAAATACGCGGGTTCGATCCCGGTCCGCGGCGGTCGCATTTTCGATGGAGGCGAAATTGCCAGAGGCCCGCGTACTGTGCGTTGTCAGTGCACGTTAAAGAACCCCAGGTGGTCTAAATTTCCGGAGCCCTCCACTACGGCCTTTCTCTCCTCTCCATCTCTTTCACTCCCTTTCCCCCACCCCCACGGACGCTTAGCCCTGCTCCCTACATGGGCTGCAGAAATTAGCGTCGCGTCCTTTCCTAACCGAACCACAATCATCATCATCACTCCGGCCGGTCCCTTTCTCTCCTCGCGTCTCTTCGTTTTCCCCTCTCGCTTGCGCAACTCCTCGGGGGAAATAGAAACACGCGAAACGGGACTCATGTAGTACGGCCGGTAGAAGGCTATCGTCTTTCGACGGCATTTGCAGCGAAGCACGGAGATACGCGGCCAATTTTTTCTCTTCGTTTATATGTGTGTCTCTTTCTCTCTACCCTTCGCTCTCATTGTCCCTATCTCTCACCGAAAGCAAGCTGCGTTGCAATCGTCGGTACTACGCAATCGTACGGTTACCGCAAGTGCATGCTCTGCAAGTGCGAGCGTACAGCCTAGTGGTTGTAACGCTCGCCTTCGGACTGTAGGTATCCGGGTTTGAATCCCGCCTAGTCAGGAAAGTTTTTTGTGCCCCGTCACGGTGGTCCAGTGGCTATGGTACTCGGCTGCTGGTTCAACGGTCGCGGGATCGAATCCTGGCCGCGGAGGCTGCGTTTCGATGGAGGCGAAATGTTGAGGCCCGCGTACTGTGCGATGTCAGTTCACGTTAAAGAACCCCAGGTGGTCGAAATTTCCGGAGCCCTCCACTACGGCGTCTCTCAATCACGAGTGGTTTTGGGATGTTAAACCCCACAAATCACATCAACAATGTTTTTTTTTGTTATTTATTTCTTTATGTTCGAAAGTGCGAATGTAACCGACAGCGGCGGTTTTTTTATCCTCCTTTACTACTACGTATCAACGTCGACCAAACAGCTCAGCTGTTAAAAATACTGGCGCGCGATCCGAACGTTCGCACGTGCGCAGACCTAAGGTATGAACACCGCCGTAGTGCGAGATGCGCTCCAGAGAGAGACTGCCGTCTTTTCTTGAAGACGAGAGTTTCGATTACACAAAGTGAAAGAGAGAGAGAGAAGGAAATCCATCTAACAAGTTCCCGGCACTGTATGTGCCTCGGTGCAGGCGCTGCTTGCCGCTTATACATCAATGCCGACGCACCTGTTGCCGCACTTCCCGCTGGACCCCTGGCGCCCCATCTCCCGAGATTCCATCCATCACTCAGCGCCGCCGTTGCCCGCTGGCAGCGGCGTTCCTTGTGGCAGGCACTTCCCTTGAGAGCACCGCGCCTTCGGCTGCTGGCCACGTTGAGTGCCCGGCGGGCCTGCATTTTTTTGCGGCTATGTTGATGCTGAAGGCGGCGTCTTCGCAGCAGGCGCCAGCGGAGGCATATGCGGAGGAAACGGCAGTGTTTAGAATTAGCGTTTGCATATCCTGCCCTTTTGGGCGCTGCTTTTGAACCTTCTACAGTAACCCATTATACAATGAGATGGTTCTATAAGTTGTACAAGAGGAGAATGCCGCTGTGGGGACCGTATGCACATGTTTCAGCCCTGGGATTCTAGTAAAAAAAGGCTTAAGTGGGCAGAAATGTACACTACAGCAGCATGGGAAGTAAAAGCAGCAGAGGATAAGATGGTTGCTCTGAGAGTATTTGTGCATTGCATTTTCAAGCATGGGTCAGCACCAGAGGATAGTGTTGCCTTTTTACGCTGGCTGCTGCGCTTAGTTTTTCGGCTGACATAATAATAACCGCATCTGACGATGTATCTGACCGACAAGGACGTTCCTGCACAGTCATAGCCGAATGGCTAGCGTGCGCCAAATTAATGCCTTCTTAACGTCATCGGATGAGGCGTCATTTTCGCGTTCGGTTCGCTTCCTTGCCTGAGTTACGTTAAGGCGAGGTAATGGAAAAAAATTCACACCATATCCACGGAGTGAATGATGATGAGTGGGCGAAGCTCCGGAGGTTCATCGTAGATCGTGCCGAGTTCCGATTAATTTAGTTGACGCGCCACGCTATCTGCAATCCTTATGGTCAAACTAGCACAAGTGAAATCTCCCCCGGCCACTTCATTGCAAGTTCAAGTTATCCAGTGATATTACTATATATTATATATATATATATATATTAATATATATATTATATATAATATATAATTATATATTATATTATATATGGGTGGCCGCTGTGAACGGTTCGCCCTCCTAGTAGCGCGTTCCTAGTAGGTCATATTCGCTATTACAACGGACGGACAGACCCAAACCTTAAGGAGCTTCACCCCTAAAAATTCACGCATCTCCACGAAGTGGACCATGACGCGTGGGCGAAGCAACTTTTGGGATAGACTACTGTAGACTACCGTAAATCCACCCGTGACATTGCCCACTCATACAGTAAATGCTTGACTTAATAAACTGTCGTTCTCTAAGAGGCGCATCGTCAATTCTGTTATAAACTAGCGGCAACCCAAGCTATTTTTGCATATATATATATATATATATATATATATATATATATATATATATATGTATATATATATATATATATATATATATATATATATATATTATTTATATGTTTTGAATACCTACAGCGCCCACGTGGGGCATTAGTGTAGGGGGAGATAAGGGTGGCCTGTGAACGGTTGTGCAGCGCGAGCAGTCGGTTTTTTTTTTTCAATCAAGAAACTTGCTAGCAGACGCTGCCTGCGTCAGCATTGTCTCGCGGGCGAGGGCGCGTTCTTGTTCCTTGCCAGCTAGGGCCTGCAGTTGCGCATGCGCAGTGGGCGTGTGGTCGGCGCAGGGACGGAACAGGCTCGACCATAAGCTGCTTCGCATCTAAAAAAATTAAAGATAATGAAAAATGTACCCTTTGTCAATTCTAGCCCCGCCATGGTGGTCTAGTGACCATGGCACGGAGGGGCTTACCCGAACGTCGCTGGATCAAATCCCGGCCACGGCCGCTGCATACCGGCGGAGGCGACATGTTGAGGTCCGTGTTATGTTCGATGCCAGTGAATGTTGAAGAACCCCAGATGGTCGAAGCTTTCCAAGTTCTCCTACGGCGTCTGTCATAATATAGTTCTTTTGGAACGCAAGAAGGCAGAAATTATTATTATTATTATTATTATTATTATTATTATTATTAGTAGTAGTAGTAGTAGTAGTAGTAGTAGTAGTAGTAGTAGTAGTAGTAGTAGTAGTAGTAGTGTCAATCCTGGTGGTTCCCTCACCGTGTTCATGTAAACATAAGGTACCAGTATGTCAACCTGGAATTCCTTCCCTCTTGAGGCGATCTAAAACATTGCTCGTCAGAACGTATTCCACACGAGCGTTCAGAATGTGACCACTGTCATATATCACTAAGTAGAGAAATAGGGATCAAGCGAATTTCAGCAGTGCTACTCCATGAAGCTTCAAAGCAAAGTATGGCTACCATTTTACAACCTTAGGAACAGTGTCTTCGCCTTAAACACGGCACGTTCTCTGCTACGGCCACTTTATCTCAGCTTGGCGACATGCCTATCGCGATTACGTCAGGAAAGCAGAGAGCATGTAATTGGCTACCAGCGTTCGCGCCCTCATCAAAGTGCAACGTAGACGCTCCTCAAGGCAGCGAATCAATGCATGTTCCAAGGAAAAGCAACCTAGTAAAGTGAGCCTGCATGGCTAAAAACGCTTTCGTAGCCTCACGCTTATTCAATTGCTCCACGTCAAAAGCAATGAAACTTCAACCCTCACAGGACCCTAAACGTTATGAAAAAGAAAACAGGTCCCTCTCTTACTCTTGCTGAGAAGGAGAGTTAAACGGCGCAGGGACTACAGAGCACGCTCCCATTAGACGAAGCGTCGCACATCTATGCGTGTACACACAGTCCAACGTCGCTGACGCGCAAGAAGCAAAATGTAATCGAATAAAAACGCCGGAGATATACACGAATATCACGCGCTTGCTGCTGGTTTTTCTCAACGCAAGGGCTGGCACCCCTTCTTTTTTTCCCCTTTTTTCTTTCTAGGTCTTTCTCTTTTACTTCGCAGCCCTGCACTGTTAACGCAGGACGCGAAGCGTCCATACCGCCGCGTCGTCGCTTCAAGAAGAACGTTTTTTCCTGCCCCCCTCTGGCCCCCACCGCCGCTTCCAGCGCCTGCGGCTATTCGACGACGAACATCGTCGCTCTGCTGCGCGCGCTCGCACTTCCCCAACGCTACGGCCGCCGCTTCGCCGAAGCAGCACGCGGAACGCCGGCGGAATAGCGCTTATGAATCCAATTTGGGTTTCGCCTCCTCCACGCCCACCCATCCGTGTTTGCTTATAATTCTCGCGCTCGTCGCAGTCCAACATTTCGAGTTGTTGCTTCGGACGCAGCCGACGACCGAACGAACCGACGCCGTCCGGGAATGGTGGGGGGGGGGGACCCCGGGAGTGCGAACGGGGCAAGACGCGCGCGTGGTGCTGCTGCCCCGGCGTCGCGTTGCGCGAGAACCGCGTAATTAGATTGGGACCACGAACCGGTGGCCGAGACCCTTCTTCCCCCACGCACCTCTTCTCGTCCCGAGCGTCCTTTCCTCCCCCGCTTTCGTCGTCACCCCCCCCCCGAAGGCGAGGAGCCGCTTCTGGCGCGGTGATGGCGAGGCGCATCTTGGAAAGCCTGCCTTCCCAGGGCGCCCACCAAACTATCGCCCGTTCCGTCTTATTTTGATCGCGTGCCAGTTCGCCCGAGCGAACGCCCCGTTTCCTCCACTTCCGCTCTCCCTCGCGGTGCCACGGACTCTGCAACGTTTCCCCACTTCCTCCAGCTAGCTCGCTCGCGGCGTTCGCGTCACTGTGTGGTGCGCGACGTCGTCGTGAAGCGCGCGCGCGCTACGCGCTTGCTTGCTTGCTTTCCGCGATTGCTTCTTGGAGGAGAAGAACCGCGAAACCGGGAAAGCAAGAAGCGGGTTGCAGCATCATCATCCGCTGTCTGCGGAGGCCGAGGAATATGCGACCCCTTTCCCTTCTGCGTCGCTCGCAGGGCCCGACCAGATTCCGCGAAAGTGGATGGCGCGTGTCACTTCGCGCGTGAGTTAGAGGGAGAGGAGGGCGCGTGAAGAGCCTAGCGTGGTCGGAGAGAAGAGAGAGAAGGTGCGAGATTTGGTCCACGTTTTGGGAGTGTTTGGAAATGTGCGTGTAAGCGAGAGAGGGGACAAGGGCTCGCCTCGGGCTTGTCTTCTTGACGTCTGTGTGTACGTCCACCGCCTGCACTACCACGCCCTCCTTCCTTGGACCGCCGCTGAGTTCTCGCGCAAGCGAAGGACGCCCTGCATTTCATAGTAGCGACACGTTCATTTTTTCTTCCCTTCTCTTCTCCCGTTTATCCCATATCCGCGCCAGGAGGTTTGATTGGTTTATCACATCATATTACACCTCGCTCCGGCCTTCGCTCTTTATTTCTTTTACGGGTCGCACGCTTTAATGCCTCAATTTGTTATCTTTATTTTTTTTTCTTTTGTGGAAAGAGTGCGCGCTGGGGTGAAATACTTTTTCTTTAACAATCCTCTCGCTCGACTAAGCGTGGGGAATGATGAGGATGGTGCTTGCTCTTCTTGCTCTGTGGCTGTTTCGTGAACTTTCTTTTTTCCCCTTTTTCTGAGGATGCCGTTGGATGAGGGGGCCGCGGGAAAGTGATGTGATAGCGTGTGTGACTCGAGCGTGCGCGTGTTGACACTCAAACCTTGCTCTTCGGTGCCTGGCTCGTTATTTTACTCGAGCGCTTCCTTCCCCATCTCACGTGTGAGCGGAGCGGCGCTGGGAGAAATGTAGCGTTATCGTGGAAAGGGGCAATGGTTAGCGGTTAAGCGCCCAGCTCGCGAGGTGCCGGCAGCGCCCTGCTTAAATTGAGAGTGACGCGGCCTTTTGCTTTGCTCACCGCAGCTTTTATTGTTCCTTGAATTTTTTCTATCTTCTTTTATTTTCTTTTTCTGGATAGAGAGCGTCGAAGCGATCAGGGCTGTCATTTTGAAAGAACGAAGGTCGAGGGCGAGGCCGGTCTTCGAGGAGATAGTTACAGCGTTTCCACCTTGTTTAGTGCATAGGTCAAGCGTCATTGCTCGCGGAAGTACGCGTATATAGATTGAACCGTTCAGAGAAAGCCACTTGTCACACGTGAGAAGAAAGACACTGGTTCATGTGGACGAGGAGCGTTACGGTGCTGTCCTATGTCATTACGTTTTTTATTTGTTTTGTTTTTCGGGTGTAACCGAGTACACTGACGACAATCAGTGACTCCAGGGTTAACGTTAGTGAAATTATCGACAACATACGCACGTACTTATGACAGCTACTTCACTGACAAGCACGTCTAAACAAAATGATAAACACGGAAACTCCCGGCAATCTGTTAACTAATAACAACGAAGAGAAAGGGAAAATGGTATTAAGTCGGTGAGGTCGAGGATTTGTAAAGAAAGAAAGAAAGAAAGAAAGAAAGAAAGAAAGAAAGAAAGAAAGACCTCTCTCTCCAATGATTGCCCTTTAACCTTGGGATTAAAAGACTTGAGTAACAGAAAGGCGGTGGTCGTCATACCGGAGACATGTACAACGGGCATCAGCGCGTCACTAATACCTGCGAAAGCAAATCTGTTGCAGATCTGACAGTCTAGACAATCGCAGTTTACGAACGCCGTTACCCATTTCAATCATAGCATTCGTGTTGGCATTGTTCGTGGCATTGGGCAAAGGTGCTTTCGCCTCAAGGAGGTTTAAAATGTTCGCCTATTGCAGCAAAGATTTGGTAGCAGCATGTAAGGCCTCCAGTTAGAATCACTTGTGGAAATTGGAAACCTATATGACAAAATATCTTAGAGAGTTCGCGTCTAATGCAATCTTCCGGTTCACATTGCATCCATCGCTAGTCATGAAGCATTTCCCGATAAGCTGACTTCTCTGCTTTTAATAATGTATAACGATGTTCACTACTATGATTGCGATCTTTGTTTTAGCTTTTTTATTATCTTCTTGATTTTTCGCTTGTATTGCTGCTGTTGTTTTCAATTTACCATTGCCCCCTTATCCAGTGCCCTTCAGTGAACATTGAAATAAATAAATAAATAAATAAATAAATAAATAAATAAATAAATAAATAAATAAATAAATAAATAAATAAATAAATAACACCTAAGTTCTAAGCGCTTAAATACATGAAAAAATAAAAACGCAGAGAAATACTTCTCTCGCACTGTTTCCTTCCATAATCGTGAAGCAGCTCGCGTTGTCACCTTTCCAACGAATGTGATGGGATTGCTTTTCTGAAACGTTCCGCAATAAAATCGCCGAAGCCCAGACGAGGAAAGGAGTTCGAGGAAGTCATTGAGCCCGCTTGCGCGTTGGAATCCACGGCTCTCCAGCGCCGAGCGTAGAACTCTAGGGAGTGCGTGGCGGCTTCTTCACCATGCCGCGAGATTTTCGTCCTGTATTCTTCGGCAGAATAATTTGCTCGTTAAGGAACTGTCCTGCCGAGTTCTATGCCCGGACTTCGTTCAGATGATAGAAGGAAAGGCCGAAGAAGAAATATATAAGAAGGATGAGGAAAAATGGTTACATCTATATAGGACGCTAACAAGAAGCGCGCGCGCACATTCCGAGCGCTGTCCTTTCCGTACAGCTTTCCCGATTTGCTGACACGAGGCAGTAAGGAGTGAGGACAAAGGCCGGCAAAGCTAGCCAAAGGTCTTTCACTGCCGAGGGGCTAAGAGACGAGAAACGTTAGAAAGTGCAAGTAAATGAATTGAACTGGAGGAAAGACGCAGAACACCGTAATGAATACTTAAGAACTTGCTACACAACGAATATGAAAATGAAAAAAATAAAAAGGGAGAGTGAAGGTGGCGTGAGAGAGACGATAGATGGTGAGCGCAGAGTAAAAAAAAAAGGGGGGGGGGGGAGCCAGAGAGGTACTTCTCTGATTGATGACACAATTTTAATCATGTTCGGCGCGACGTCTTTGTCTTTCAGATTAGCAGCCGCCAACGCGTCTGTTATGGCGTTCCTCGTATTGGGTTTTATTTATTTATTTTTTTCTTTTCGTTCCCGCTTCTGCGTCTTGCCTTATGTTTCTCTCGTTTAGCGCTCAGGCTCTGACGAGACATTTAGTTGGTCGGGCCTCGGGGGGACATTTTGGCCTTGCACGCGTTTCTATCCCTCCTGGCGTGACGTCGGGCGCGCTTTATTTGGCTTATATTTTGCTCGATGTTTACTTACTGCCTTGCATTTTTTTCCCGAAATTTCGAAGCTGGGGCGTGCTTCTTCTTATTGTACGTCACAGAATTTTACACAGACCTCTAAAACTGGAGATAATGAGCTCAAAAAAAAGAATAAAAAATGAAGGGGCATGTTTTCTGAGCCAGTATTTCTATCATGCTGTAGCATGTGTTCCTTTTAAGGAGGAATGTCACAGATTGCTTTGCGTGCCTAAAAATGTCTCCTGCTAGCGTGACACGAAGCGTCTTCCTACGAAGACGTAGGAGGCTGTCTAGCTTAGCCCCCGAGCATTATTAAACACGCCTAGAAACGCCACGGTGAAAGAAAAGAATGGGATCTTTGGAGGAAAGCTACTACGCGGTGACGATGCGTTGTCTGGGGACAAAAACCTCGTAAATAAGTAAGTGTGCTGGCCTTAAACGCAGAGCATAAGTTTGCAAACTTTTGCATTAGTGAAGGATGAAAAAGACAGATCCAAGTGCGTGCATGTACGGACTGTGATGCCGGGAATTCGTTGCGAGAAACATTCCGAGTTCATCTGGTTGGTTCATCCCGCTAGAAGAAATATTCTTTTTCTACTGGAGGGCAAAATTTTTTTCCGGCGCATTTCATAAAACAGCACACGCCTGTTTGCTACGCTGGTCTAAAATTTTTATGAATAAGACACTTCCGTTGAAAATTTGGCGACGCCTTCTAGGGAATACGGTATTATCCAAGAAAGGACTGCGCTGCTCGACTTGGCTAAAAGTAAGGCATTTGGAGGATTATGTGCAAGGGCCCCCTAAACGGTCTAAAGTTATTCAGTATTTTCGCACTTATGCAGTATTTAAGAGAGTTTAACTTAGCTCCTTCAATACATAACTTGAAGGAGCATTCCTCAAGCATATTAATTTTTGCGTTTTCGGGAAGTACGGCACAAATGCCTTATCAATATTGTTTCAATCTTTATCATGAACCTGCTTTAAGGAAGTTTTAAAAGCTACAAAGGAAAATAATTTGACGCTGCAGGTAGATGTGGTACGGTTTAATGGATTCTTTGTGAAGCATCACCTTGATTTGAGCGGATTGCTTCGTGTTTAGTTAAATGTGCATCTGGAGGAAAACCAAACAGAGAGAAAGAGCTCCAGTGGGCTACCCTGTACTTCCTTACACTTAAGGAGGGAAATAGGAAGATGAAAGAAAGCATAGGGAGAAGAGTGTGTGGTTATACGTCACTTTCATTACGAGCATGGTGTTGTCCGACAACTTCACAAAACCACTGTGACGACATAGTCACAACCTCTTGTTGGGTACAGTTTGTCTCGAAGCTCACCGGAACACCCTCACAGCGAGCCGCTTTAATATATTTAGACCAGTGCCCTGGAATTTTTCTTCGTGAGTGGATGGTTGTCCAGCAGGCTTAATGCCGCTAGAAAGGCTGCTGTTTCGAAGCTGAAGCGTGTGCTCTCAATGAGGATGTTTCGCTGTACCCGAGCATTTTACGTAACGGCTCTTTGCGATGACAAAAAAGAAGAAAGAAAGCGAAAAAAAAAACTCAAAGAAATACTGAAACAAAGCCGAGAAGAAACAAGCGACATGTCTTTGTGTTTATTCTTGCGTTTGTCACAGTCAGGCAGTGCATTTACCTAAATGTGTGTGGCTGAGCGCCGTAAGCCTGCCACTGTACCATTTCCGTTGTATGAGACCAAAAAAAAAAAAAAAATCCGTTTATATTGAGCAAATGAAATTAAATGCGGAACTGACAAATTATAATATAAAAATCCGCCTTAGCATGTATACACGTTGCAAGAGTAAAAAAAAAAAATACGCGAAGAGGGAACAAGATTAATTAAAATGTGTCCTTGCCGTGATACTGTCTCCGCCATGGTACACTTATTTTCACACACTGACGAGGGATATTTCATTTGAGTTCCCTATGCAGGCAGCTGCAAGAAACACCAATTAACTAGGAAGCACCAAGCAATAGCTCAAACATCTTGTCGTACAAGTATACACTGAACTATGACTACGGAACGTTCCGTAATGTTCAAAAGTCCCGGGAAATAATGGCGTTTTTCGATAGCTAAGGAGGCGCTAGAACTGGTCAAGGAATACACCTACTTAGGTCAGCTAAGTGAACACAGATCCGAACCACGAGTCTTTTACGCTGGACAATAGGAATGGAGTGGAGTGCATGTGACACTTATTCTCAGGTCACGAATAGCAGTCTGCGAATGTCTCTTAAGAGGAAGGTGTATATCAGCTTTACCTTGCCGGCACTTTCCTGAGGAGCGGAAATCTAGAGGCTCAAAAATTGAAGAAAAAAAGAAATGCGAGAGGGGGGGGGGGGGTGCACTTCGCCCTTCCGCTTTTTCTCTTTCGTCGTCCTCAGCTTACGCGTGACGATACTGTTGCGCTTGAGCTGAGGACGATGAAACAAGCCATGGAAAGCAATATGATAGGTGTAACCTGGAGGGATACGTAGCCGCTCATACCTTAACAAACGGCACTTTGGAATATTTATGGGAGTAATGTATAATCCCACTTCACTGCTTCTTGTCATCAGACATTTGCATTTACGTGGAGCCCAATGCGCATATTACCTCGTCGTCGGCCTCATAAGAACACGCAAAACTAGCTCATGTCGCAGACGTCTGTAGCACCTTCCGCCCAAACAATTCAACGCCTACTCCCAACTCCGATTTACACGAGTCCGACTTGCTCGTTGCCTGAGTTACCAAGGTCTCCACAAACATGTTAAGTTTTTATGGTGAAGCTCTCTGTAATTATAGCCTGAAGATCCGGCAAAGGCATCCACGGTGTTTCTCCTCAAAAATCAATGCGAGAACTTCTCCCGTCTCCTCAACCGGTATTTATTTATTTATTTATTTATTTATTTATTTATTTATTTATTTATTTATTTATTTACAGATACTGCTGTCTGATTGAAGCATTGCAAGGGTGGTTCGAAGAAATGTAGAAAAACGCAAAAAGAATGAAAACATCAAAACTCATAACGGACATTTGTTCTACAAACTGTGCGTGCGGTAGTCGTCGCAAAGTGCTGTCGAGTTTATTCCAGGATTTCAACGGTGCACGGGAAATCGCAATATTTGAAGCAATCAATAAATGACCGGAATGGTACAACGTTCGAAGGATCTTACCTGAGAGTCACGTGGGTTCGATGACAGGCGAAAGAAATGGGACAAGCAAATACAAATACAAGCAGATTTGTGCGCACTATTATGTAACATGTTAAGCCGACCGGACGTTCTTCAATCTGTCTAATCAATTCAGGGATAAAATATGGTAATGCTCTGAAGGGGAATAGTTCCTGTCCTAACGGTTAAACATGAATCTGGCTGCTTTCCGCTGGCATTCGCGCGCAATCTCTTCTCCCATTTTCCTCTCGATTCACTCTCATCCTCATCCCAAATGCTGCGTTAAAGCGGCCCCGCCATGGTGGTTATGGCACTCGGCTGCTGATCCGAAGGTCGCGGAATCGAATCCAGGCCGTGGCGGCTGCATTTCGATGGAGGCGAAATGTTGAGGCCCGAGGGGGGTGTGCGATGTCAGTGCACGTTGAAGAAGCCCAGATGGTCGAAATTCCCGGAGACCTCTACTACGGCGTCTCTCATAATCAGAGCTGGTTTTCGGACGTTACACCCCACAAATCAGAAGCATACGTTATAGCGATTATTCGAAGCCTAATGTGCATTTGCGAGGACACTTTCTTCTCTAACGCTCGACTCACCCTTGCCTAAAGGCCACAACATACATCGTGGTGATTATGCAAAGCCCACCAAGCCACCCTGATCCGCAAGAGCAGGGATTATTCGTTCCTGTAATTAAGTTGTTACCACCCCAACCGGCATTTGCGCGCGCATGTTCTTTCTTCCCTTGCGCTCGAAGAACTCTTAGCCAACTGCTACATGATGATGGTTATGCGAAGACTAGTGTTCTGCCTTTGAAGTAAGCACTCCGAAGGATTCGAACAAAACGTGTGTGCAACCTCACGAAAAAAAAAAAACAACGTATAAAGATAACATACGGTTGAGAAAGACTTTAATAAGCTGTCGGAATTGACCCAGTGATAAACACCGGAGTCGCACATCTCAGCGTCGCTGGTTTACGGCCTATGCGGTGTACATAAACAGCGATCTTTTTTAGGTTCTTTTCTTTTTTGTTCTTTCATTTGCGTTCAGTATTACCGCACTACTGCAATGATGGTCGACGCGATGAAATAGCGATGCACATGTTTCTTTAGAACACAGCCTTCTCCACTGCTTCTTCCGAAATGCGTGTACGCGGTTGTGGCGGCGCTTCAGATAACGATACTACTGTGTGTCACAGGTGCGGTACGTGTTTCCCCGGAGCTTATTTAACTTTTCTCGGGGCGATATTAAACGAGTACCGGCGTTATTTAGCGCTTAGTTGTGTGTTCTCTGTGTGGCAGGCTCGTGATATCGATAACAGTTAAAACAGGTCATACTAAAATTTAATAACAAATGAAGCGCGTAAATGCCTCGAATGCACACTCGGCTAAATTTTGCAATTTAATATGTGTGTTGTCGGCCGCGCCGCGTGTGCCCGGTTGTGCTAAACCTAGAGGTCGTACAGATTTCAATATGTGACGGATTAGTCGCGTCGAGCACGAAATCCGCTGCCAATTTGACGTCGGGCTTCGCACCGGCATTGTCTCGACAACGGAATCGGGACAACTGTCCGAGGGCGTTGCATGGGGGACTCGATATTGGAATCGCTCCACCTCCCTGCATTCGGGGTCTCGGCCGCTGATCCAAAGATTTTGAAGACTGGCGTGACCCGGGCCGCCGACCTTTTCAGATGAGCACGTTTTCGTATAGCGGGGCGAACAAAGCTATTTTGCGCGGACGCGTAATCAAACGTTCTTCGCAAAATATAAACGAGATGTTTCCTGAACAAAGCCGCCCCTCAAGCACTTAAATGCGCTGTGTTGTCTGGAAAGTATTATGTAACGCCTAAAGCACCATATTGCTTTGCGTAGCTGGCTTTTATAGGGCCTTGCAGAAACGAGATCAGTGCCTTTTTCATCGGGATACTTTGCGGCATTTTTTTTTTCATTTCTTTCGTAGTTTTGATTCGTTTTCTAGAAGTAGTGTAGAGGGAAAGGCAGGGAGTTGAACCAGTTACGGACAACCGGTTTGCTACCCTACACACGGGAACGGGATCGATGAGATTGAAAGATGGCGAGTAAAGAGAGAGCTAGGTACAAGGAGTAGCCAGTGCCGCCATATATACGTCCAATTCTCCCTTTCACCCTTTTTATTAAGGGTGTATAAATTGGCGTGGCGTCTATTGCGTAAGATGGCATCCCATTAGAAGCTTTGAGTTACAGCCCAGTACAGAGCACGAAGCGTCGTCGCATTTTACACTTCTCCCAATGCTCCAATGCGCACGGTGCCATATGCTGTGTTTCCAAAGTCCACAATGTGCTCGATCATTTCTGACCTATAGCTTGTCTAACAGACGTTCCTGTGCTAATCTACAAGAGAAAGTTTGATTCAGACCTGAATAATGTTAGAAAACCAGAAGTGGAAACCGACAGTGGATTAAAAGACTGGAAGTTGCAGGCGGACGAGTGGCTGTAGAAACCAGAAGCGAATTAAGGGGTAAGCAGTTGAAAAGTCGTAGTGCGAACTAACATACATTTTCACTAATACTAGGAAAATGGCATTTTTTTTAAAGATCAAACCCTATATGCGCGAAAGTGCATGCGACAGCGACCGGCGACGCGACGCAGGTAACCATCGCACGAGCTGTCGCTTGCATAACCAAAGCTCATTGAAGCGGCGACTTCGGAGAGAGATCTCCAATGTAGCTGGCATGAGGGCGTCGGCTTTATAGCAAAACTGGCGCGTTGTCTGCGGTATGCAATGTGAAGTAATGTGCTTTGTTGCGCAGAGGTACACAAAATAGTTTTATTGTATGTAGTAGTTTGTTTTTCTGCGTGGCACATGGCCAAGCACCAAGCACATGGATGCAACCGACAGTACATTATCGATGTACATCCACCTCGGGATTTTTGCTGTTGGCTACTTGGTCATATCGCGCGATGGGCGATGGATTCTAGATTTCTAAAACCGCGCGACTTTGCGATTTCTACTACACGACAGATCGCGCGAACGGCGGCCCGTTTTGTCGCTCATAGCGTCGCCCGTCACTGTCGCGGGAATCATTGTGCATCGTGCATCATCGCGACATCGGTAAAAGCGGTAAATGCTTGGCTTTTATTGATGTCAATTCCGTGACGGAAAAGACGATATTATCAACCTGAACTTTTAACATGTTTCTAGCGCCAAAGTTTACAAACGTCATATCCGTGAACGAAATTATATATCGGTTAAGCACGCAAAGTACTTCCCTTTTGCAACATAGGGAAACGGTGCACAGGCCGCGGTTGTTCAGTAAATAATGTGTCGCGCTGATAGGTCGCTGCTAGCCATGGTGGAGTAATTTCAATAGAATGAAAGAGAGAGAGAGAGAGAGAGAGAGAGAGAGAGAAAAGGAGTGTCCCTGTGTTGCTAGCTTTGTCTGTGTGCTAAAAAACAAAAACAAAGGTGGTCAACATAAATTTCGAGTGGGTTTGCGCAGGCGTTCCTCGAAGTCGAAATTGCAGCCTGTGTCCATTAAAGCGCAGAGAGAGAGAGAGAGAGAGAGAGAGAGAGAGAGAGAGAGAGAGAGAGAGAGAGATGGAGAGAAAGGCAGGGAAGTTAACCAGATATTAGACTCCGGTTTGCTACCCTGCACTGCGGAGAAGGGGGAGGGGGTTAGAAAATTAATGCGCAGAAGGCATTCTTAACAGTAGGAGGTGAATGCCGTCGTAGCTACACGTTTCTATAGTGCAGTACTAAAATTCTCAACCTTTGAGAATTTAGCGTCGTTTCATTAAACCTAGAATTAATGCATGGTTTTGAGCTAATGTCTGGCCTCGACAGTCTGTAAACTCGTGAATCATCTTTAGCCGATAGAAACCAACGAAACTAGTTGAGTCTACAGTCGACTGATTTAGGTCCACAACAATCGAGAACATCATGTTGTATTTAGTAAAGGAGTGGTACCGTAAAGTGTACCGTACGAGCTATCAGATTGTGGAAAATAGTTCACTCAGCATATTTATAATTAAAGGGGATGTAGGCCCAACAGTGCAAAAGGGACAGCGGTAATATGCGCGTAGGAATACTTATAACGCACTTAACGCATAGAGGTAGAGTTTGAGCGATCAGTTCCGCGAGTGACCTCATAATTGCCGCAGCGAAAACTTCATTATTGAATGGATCACATGACGAGTGGGCGAGTAGTGCGAAGGCTTCATAGAAGGTCAGCCAGTCCTATATGACTAAATGCCAGGAAAAGTGCTCACTGCGGCGAAAACATTTCCTTGAACTATGGCGCGCACACTTTAGCGGGGACGTTTGTGAAGCTTTCCGCAGGGATTTTAACGACCGGATGAGTCGACGAGCGTTTGCTTTGCAAACCATACACCGGCCCCGCTGAACTAATGCGTCGGCAAGTTAAGATTCTAGAGCACGGAGCCGCATCAGAGGATGCTTGGTGAAGAATAACGAGTATTGTGAAGCTCTAATTAAACCATACCAATTTCGCGATTGCGTACATTAAGATTGCATATATTAAGGTATCAAACTCGCTTTAGCATGCCGGCAACATGACTGAACTCATTGTGTGTGAATAGAACTTGATCGTTGCGTTTCGTAAATGATTCAAAGAATCGCATTACTGGGAGAAACAAAACATTATTGGTAATTTGGCTCATTACCCATTTCAAAAACGATGTATCCACGACAAAAAAAAAAAAAAGCATCTAAACAGGCTGATTTTTCAGACATGCTATTGAGTTCTGCTATTGATGCCGCTGTTCCATTGTTTGTCCCGTTTTATAACACGTGTTGGCGCTACCATTTGCGCTGACAAATTCTCATCGCATGACAGAAACAATAACGACACAAGATACAAAAGATGGGAGGGCAGTGGAGAAATTAAGCCGTTATAGAAATTTACGAAGTTGTACACGAAATTAAAAGCACATATCTTGAGAGTACACAAACAAGAAAGAATTCGATGAAATATTTAAGGAAGTGGAACTGCGTTAACGCGTATGGAAAGAGACTAGTAGTAACTTTCGCACGTGTCTCCGTAGCAAAACGCGCAAACTGACATCAAGTGTAAGATACGCAGTGCAGTGAGATACCTACAGAAACTGCATAACACTAACAATACAAAAGTTTTCCCATCCGCTATAGTTGAGCATGTGTCAAATATATGTTTTTATCTCCCGTAAAAGTTGTATTGCACAAGACGTGCACATGGCCTGCACATGGCATGCACATGTCATGGTTTGAGATGAAAGGGAAGCAGGAATATATCCATGAACGTTAAAAAATTCACAGCGTATCCACGGGGTGAATGATGATGAGTGGGCGAAGCTCCGGAGTGAATCACCGGTAAACCGTTAATCTTCCGTGTAATTCGCCCAGTCGATCATCATGTAAAGACGTGAGAAACACTCTATTCGAACGCTGGGATCTCGCGTTTAAGGGGACGCTAGCACAAACGCGTTAGAAACATGCAGTACACTCTAGTAAGGGGGGAGAGGCCACAGCGTCTTACGCAGCCCCTTACACAGGCCGGAACGCGCACCGCGTTTGCCGACGCCATCACATGACTGCTGAAAGAGTATAAGGCGGAGAGGCCACAGCGTCTTACACCAGCCGTAACGCGCTAGCACAAACCCATCATCATCGTTAGAAACGGACAGTCTTTCGCTCTCTCTCTCTCTCTTTCTGTCTCTCTCACACAAGACAGCAGACGGAAGAGTGAGAGAGCTCGCGCGCCGGGAGGAACGCGCCGAGGGCGAGCGCGAGCCTCCCGGCGCGCGAGCTATCGAGCGCAATCCTAGAACGAGGTGGTTACGTACTACAAGGGACGAACGACCCACGCCATAAGGAGCTTCGCCCCTAAAAGTCCCTGACCTGGTGCAGTTAACATTTTAGCGGCGAAGCTCCTTAAAGGAGTACTGACACGAATTTTTGACATTCTCGTATTGTTGCTGTAAATGAAAGCACTGGCGTGGAGAACCCCAGGAACAGTGTCATGGTGCCCCGCAACACAATGAATATATCTTTAATACGGCTCCCTTAAAAGCTGACTTTCGGTTTCGCTTTCGAGGGGGCGGTTTCCTAGTGACGTATCAACATAGTCGGACGACGTCTTAGTCGCGTAGGGACAGAAATTCTTCATAGCGTCGCTGCAACTCTGTCGTCTTTGGTCAATTACACCTGAGGCACGCAAACGGCAATTTCACGGTCGTCCAGTGACTCTCACAGCGATTTCGGCGATTTTTAAGAGCCCGTGTTCATATGTCATCGTAGTGTCCATTGCAATGGGGCTGGCTTGCTGTGCTGGGCGACGAAAACTTTAAAACCAAATTAAAATATTTTGTACGTGTTTCCTGGCTTCCGTGTGTGGAGGGCGTTAACAATACATGGCTAGGAAACGAAAAATGTATATTTTGCGTCGCCGCAAAATCGTGTCAGTACTCCTTTAAGGCGTAGGCTTGTCTGCCGTAGTTGTCCGTCATAGCCACTTCGTCTTCATCGAACGCTGAGCTGCCTCGAGCGCTGGCAAGCGCTCTTGTGTCATGAGTTCACGCCGGTTCCTCTTCGTCGCCTCGAACGCTGGCACGCGCTCTTGTGTCACGAGTTCACGCCGGTTCCTCTTCGTCTACTCCGGCATCACTCAGTTTCGGTTTCGTTTCGTATTACATCGCAATAGCCCAGTTTTAAGTAGTTCACAGCTTTTGTGGAAGGTAGAAGATGCGAAACGAATACCACAGTGTTCTAGAGAACTCAGTTGTCTGTCCATACAGCACGAAGCATGGCTAAATTAATCCGGAACTCGGCACGATTTACGATGAACTCCGGAGCTTCGCCCAGTCATCATCATTCACTCCGTCGATATGCGTGGATTTTTATTTTTATTAATCACTAGAAATTGCATGTGGCCATTCTGACATGGTTTGGCAGAGTTCATTATCGGCGAAATAATCAGATGGATTCATTATCGGACCTCTTAAAAGAAACTGGACTCACTATTAGCATTCGTCCAGATGGTGAGTTTCACTACCAGATGGGACTCTACCTGCTATTGTCTCGGCTACCATTCGCAGACATTGCGTACTCGCAAATGCAGGGTGCAGTGTTGTGCATTAGCTTCATGTGACGAGCGGCTGCTTTTCCCTTTCTCTGTTATGCCTCTTGGCGCACTCGCAGTGTCGTTATTGCGCGCTCCCAATTGAAAGAAGAAGGGAAGTGCATGGTCAGTGATATTTGACGACCGCTGTGGCCACGCGTGTGCGTGACTCCACAAACGCGTCCCGACTGGAAACGTTCCAACCAGCGAGATTTACAGTGAGGATAGACGCTATTTCCGTGGCCCATAAATGAGCACGGTGCATATTTTAGGGGAAGGTACCAGAAGAAATCGGAAAGAGGAGGCCAATATCAAGATATAAATATCTACATCGCCGAGCACCAGATCGGGTACCTTTTTCCCTGTTAGGTAGACCAGTGGGAACACTGGCGCCACTGGGAGTCGAACCCAGTGCTCGCCACGTGAGAGGTGGAGGTGCTTTAACCGCTTCACCGCCCCAGTGGTCTATCAACGACTGCCTCTAACGTAGGTAAGGGCGGCTTCCTGTCTCTGAAAATACGGCTATCGGGAAAGCAGTGGCTTGCGGCATATTGCTTCGAAATTTCGGGCGCTTTCGCATTATCCAGACGTTTTACAGCGTAAGCTGTTATGAGATCACAAGGGCCGTTTTTGGCGCCGTAGTTGTCCGCCGCCGCCGCCGGTGTCCGTAACCACTATCGCGCAAATTTCAGAAAAAAATAACCAGGACTCAGGAGGTTTCGAACCCACGTCCTCTGCGTGGCAGTCCAGCATTCTACCACTGACCTACGCCTGTGCTTGAAAAATCATCCTGTGAAGGTATGAAGCCTGCCGAGGAATCGCATTAAGGAATGTAATGTTACGTTGCAGAATAGTAATACGCTAGCTCGCGTCGCGGAAAGTGGATTGCATAACGAGCGCGCAAAATCGCTCCTCACGAAAGGCGTTTATAGCTTGAATATCACGAGTATCCCTATTCATCGCACGCACCCTGCACATCGCGAGCACCTATTCACTGAGTGCGTTAGTGACTGGATGAGCCAGGCAGTCTCGACGCTTGGCTAAATGGTGGCAACGGTTTCTCACGGAAGCACCGCGCGAGGCTCACCGTCAAAGTCTCCTGGGGGAAGAGCGGGAGCCGCGGGGTAGAAACCTGCGGAGGAGTAAGCAGAGAAGAGGGGGTGAGACAGGCTTTCGCAACAGTCTTCGAGTGACACGCTAAAGTTTCCTCTGTCGGGTAGGTTCTCTGCTTGCTGCCGCCGTTGGCGGCAGCGTAGGGAGAAGACGGGGGGAAAGTACGCTATAGGCAGGCAGGCAGGCGGTCGTCCCAGCCATTCCAGTCACGTAGAGCTCGGCGTTTTCATGGCGAAAACGAGCCGCGCCTCCGCGACGGGTAAAGAGGCCCAGGTGAGTTTTTCCACCGAAAGATCCTCGACGCTCAATCACGACGGGCGACGTGGCCAGCATGCGGCCTCGCTGCTGCGTCGGACCGAACCGCCGCGGTCTTCTTCTTATCCTCGTTCCGGCCTTTTCTCCCGATCAGGCGGAACGTACGGAAGTGAAGGGAGAGGGGAGCCGGGGAGCAAAGTTTGCTCCGCGGCCGCTGCCGCCTCGGACTAGGACGACGAACGGCGTCGAACTGAGCGCACACGTGCGCACCGCCTCCTGGAGCACAGCGCTCGCTTCAACGGTTGAGGCATCCAGAGCAGCCAAGGGCAAAGTTGCGCCGACGGTGGGCTCTCGTATATATAGGGCCATGTTTGCTGTCTTGATTGAGCCACTGATTTGCATGCTCCGCAGCCGAAGCAAGACGGCTTTGCCTTTCTTTCGGTGCTCTGCAGGAGACCTAGTTCTTGAGATAGTAAACGTGGAAGAAAAGAACCACGCAAATAAAGAAGGATGGTACGGTCCCGTGTACATTCGGTGGAGCACGAAACGTGGCTTGCTTTTCTCCATTTGTTTCCTTGAGATACAGCAAAACTCGTTTCTTCTATGAGGGAAGACAAGGAGGTCTCGAAGAAAATCGTCAAGGCTGTATCAATAAACATTTGGTAATTTTGCAAGAATTGGCTTCTGTTTTCGTAGCTTGTTCTGGTGACGTTCACAGTGACATGCAAAATGTGCTCCGAAAAAGGGACGCCTACGAATCTCGGCTGGTTTGGGGAAAGTCTGAATGGCATCGTACACTGATCATTCCTGAGATTTATCGACGGCCCAAGAGCTCTACCTATGGCTGGCGCACAAATAGGTAAATACGTTATGAATAAAATAAATATTTAAAGCCATGTAAATTGTGCAGAAAAGACGATAACTGTAAATAACGTTGTTTATTGGGCTTAAAGGTAAGGCTGGCATTTTGTCAGGAACTTCGTTATAGGAACTAACATAGTTATCAACGTATAAGATATTGGACTATCGTGGCAAAGTGGCAATCACCAGAGCGTTGAAGATATCTCTACTAACGCTGTGAAAAAATGTCATGATCGTGATCACCGTTGAGTAACCATGGCACCAAAGAAGCGCATTTTATAAATTGCTACGCACAGTGTATTGGTTGCATCCTGAATAAGACTCGCGAAGCGGCTTTTATTTACGGATGACAATACTTCCTCAAGAAGGTGCAATGACTCGAGGTGCTGGAGCACTGTATAATACGTCGAGTGTATGTAGGCGTTACTTGGCGCTGAGCGGCCCTCACGGGACATGACCAGTCATGGTCGTCCTCGGAAGGAGCAATTGTTCAAGCACTTACGAATACTTAACGACATGCACGGAACACAGACATAATCTGAAGCGCGAACACAAAATTCACCGCCCGTGCGCTACGCACAGATGACAAACAAGCGAAGCCGAAATGTGCTGGCCCGAGTGTTTTTCACTTTGTTGACGTGGACGGTTCATTTGTCTTTCTCAATCATTTGTTACGTGATTATGTTTTTAATCAATATGCACGAACGTTTGCCTTTGGTTTATCGCACTCTTTATTTCAAATGCTGCACATTGGGCTACCGCACCTGCCGCCGCTTTAGCGAAAGGAGCATCATTTGCCTGTTGACCACCGTCTTTGCGTTCTTGGACCAGAGCACGCCTAAACACAATTGGCCACACAAGGCAATTTGCAGTCGTGGTTGTACTCCATTGCCAAGTAACGCGCCGGCAGGACACCACCACCTACCACGCCGCTAAGCTGCGATCGAGACGCTGAGACTACAGAAGCACTAACTGCCGGCGCGCATTAGCATAGCACTGTGCTTCGCTCCATCGTTCCTGGATGGCGGTACCACCGCCGCGAACAAAGAATGCAGCAAAAGAGAGGCGATGCTAATTTAAGAGTAATTTTCCTTGCTAAACACCTTTGTTTTAACCTGACATCAGCCATAGGCAAATTGTGAAGCGGTATACAGAAGATGTAAGGCCCATCTGTTCCCTACCTCTCCAATGTTTCGATGGTGTATCGGTAGAGCTTCCACCTCCTATCATCGCACTTCGGGTGAATGTAGGTTCGAGTCCGAGCGGGTGGTTCTTTTTCATTATATGTGCCTTCATTTTTCACACATCCACTTCCGTTACAGAATTGCGTCAGTGATTTCCGTGTGGACACCTGCATAAAACACTTTCGTGTTAAAACAGTTGCTGTTGTGGAGATTCTGCACTGGGAAATGAAGCCGTCGGCCACCATCTTACCATAGGAGTCGGTTAACAACGTGTACGCAGCAGAAAACGAAGCGTTTTCCTCTCGCTTCTAACACCTTTAAGGTGGCCAGGCCTGCTAGGTAGATAGTGCGAGATGTGCCTGTTTTTGTGCCTGTTTGCCCCAGAGGTGTTCTCCTCCTCCACTTCCCCGACATAGAAAACAATCCTACGATAACTACTTTTCGTATATACCTGATGTTTCGCTTGCACCCGATTTTGCTTATATAATGACGTGCATTGCGATAACGGTGTTATAATGAATACATTTCTGTCATGCAGATGTTTGTATGCACTACACCATCCTATAAACCTAATGAAAGTTTTTGTGGACAGTCTTGTTTTCCTTCTTCTTTCAGAGCTTCCTTTGCATGATATTTGATTGCTTGTAACAAATTTATTGTTGTGCTTATGTATGTTCTTCCGCTAGACGCCCAACTAGCCCGTGGCTAAGGGTATAACAAGGGTTGTGAATTTACGTGAACTGTATTTGAAATAACCCCAATAAATTTTGAATCTTGAAAGGCAATGTGAAAGACCACAACCATTTTGCATGATCCGTTCAGTGCTACTGACGGCGGCTCTGCGTTCAAGATGTTCGGCAGAATTTCACCGACCACATTAAAATTGCATGAGAGACCTGTGTCTTTCACGCGTTAGTCTGAGCCGCCGTCCGGAGTCGTCATCGGCAGCTTTCCGAGCTTTATCACAACGCATACGAGACCTGCGTCCGGCACCGCACAATCAGTGAGTTGACCAGAGCCATCTTTGACTGATTTCCATGGCAAGTCGCTACGTAGCCAAGACCGAGACCTGAGAGACAGAGATGCTCTCCGCAGTTTACTTCACTGGCTTCCCGTATTCTCCCGTTTTCATACCCTGTCCATCGTACCATTGTAGAGCGAGAAACATGACAAATGCTGTGCGCCATTCCTATCTCTTTACCTCTGTCGCCTTCTCTTCCCTGCTCCTTTTCTCGCAATATTTGCACGGTTTCATAAGTCTTGAATACTCAGATGCTCCAGATCGTGATTATGATTGTGCTGGCCGTATTTATCTTTGTATAAATCCGAACAGTAAGCATTCTGTAGTGCCTCTATTACAAACTGTTAATTAAATTCACGTTCAGAAATACGGAGGCTGGGACTCAGTGTGATATATTCTGAATTTGGTATACGTTAGTCGAGACAACCGCTTCAGGTCTGGAGATGTTTATTTTTAATCTCATTAGCGCTTCCCACACAGGCTACTGCAGCTCAGTACCTCTAGATAACGCCTTTATGCCGATGCAAGGCTATTGGCATTACTGATTGTAGACTGCTGTTTATTAAGTTTATAGTGAACTTCCCAGACGTCTTCATTCCGCGCTATTCGCTACCTCTTTCTTCCTTTTTTTTTTGTAGAATTCAAAGATACGTAAACACGCGAAGCTTGCATGTTTGGAGGCATACCCAAATCTTAGAAATCATGCGTAGATGTCGTTAACCGGTATTTTACCATTGTACAAGAGCAAAAAAGAACATTATAATGAGGAAAGTTCTGAGCGCCAAGGACAGGAGGCATATATGTGTGCAAACTTTACAAGAATATAAATTGGCAAAATTAATAAAAGCAGGCATTTTCTAAAGGCTGAAAAAAATATCTTCGAATCCAAGGCTGCGGCACGTGTGTCCTCCGATTCAGTGGGTGTCTAATGTTCACAAAACAAATAATAAGAATAATTACCCGAGAACTTCTTCCTCTTGTAATGATTTCTTTGTCAGCAATATGTAAATGTTAGCTCACGCATTACTGAGCCCTTCAAGTCATCGCGCTCATGATCACTGAGAACCGAATTATTACCTTCCTTGAAATGACGGGAAGGCTTTTAGAATAATTTACATCACCGACGCCAAATAGAAAAATAAGGGCTGCCAATATTGCTCTCGTATGCCGAACGTTGTGCAGTGCGCTTTGTGCTAACTACATCTGTTTGCAATGTTTATATTCTTGCTTTCTTTTTCTTCATCGTGTTGAAGCTTTACCCCACGTCCTGTTGAGCTGTTTAAAACATCTTTAACCGACCTATAATAAACATGAATACAAAAAATATCAATGTTCAAAAAAGGACATCAAACACAACCGCCGTAAGCGCTTCAGTAAAATTACGGAGCTGGTAATGCATATTGCTAAAACCTCAGCTCAATTGGTGTTACACAAACTCCCGCCTACCAAATCCATTGCAGAGAGCGTCTGACCAAGATATTCTGCAAAGAAACGGCGTGCATGATTTTCTGCATCTCACGAGAACGAATCCAACGAGGAATTTTAGGGGCGAAGCTCCTTAGGGTGTGGGTCGTTCCCTCCTCTGTAGTAGTAGTAGTAGTAGTAGTAGTAGTAGTCGTATGTATGTAGCCACCTCGCTCCGCCGGCTCGCGCCGCCGGGAGGCTCCCGCTCGAGGGCTCGCGCGCCTGGAGGCTCGCGCTCGGCGCGTGCCTCCCGGCGCGCTACCTCTTTGACTCTTGCATCTGCTGTCTTGTGTGAGAGAGAGAGACAGAGAGAGAGAGAAAGCGATAGGCGCGCGTTGACTATGGAAGAGCTCTTTCTTCGATGAACGCTCCAGCAGCTCGCAAAGAAGGAGAACGCGCCCTCACATGCGAGAGACAAGCTTGACGCAGGCAGCGTCTTCTAGCGAGTTTCTTGATTGGCGTCCGCCGCGGTGGTGTAGTGGTTACGGTACTCGGCTGCCACCCAAAATACGCGGGTTCGATCCCGGCCGCGGCGGTCGCATTTTCGATGGAGGCGAAAATGCCAGAGGCCCGTGTACTGTGCGTTGTCAGTGCACGTTAAAGATCCCCAGGTGGTCTAAATTTCCGGAGCCCTCCACTACGGCCTTTCTCTCCTCTCTATCTCTTTCACTCCCTTTCCCCCACCCCCACGGACGCTTAGCCGTGCTCCCTACATGGGCTGCAGAAATTAGCGTCCTTTCCTAACCGAACCACAATCATCATCATCATCATCATCTTGATTGAAAAACACCGACCGCTCGCGCTGGAGAACCGTTCACCGGCCGCCCATATATATTATATATATATATATATATATATATATATATATATATAATATATATATATATATATATATATATATACATATAGGCACTGGATCTTGACTTGCAATGAAGTGCCGGTGGGAGATTTCACTTGTGCATAGTTGAGCCATGAGGATTTGTAGCGTGCGCGTGAACTAAATTAATCCGGAACTCGACAAGACCTACGGTGCTCCTCCGGAGCTTCGCCCACTCATCATCATTCACTCCGCGGGTATGCTGTGAATTTTTTTTTTCGTTTCTCGCTTAATACGCATCGATCGCTCGCTTAAGGAGCGTATATTTCTGCAATGGCGAAATCATTAAAACACGCAACCAGCAATGAACCCACACACAAGAGTGAACGAAGAAATGTTTGCACGTGTTACAGTGGCTTCTAAAGAAAACCGCACTAAAGAACCAATTGGTCGCCCTGCCGATACATGAGAAATTTCTCACATAAAGACAAACTAGAAAAAAAAGGAGACACAACAAACGACGCAAGAAAATCTGACGCGAGAGCCTCTGAAAGACAGCGGATATCCTTACAGGACTGCGGAATTATTTGCGTAACCATGGGCTAAACAACGGTAAGCGCTTACCCGAACTCCCAGCTGCGAGCGGCAACGAAATTTTCTTCCCTCGAGCAGGCACATTGTCTTAGAAGCAGCTCAGCGTCGTTGAAACAGCGTACGCAACAAAAGCAGCCACACTTTTTTTTAAAAAGTCCAGTGTACGAGCACACTCCCTTGGTGACGCTGCCATATTTTGCTCACTTCGGCGGCAGTAATCTCCGAGCTATCTTCGTAGCGGCGTAAGCCTCCGTTATTGCCTCGGATGTTATTCATCCTTCTGCAGGCGCATTATGCGGCGGTAGGGCTTAATCATAAGCACAGTCTCTCGCGACGTGCTCCCAAATTTGCTTTGTTCGTTTTGTTCTTGCGCGCGCGTTGCCGAAGCAGCGGCAACAATATACTCCGGTCCCGTATTTTAATGAATTCACGGAAAATGAGCGCCTAGGAATTAATGCACGTGGTGTGGTGGGATGCCCGTCTCTCTCTCTCTATCGCGAAATATTGCTTCGCTCATGGCAATGTTAAAGAGAACTTTGGCAACGTTAACCCACTGAAAAGGCTAGAGGTGGGTTCCTGAGAATTGTATTTTCTTTGACTTTTATCTAAGCGCAGTGCTATCAAGCGTTACTGCGTAGTTTGTTTTTTCCCAGCAACTCCGGAAGTGGTTTGTATACGTGGGAGCGCAGGGGAGAGCACTCCTCTTAGTAGAAGTTGCTGTAATGTGTATCATGTTTGCAATGTAATCTGCTTTTTAAGAGCACTATCTCCTCTTCTGCACATTCATATGCTCATAGGTTCCCAGCAAAATCTTCGGCGTCTCGCGTTAGAGCAATTCTGCATGTGATGCTGCCTTCTCGCCGTTAGACTTCACGTTTCTATCACTTATCAACCAACCAACTTTTATCGACCTCTGTCGCGGTATTCGCGTTTGCAGTGTTGTCCGTGAAAGCCACCGCTTGAGCTAGTCTGAAGCCCATACGTACACCCAATTAGATAGCTTCCCAATCTGCACCATTCCCCAGTTTTCACACAGCAAGTCAGGTGACCCGGTCTCGCTTCAAACAGTTAAGTGCTTCCCTTTGAATTAGTTTAAAACGCCTCCCTTTTTACTTCATATTTATCCTTTTTTCAAGCTACTTAATACCAGTTTATTTATTCACCGCTGACTAATACACCTTATCTAACCATCTGAATTTGTTCTTAACGCATATCATTAGCATCTTCATACATACGGTGCCAGCCGCATAATTCCCAGTAAAATTTATAGTTCTCCATTTTGAATCAAAGCTTATCGTATGCCTATATTGGAAGGTTCTTCTTTATATGTACTTAATTTCATATTCCTTAGTCTCTCCTCAAACCTTGTGTCGCTACGATGGTCTAGTGGCCATGGCACTCGGCTGCTGATCCGAAGGTGACGGGATCGAATCCCGGCCATGGCGGCTGCATTTTGATGTCATCGAAATGCTGAGGCCTGCGTGCTGTGCGATGCCAGTGCACGTGAAAGAACCACAGGTGGTCTAAATTATCGGAGCCCTCCACTATGGCGTCTCTCATGATCATATCTGGTTTTGGGACGTAAAATACCAGGAATCAATTATAATCTCCTCGAAATTCTTTCCTTTTTTTTCTTTTTTTGGTCTGAGTTTCCCTCATCTGAAATCCTGCTCATCTCACGCTCACATTGTACGTTACTGCCCCATTTGTCGTCCTTCAGCAAGCTTGCAATGTGAGGCGTCTCACGCGCCTCACATTCACGTTCAGATTGACTTTCATGACTTCATGCAGACGACTGTGTTATATATGAAGGTCGTGGAACCACCTTGCACAAACCTAAGGGTGTCTCGTAGTTATTGCGAAGCCGTAACGCTCCGCGACTGATTACTCTAGCAATCCTCCTTGCCTTCGCCATCTTTACTTTTCCTCTACCCCAACTCGTTAATCAATCAATCAATCAATCAATCAATCAATCAATCAATCAATCAATCAATCAAAGAGAACATTATTACACAATAATATGAAAAATTCATACAAAAATATTTGGTCCCATAGCCTTAAGCGGCTAGTGATGGGTCCAACTGTCTGTGAATGTGCCAAACTTGCACGAAATTACACCAAAGTGCTCAATATGCGATTTCAAGGATGATAAGATGGCATTATGCTGATTTGTGCATTCCATCCCTACCTAATCGTAATTAGTGTGCAATGTGTATAATTAGGTGCCTACATAATATGGAGCCACATTCGCATTTACTTTTTCATGGAAATTATCCGTCCACATCACTTTTCGGCCCACAAAGCAGTCAAAGCGCAGTTTCATTTTTTGGGAACGACAGGCCTGTGAGATCGTGTGATCGTCTTTGAGTGTGTGATAGTGCAACACCCTACGCGTCAGCGCATTATCTGCCAACGTTTTCCTTTCCTCTTCTCTCTTTCATCTTTTCATTTCTTTTCCCAATCCCTCACTACTGCGAAGCCAATCGGCGGCCTTCTCGTTAACTTTCCTGCCTTTCTGTTTCCTTCCTCCTCCCCCCTCCCCTCCTTTCTTATTTTCTTCAACAAGTGCGGTTACGGTGTTTGCCTGCTTACCTGAGGGACACAGGTCCGATCTCAAATATGCTGAGCCCTCCATTACGGCATACCTTATTATTACATCGTGGTTTTGGTCCGTAAAATCACAACCCTAACGTCTTCTGAATCAGTGGGACTTCGCATGGAGGTGAAAGGACCCAACACTTCACGCTCGCTTCGGCGCCGATACTGTGATGTAGGCGCCAATCAAGAATATTTTAGCACCTTGCTTTGTACTGACAGTAGCGTAACCTGAAGCGGTCGAAATAAATGACGAGCATTTCACGACGCTGCCTATTGTTCATATCCAAATGGGTGAATATGAAGCCTGCGTTTCCGCTCAATTATTTCGCCGATGTAGCGAAGTTGCTCAGCTGCTGATACTAGCTCAATCAGAAATATTTCCTCGCTTTTCTTAGTAGGCTAGAGACGATCATTATGCCGTTGGTAGGTAGATGTATCCAATGCGCAGAAAGTGCCGCAGGCCTACTGTAGACTTAAATTAGGTTGCCAGAGATGCCTGTACATACTTGCTGACCTCCCCGCCATGTACGCACACCATACAAACCCAGTCTGTTCTTCACGCGATCGAAGAGCCAACGTCGCTACTCTAAAACAAGGCCTCTTAAAATAACCGTATGTTCACTTGTGTTATTAATATTTCCAGTTAGTTCCACTTAATCAAGAAGTGCGAAGCGGTGTACTCTGATCCAAAACCATGCGGCGAGTCAGGTCATTCTGACAATAAGGCCTACAACGCGGAAAACTCTATATTTTTGTTTGGCTTTCCCCAATGTCCTATGGAAAGGCGAGATGGATTTGTGGAAGGAGCAGTAGCGCTCGTATTTGAACATTCAAACTAAGCGGGATAGAATCCCAGCCTCTGCGGCTGCGTTTCAATGGAGGTGAAACGTCGAGGCCCGTGTATTGAGCGATGTCAGTGCACGTTGAAGAACCCCAGGTAGTTGAAATTTCCGGAGACCTCCACAACAACGTTTAATCATAGCGCAATTTTGGGACGTAAAACCCCAGAAATAATCAATTAACATTCAAACTATGTAAGACAAATAGAGTTATAGTGTGTTGAACAAAGCAAGCGCCCTTGATCCATTTCTCTTTCGTTACTAGTATAGTTACAAGCACATGCAATGCCACGGCGACAAGGACATCGAGCTTCGTGCATGCTTGAGCTTATTTAGTTTGCGTTCATGCGTGGTTTCCTCTGAGTACGGTCTCGGACTGGCCAGACGGGGCAGATGGATGCTCGTCCGTGTAAATAAAGGCCTGCTCTATAGTTTGGTGTACAGAGAATGATCTCACACGTTGAAGGTATGTTAGGTTAGGTTTGTTTGCATTAGCGTACAACCTGTGTGTTCCTTCGTTGGCTTGCGAATTCACACGTTGCCACGTGAGACTACACAGAAGGATAAACCGAGTCGTACGTGTTAATACACCGCACGTTATAGAATACGTCTCAGCGAAATCACGCTTGCTGCAACTTGGACCGTGATTGTGCATCTTCGAGCATCAATTTCGTAGAAATAAATGTCATTACAAGAAAGTTGCCTCACACGGTGTCAACGAAGGCGTCTCTCGCTCTTAAAGATGCTAAACTATCTTCGGTTTGTTAATGTGGGTAACGAAATATGCTGGTATTGAGAAAAAGTGCAAGAGAAATTCTTCCAGGGGTTAACAGTTCCACCTTCCCAAGTCCCCCCTCCCCCTTTTTCCCGTCAAGCTCCAACTCCCTTTGTTGCGCCGATCGACGTGGTCGATGATAACATGAGCCGACTATCCCAGCAATAAGTTCTATTTGCAAACCTTTCTAAGAACGGTGAGGTAGAAAGTGTTCGCGAAAGAAAATAAATTATTAGTGCAATGGACTCGGTCTTCATATGAAAACAGAGCCTCCGGAGCCCATGCTGTACACTTGGAACCTGGAAGAGGCCGGTGAACACCTTTTATTGCGTTATAAACAGTGTCTTCAGTTTGGGTGCAAGTCACCTGGTATCACATTCACTTGGTTGTACCTGTTGCCGCATCTCCAGGGCTTCAAGAAAAGCGCAATAAAGTGGTTCCTCATTTTCTACATTTTCATTCTTCATTTTCATTCCTCATCTTCATTTATTCTTTTTCTTGGTTACTCTATCGATTGTCCAAGATTTGAAGTTTTTGAAACAAATGTTCCAGTTGACGTTTTTGTAAAGCTTTCTCGGTAACCGTACTCCTTTGTATGTAAGAGGTACGCCTATTTCACCCGCAGCACGATTTAATGGCGACCGTGATACTGCAGCCGTAACGTGCGACCATTATTGTACTTTCTGCTCTGTGAATTATTTTTGTGTCAGCCTGAAAAACTCCGTGCTTTTTATGTATGGTTTCTGTACGTACTCTTTTACAAGTTTTGTTTTAAATACTCACTTGACTTCATCTGTTCGCTCATTTCCTTTGAGAAGTACCGCAGGAGGCGTAATTGGTGATGAGCAAAGCAGCAACGAACAGTAAAACCATAATGACAAGTGTGTGGAGCTAGCGTGTGCATTACTATCAAGTTCTTCATTTATCAAGAAGCGTACTCTCTAAAGCAAAATTTCGTCATATCGCTCCCCATCGAAAGGCTTGAAGGTTGTTTTGTCATAAAAACAAATTGGCTGATTTAGGCAGCATATTGCTTTCATACTGTCAGTGAAGATCTCATTTCTTTGTAAGCACCAGAGGAAGTCTGTGAGAAAACATATGGAATTAGATGTTGTTTGTTATTAAGAATATTTGTAAGGAGATATCCTAAATTATAGTTTTCCCCGCGGCGCATTTCCTTGAAGATATTGTCACGTGGTCGTTACGACGAGAGGTAGGGGACGCAAACCGCAAGATGTTGAACTCTTTATTGGGCGATCCTGTGTGTCGGAAGTAATACTGCACAAGGCCAGGGGAGAGCACAATCGTCTGTTGTCAATAAAAACTTATCGTGTGCGAAATTCGTTGGTTTTGTGCGGCGACATAGGAACATTATTGCTTTACCACTTATGCTAGAGCAAGACCTGGAGCGTAATCGCCCAAATACGTCGTGCGTGCAAGATTAACAGAAAGCGCAATGACATTCGAGAAGCTGCAGTCAAATATAATTGTGCCCTGGGCGCTAAGCGATAGCACAAGAGGTATCTTAGTTGAAACGCGATGCAAACGCAAACAACGCACCCGGCGAATGCGTATAAACTACATCAGCGCGGTAACATTAATGAGTTCCTCTCGCAGAATATACGGTGGGGTCGTCGGTGGCGTTGGCGAACAACGAAAAATCGCGCTAGGCACAAAGAATAAGTAAAACAATGCTCGTATTGGTGCTAAATTTCTAAAGGAAACAAAGAAAGTAGAATAACTGAACTTGGGTTAGCTTGGCTTTCGATCGTAAATGAACCCAGACCTTTCAGCTGCCAGACGAGCACGCTCCCGAGAAGTCACGAGGGATCGGTAATTCTGGCAAACTAAGCGGGGATTATAATCAGCGAGCGAACGCTCCAGCACTTACTGCATAAGGGCTTCGGTCGTCGCTATTTATAGTGGCCTCCTAATTGTGTAGCCTCGCCCGTGTGCGTCCTTTAACCCTACGCGCATTTCGGTAAGATCGCGCCATCTTCCCATGATTTCCGGCGGCATCGTGTCGAGCCTGTATCGGCGTAGTCGGCGCAGTTGTTCATGACAAAGCCAGTTGCTTACTAGGAAAGTGAAAGAAAGAAACCTGAAGAAATTTGTTATCGGTGCTGAGGTTCGAAGGCGGGGCCCACCCACCCAACGGTGGGCCCCCGCCTTCGTAAGCAAGGAGGTTTCAAAATTGTTTTTTAAACTTCCTTGGTCGTAACCAGTAAACTACACATCAACGCTCGTGAGATTTGAACGTATCAGAACCGTATGAATGCCTTAGATTTTCAACCACCCGTGCTTGGAAGAGCAACAAAGCAGACCCGAGAAAGAAGGAAAGAAAGAAGGAAAGAAAGAAGGAAAGAAAGAAAGAAAGAAAGAAAGAAAGAAAGAAAGAAAGAAAGAAAGAAAGAAAGAACGAAAGAAAGAAAGAAAGAAAGAAGCCAGGCACGTAGACGCCAGGCTTCGCTTTCCCCATTTTCTGAAAGTGGAAGGGGTGCTTACTATTCTGACTTCATAACAAAATTACATTCATTTATTTGTTTATTCATATTTGTAATTATTTCAGTCAGTCAGTCAGTCAGTCAGTCAGTCAGTCAGTCAGTCAGTCAGTCAGTCAGTCAGTCAGTCAGTCAGTTCGTTTATTTGTTTGTTTGTTTGTTTTTCAGCGGTGCGTATCCTTGTTACGACACACCCCTGCGGCTTATCTGCACTCAAGGAAGTTGGCTTGCCCTCACTATAACATTTAGTGCAGAGAAAGTTACTTCTGGGAGCAATCTCTAGCGCACAGCTAATGCCGGTACTTCGCAGAGCACAAGAAAGAGAGTGAATGCGCGTACACGACACTTTACTGACCTATGTGCTTACCCCGTTTATTTTTACGAGTATTTCGTGCATTTATGTCGTTGGCCGTTGATATATTTTTATCTGAAGCACGGACAGCTGGGCTTCATGGTGAATATTGGTTGGCAGTTTTGCTGTGCGCAGTGAATACAAGGACAAAGAAAAGTACGCTGAACACACGGGCGTGTGTGTCAGGAGCTTTCTTTCTTTCTTTCTTTCTTTCTTTCTTTCTTTCTTTCTTTCTTTCTTTCTTTCTTTCTTTCTTTCTTTCTTTCTTTCTTTCTTTCTTTCTTTCTTTCTTTCTTTCTTTCTTTCTTTCTTTGCCTTCGCGTAATGAATATAATGTAACAGTGAGCTGATGCCGAGAGTGTGAGTAGTGGGTGAAGGGCTGGAGCGCGTTTCTTTTTTCCTCTTGCGTGAAAAGCGACGTGAAACATCAAACGCCGACATCCCTGGCCCCTAATGTGCTCAGTACTTAAAAATTCCATTATTCTTGGGTTGCACTCTTTAGGCGAGTTTCACGTTAGAATGTTATCTTTTCCTTTTTTTTACAGTATTTCGTGTGTCGATGTGTGAAATAAGTTGTTGTGTGGAATTTTTCATTCTTCCCTTCATGATACCAACGATGTTTTATTGTTGTGCTGACGCGACATTTGGCGTTTACCTGTCGGTGAGTCTTAAGGCTGTCGTGCTATCCCGTACAGTACAGCATTCCATTCCAACTCGCACATCATAGTAGCCCCCACCGCATACAATCGATTATGTAGTCAGTGTAACTGTTCTACGCATCAGAAAAAAAAACGACAAAAGGACGGCACACAAAGAAGAGACAACCAGAACGAGCGCTATCTCATTGTCTCTTTTCTGTATTAAATCCTGGCGCTGTTTTTGAACTACAATATGTGCGATGAATATTGCATTAACACTTTTTTTACCTCTTTATTTTTATACTCGTTTTTAATTGGCAGACATATCTTTCTCGAACGGCACAGCATTAGCCTTTGTAATAAAGTAGTAGTCTGTAGTACAAGTTTTTAAATATCCTTATGAGAGTGAGCGCCTATGGTGTTTTTTTACGCTTGTATTTTTCTGCCGCACTCGATCTACAAACAATTCCACTGGCAAATCATAACGTACAAGAACTGCACTTCTAAAAACGGTAACGGTCTGGGTATCAGTGCGTAAGGTAGCGCTATCACCGTATAATATATTGATTACCCAAGAAAGAAAGCATGGAATGCCAGAGTCTATCCATCGCAGTAAGCGTAAACGCAGGCGTGCTGTTTATATACTGCATGCAAACTTCCATAAGCAGCACGCATACTTGCGCATATAAAGAGTCTCCCAATATTGCAAAAGCGAGGTTTAACCTCGAGAAAAGGAGGAAGATGGTGCATGTGTCGAAGAATTCGAAAGGTTCCCTGCAATGTTGCTGTTCAGTGCAACTTACTTTCCTTGTAAGGAAACCATAGTTTCGCTTTCGCCATTTAATAATGCGAAAATTCACTACGAATAAATTGCTTACTCCGGTAGGTGGATGTATGAGACTCTGTTTTGTCCCTGTCTTCTTAGCCGACGGCACGCATCGCCCGCCGCTTGAGACATAACCGAAACGGCCGCACAACTGTGCCGACCACACTGCCGTAGGTAAGCGAGTGAATCAAAACTCGCGCTCCTCGTTTTTCCCGCCACTGAGGCGCAGGCGCGCGCGTCCAGCGTCCATGTTGGAGTCCTCTTCCGCGCACGCGCAGAGGCGCGGAAGCGCCGGTGCGCACTCGACGGCGCCGGCGGGCGACGCACATGTCGTGTCGCATCGATTGCGGGTGGGCGCCCAGGCCGAGCCGTGATTGGTCGGTGCACCGGCCCTCGCCAGGTTCCCGGATGCCGGGGGGAGCCCGGGCTCAGTTGGTGGTAGCCCAGGCTCCGGCGTGACCGTCGCTCGCTCGGCTCTCGAGGCCCGCGGCGGGAAGAACCGCTACCCGGACGCTCGATCAGGTAAGGCGCCTCGACTGCTCTGTCGCTGCGCTGCTTTTTTGCCGCTCGCGCGACACCGTGGCGTGCGCACACGCGCGCGCGCGCACGCTGTGTGTTTGTGACTGCCCGCGTTTCTCAGCTGCTGATAACGTGTCTCTGGAACGCTGCCTTCGGTGATTGATGGTGGCGATCGTCGATTATCCGCCGTACGAGTTCGTGCTAGCGAAGAGCAGAGGCATCGGACGCGAACAGAGACGACGTCACCGTTGAAATCGACGTCCTTGTATCTGACCTGCTCAATTGTTATTAGGAATCGACCTCATTATCAATGTTACGTGCTGCATAAAGTTCTGCGCGTCGTTGATGCTAGTGACACCGCGCTTAAGACTACGCGTTTGTCGTAACCCCTTAGAAAACGCCGAGCCGAGGTAGATGACGCAGGTACACCGTGGTTACCTCCAGACCCCGCTTATCTTTCTACATTTATTCCAAATATGCGGGTGTCTTATCGCTTCTTGTTTACTTGTCACTGCCTGTTGTTGTATCGTTAAATAAACCGCGAGTAACGGCGAATGACTTGCATGCCTCTGAAATGCGCAGTCACGGCTTAGAAATGTGCGACATTTATCATCATGTCGAGGTAGTCGTCAGAACACACTTGACGCAAGGATCGAGTTTTTTCAATAGCTTCTTTCGATTAACGCGACATAGGGTCTTGCATATTTACCGTAGCCACGTTCGTCTTTCATCTTACGCGACAGATGAAGTTTCAGTGAGTTGATAAAAGCCTTAATACTGTAAGAATATTTGTAAGCGTATTTTACTTTATTATGCATAAATAACTGCCATAGTTTCGGGTAAGATGTGTCGTGTTTTGTAACAAATTTCGGTGAAGGCTTGCTGACACTTCCAATAGCCTAAAGAGCAATTACTTTCGAAGGTCACATTGTTGAAATTGCTCCCATGGGCCCGTGCTGCTACTAATATTTTACTGCTGCTCTGTATCTATAATTATTTATTTTGTTAGCGCAGTATTTTACCCACCTACTATTCTGAAAAATTCATGCCAGATAACACGAGCTGTGTGTTCATGAATCGTAATTATCACGGAGATAACAGTAGCGGACATTCAAACCTGCCTGCATTTTCAGTAAAGGAGGCATCTGTACTGAGAAACTTAATCTCAAGTTATGGTGAAAAACGCTTGGAAGCTGCAGCAGAGTATTTTATTTTTGTGAATTTATACCTCGCTTCTCCTGTAAAACGGCCCCTTAAGTATATGTGTGCAACGAAATAGAAGATCTAGCGCTCTCTTGAAAATGATGCTGCAGTTAAAAATTCTGATGAATAAAAAAGCCACATTTTTAATATTGGCCGAGAACGCGCACTTCTTTCAGAGTTTATTAAACACACGAGTGTGTGTAATTCAAGTTTGTCACTACCAAAATCAAGTGTCGGTTACTTCTCGAAAGTGCTCACGCGAAATGACAGCTTCTCAAGATAAAAGCGTAAACATTAAGGTTACCATATTCGAGCAGAGCTTAGAAAGGTGCTGAAGCATAATAGAGTGCGCCGATTACGTGCGAATGTCATTTTGGAATCTCCAAAAAACGGCATTATGCCGTATCATTTGAACTAGCAAGGATGAAGATATAGCCAAGACATACACGTGAAGGAAGTCGTCATTACGTGTCATACTCACTATTCCAAAACTCTGAACGTAAACACTCAAGGCGAACACTTCGAAGAACATGCCTCCACGTTTCTCGATAATTTATGGTATGTAGTTTAGTGGCAGCGGCTTTTAATAATAAAAGCTTGCAAGATTGAAAATAACATTGATTTACGATTATTTACTATTCCAACTTGCGCCTACTTTCACATGCTTATTGTAAAGGTAAAAGGTGGGTTCTTTTCTGTGTGATTTTCCTTGGTAGACATCACGAAGAATTGGCGAGGAGAGTAGCGCACGTTTTCTGAGGGTCAGTGATTGCAGTGTCTTGCTGAATTAACACAGGAGAAATGAAGAAGGGCTGTAGTGGGACCTACTCCGTGATAAACAATACAGGGTGTCTCAGAAAATGTGTCTTATGATATTATAAACTCAGGAATGCATATATTCGTGCTTTGTTCATGGTGGCACGTGCTTCAAAATGTGTAGGGGCCGAAATTTGAACAGCAATTAACAAAATTAGGTTAATTAACCTTTAAACTAGTGAAACTAAGGGGTGAAAGAGCGCGCTTTCACCACCACGTTTCGGGGCTTACTGGGCGATATAGTCGGATTTCATAAATGTGTGCAAATTAGCAGCGCCACCCTTTTGAAGATATGACAAAGGATATGGATTCCTTGTAAAACAATTTTCATTCTTCAATTAGGTTCGAGCATCTAGCTGTGTTAATTAAACAGCTAGTTAGTCTAATTTTGTGATTTTATGCTCGAATTTCGACGCCTACACATTTTAAAGTGTGTACCACCACGAACAGAGTACTTCCACAAAAAGTGCACAAATGCGTGCGTTACTCTATTTAAAATATATTTGGACACATTTTCTAAAACACCCGGTGTGCTCGAAACACGGGAGGTAGCGCTGTCAGCAAACGATCGTAATGTGAGTGTGCCAATAGATCTTGTTTTTCATTGCAGCTTGAAACTAGTGCGCAGCACGAACTCGTTGCAGTGCTAGGTGTGATCCTAACGTGTGACGCCAATTGCGCCCACTTTTCTTGTAAGGATGATTGATTTCTGGGGTTTTACGTCCCAAAGCCACGATCTTATTGAGAGACGTCGTAGTGGAGGGCTCCGGAAATTTCGACCATCTTGAGTCCTTTAACGTGCACTGATATCGCACAGTGCACGGGCCTTTTTCTTGTAGGGAATTCGATTTATTGTGATACGCTGTACATAGTCTCTCGTGGCTCTTGCTTATCCTTGTTTGAGTTTCGTTAACATAGAGACGCTTTTCTTTCTTTTTTTTTCCTTATCGCGTTATGACCTGGGAGAGAAACGATGATGCATTATTTGATTAATCCAATGATGTGACGGTATTACCTGGGAGAGATTAATGGCCCATCAACCGTGAGGACCTGTCATGCAGGAGCCTTACGTGAGGCATTCGAGATAGCTGACGAATGTAGGCATTTGCGGGACATATTGCTGCGTTCACTGCATATCTAGTATCCTTAATAGGTCTCCATGAATACAGTGGGGAAAGTTCATGCATTGATTAAACGTCAATAAGCTATGTTCTAAAAACATCGGGTGAAGAGTTCTATGTTTTTCTTTTTTTTTTTCTTAAGTATATCGGAAAATTCTTGCCCGAAATATTCAGCGCTATCTTTCAGTACACGGACGGGACCGTGAAGAACACGCAAGACTGCGGTAAGAGAACAGTAAACAGCTCACGAGACACGCAGGCGATTTTTGACCAACTATCCCCACAACGTGTTTTGTTAAGCTATAGCAGAAAATATTTGGAAATTCTATTTTCGTTCTTTGCAACTGTTTGAGCAATGCAGTGCTTTAATTCACAGTTTGACTGAAAGCGGTGGTGTCTGGGACCACGAGCTCTTAGGTCTATGAAACAGCCTTTCACGAAGGATTACAATTCCGACTGAATTTTCTGTGTTATGAGTAGGCGCCACTAGCGATTATAGGTGCCCTGCAACACTTTTTGAACAATGTCGCGAAACGGTACCGGTCAGTTCCGGTACCGGTCGGCCAAATATTATTGCATCGCACTAACTAGGGAAGTCGCAATTTGGTTTCAAACACAGCTGGAAAGCGCCCGCTCTTCTTTCAATAGATGACGTCCACATGCGACACCGATTAAGCCGACTGAGGCGTAAAATAGCGCTGGATAACTTCATGAACGCGGGAAGATTATCTGCTGCGCTTTATTTGTTCGTTCTGAATTCAACAAATAAAGAACATGTGCGTATTCCTCTTAAACAGCAAGGAAAAAAGTCAAGCGACTTGGTCGGTAACCCGTGTGACGTCATTTGTTGAAAGAAGAGCTGGCCCTTCCAGCAGTGTTTGAAACCGAACTGCGAATTCTCTGGTGCTTTCGGTGCAAGGATATTTGGCTCTCATGCTCACAGGGCCCTCTGAACTGATCGCCACAATTTCTGGCTATGTAGAAAGAGTGTTGCAAGACCCCCTTTAAAGGTACCCCTCTATTGCGTCTTTAATCGCATTAAAATAACCTGGGTTCTGCTGCTTTGTACCAAATAACGTTGCTTTGTTGTACTAGCCCAGTGCATGTTATTCTCAGTACGTTCTTAGCCTCGTAGAACAGAACGTCAGCTGAGGCATCATTAGTAATGGTGATAATGCATTCCGTTCGCTGACATCAGATAATGCTAAACTGTATATAGGGCGCCTAAGTTTGCGTAATAAAAACTGATACATTTTCATAGTATACAAACTTCGAGAAGAGTAATAATAGTAACCGACGTGGTTTCACGTGCCAATGCAGCGATATGGTGAAGGGGTGCGACCCGTAGGGAAGGGCTTCGGCGTAATTTTGACCGCCTCCGGTTTTTTTTTAATGTGCGCCTAAATCTAAACACACGGCTGTTTTTCTGTGTTTCGCCCTCGTGGAAATGCTGCCGTAGCAGGGATTCCATCCCGCGACCTCTATCTCAGCGAGTAGACACCCCAGCCGCTAAGCTTTCACGGCAGGTACTTCGAGATGAATAAGAAAAGGGCAAACAGGCTGTATATTTCATCGAACAAGAACAACTTTATATCATTCCCTATGTGACGAAGTAAGAAGAAGATCGGTGCGAGCGGGCCAAACGTAGAGAGGTGGAGCAGCAAGTGTAAAACTTCGAAGACATGACAGAAGAATCTCGCACCTCGGGTCGAACACAACGTTATTTCCACGATCTCGGAGTGCACGTTTCTACTAAAGAAGAAATCGTTGAGAAAGGCCAACGACAGTGTCAAGGGGCGGGCGTAGTAAAAGGGAGGTACGTCGAAAGGTTACCTCTCGAGACCGCGCCAAAAAGGAACGAGCTCCATTCAATAAAGCAAAACCTTGTTCTCACTCAATTCCCCGGTCTAAAGAGAACTAGGGAGCACCCCAGAGGGCGGTCCATGCTACCTTCATTCCCTTTTTCTCAACCTCTCTGACCTTTCTTCCCTTTTCGGCTCTCTTTCGGTCCCCAAATTGGGGCTACAATTCAGACGAGCACGATTGGTCTCGCTCCGTCGCTCTCTGGAGTCGATCAATCGTCGTGCCAGCACTCGATGCGACACAGGCCTAATCATAAGCGCACCGCGCCACCCCTTACGGGTCCTGTTGAGAGCGGCGAGTTGAAATGAGGCCGACCTCTTTTTTTCACTCCGTGTTGCGCGCGCTGCGCGGTAATCAGGGGATACGCGGCGCAAACCCGTCGCGAAAGGCACTCCCT
Source organism: Hyalomma asiaticum (assembly GCA_013339685.2). Lineage (NCBI taxonomy): Eukaryota > Metazoa > Arthropoda > Arachnida > Ixodida > Ixodidae > Hyalomma > Hyalomma asiaticum. Next base: position 69,627,821 of record CM023485.1, on the reverse strand, counting down.
CGTCCAATCACGGCATAGCCCCACGGTGCCCGTATCTCGCCAGACACGTCAAACCTGCCCCGCAATGAATTGCGAGTCGGTGCTGTAACGTTTGCGCAATCACGCGACCGCCGTGGTCACGAATGGAGTTCACTTGCTTAGTAGCGGATTACTGTCGCGCTCACTGTGCACCTGAACGAGACAACTGGATATAGGTCGGTAATCTAAGCCGCTGTGTTTATTTCTAGACGCTATGAAACTTGGAGGATTATGTCTCTGAGGGGCTTTCTTACACACGTGTGCTTAGGCACATGTATCCGAGGTATCCTCGTTTTCTATATGAGGTTGTCGCATGTATTCCAGTGTTGGTCTTGCTTACTGCATGCAGCACGGAGTAGTGATGTAAACGCCCGAAGGGCACATGCTCAGACACAGTCACGTTGAAGTGAGCGCCGACATGGAGCCTCTAAAGGTAGCCCAAGCATGCAAAGAGCCAACGGTGAACATTCGCAAGCGAAATAGCAGTCATGGGAAGAGTGTGTAGTTCGACAGTTCCTCTTCGCTGTTGGCTTGGGATCGATACAAAAACTAACACATTATACGCGTATTTCAAGCTTGAGATTTTATTATTTTAAAAAATAAATAGCATACGACTAACTTCAGACACTGTGAGTAGAACTAAACCCTGTAGACTGCACCAATCAGCCTATTAGCGCTACATTTTTTCTAGCTATTGACTGTCAAGTGCCATGGAATAAGATTTTCTAAACTTGACAGATCAATAGACAGTCGACTAGTCATTTACGCCTGAAGGGGGTATGTAGCAGGACAGAGTACCAGGGGCAAGAACGTAACCACATTAACAGTTCAGACACTTGGAGTAGCATATAAAGCAGCCACATAGCTTTACGTCTACGACTACACGATGAAGTTGGCCTCCGACTCACTCGTGGCACTTGTTCGTCTTCGTCGTTCAATCTTTGATGGATCACACGAAGAGACTCGTCAATATGTGCCGGATAAGCGCACAAAAAAAAGAAATGTTGGCTGGCACAAAAGAGTATTGTTTGCAGCTCAAAGTTGTAAACGACGCGCATAAATACTCTTGCTTCTTAAGACGATGCGACGAAATAGCGATTTGCACATTTCTGACAACTTATCGGTGCTTCCTTGTACCTCCTCTTTAGCATACCTTCGTTGAGAATACGAAATGGCATCGCAGAGGTGATTTTAATGAGGCGACTGTAATTTGGGTCATGAGAAAGGTGGCAGCACTTGCATTGGTTTTGCGGGAAAACTAAAGGGACGCCGTTGAACATAGCTCCCTACCGTGTTTAGCCTCCGGTGAACCTGCGCGTCTTGACGTTTTCATTTTAGATACGGGTCACTACGCAGTGACCTATAACCTCAAAAGTAAAAGCTAAGGAAGTCCCATTTACATCAATGCTACAGCAGTGCATCACATCGCCTATTGTGTCACGGGTACTACGAGGCACTCCCGCTTAGACGTAGCGCATTAGGACTGGGACGATTGCGTCAAGACATGGCGTCGAACACCGAAGGTAAAGCGCACTTCAGACGCTTCCGATCCAGCTACTCGTTCACGTGGTCCTCTCGCCAATCCTTCCACCGCACAGCTAAGCGAGCGCAGGAAACCCGCCGCTAATTACTTCCCCAGACTACGTAAAGTAACGCGACCGAGTTTACAAGCGCTCAGAAAGTCTACTTACTCAACTCGATTCGCCCCCCTGGCGCAATGATGCGACGCGCTTTCCTGGCGCATTTGCCCCGTTTTTTATGGATGTGACGCGCGAGACAGTTGAGCGCCTGTTGCCGCATTAATGTGGATGCCACTTTAGTTGTACTTATCAAGCACCACTGTCCGGCGCGTACGTAACTTGCTTTCTCGTACTCTGTGACACACGGTCTCTCAGCGCACTGTTGACGACGAAGCACCGACCTGTCATTTCCTGAAAGACTCCCTTGTTTCGTGGCTTAATCGTTGGCCGTTAATAACTGCCGACATTCGCCCTTCTTTCGCCAGTGACACCCGTAGCTTACCATTTGCGTCATTCCCGAAACGTTTCCCACTTCCGTTCCTTCCCGTGCACACACTGCTGATGACAAGAGGACAGTGCTGAAGATGAACGGAAAAGTCTGATGTGGCGTAGGGATCAGTGAAGGGTGGGTGCTGCAACGCTAATTGCGTTGACATGTTCGAACATAGCCGAATGCCGGATCCGTGTATTATAAGTGGCCTTTTGTATGCTTAAAGAAACTCCACATGTACATGCATGTGCTCGGTCATTATCCCACGCGTGCCGTCTAGTACTGTTCGTTCAGTTTACCCTACCTTTTTCGAGGTTAACTAACGTGCAATTCAGGCACGCTGTATTTCATTCTTGTGGATTGCCAGTTTTACCATTCATCTGCTACATCAAAGGGTCAGAAGTATCGCTGGATTGCACTAGGCAAGGCTGTAGCCGATCGCGCCAGCGCTCAGGCCTACTCTCTCGCTTCTAGAATTTACACGGAACTCACCAGATGCGCCTTACAAACTCATACATCACGTGCCTTTGGTAGCTTAACTCCCGCATCCCCACGGTTGCATTTCGTCCACTTCTCATTGTATAACTGCGTGTTTATGATAATACGCGTATGCGTAAAATGGTGTTCACTGTTAGCCCCTGTTGCAGTACCATAAGCATCCATGACGTCAACGCAGTTCAGGAATCAAATACTGAGAACCGATACTAAAGGGTACGGAATCGCAAGTAGAGATAGACACCCGGCACAGACAACAGCTCTCGCTTCTGCCTATCACCTGAAGTAAGCATGCTGATGTGCAAAAAACTGACCGATGCAAAGATTTTTTCACCTTCATATTTCTTGTAACTGTGACCGAAGAGGGGAAACTGTCTGTAAGAACACAGAATACTGTAGCATTTATGAAAATGATTTGGCCAGAGAAGGGGTGTGGGGGAACTTCTCACCGTAGGCGTGGTACCACGTTGAAACCCTCGAAGAATTTAATGTGTTTAAAATAATGAGATCACAACACGTCGTCATGTGCGGGAAGAAAAGCAGAACCCCATACTTTTCAACGTAGCGCAAGAAAATGCTGGTGAGAATAGCGGCAGAAGCTAATGCTGATTCACTTTGCGCACCACCCCGCGAAATATCTGCACGCAAGAACGTCATACCGATAATAAAAAAGGGAGCAGTTTTGAGTTACTCTGAGCAATGGTGTGCGAGCATAAAGGTCGTAACAATATGCGCATGTAACCGATAGTCCTCTCCTTCTCCGCGAAATCTCATCGCAGACCTGCAAATGTTCTCATATGCTTTAACAATGGAGTGAACTAAATATGGCGGGCGAGGTATTAAAGCTTGTGTCAACGCATTGACAGGGGTCTCGTCCGCGAGGACAGTTTCTTTGAAGCACTGAGACGTTTCCTGGATAACTTTCATCTTGTAGCCCTTTGTTTATCTCGACTTTCTCCAGCCTCCCCTACGCAACGTTGTTTCTTTCTCCAGTTCCCCTACACAAAGTTGTTTTCGATAAAACAGGAAGTGGTAGAGTTGATGCGCGGGGGATTCGAGGCGGCAGTGACATAAGCAGCAGCTCTGCGTAATGGGCTTTAGACCCTGTTTATGAAAGGTAAGGATGCTCTAAGAAATGAATAATAATAATAATAATAATAATAATAATAATAATAATAATAATAATAATAATAATAATAATAATAATAATAATAATAATAATAATAATAATAATGACACTATTTGACATGGAGGATATGCGCAGTGTTCCAAAATGTACTCTTCTGATTCGATACAGTTTATCCTGTATAGGCGCACGCAGAGGGTAGCGCCTGCTGAATGTCCGCGCAAGAGCAACAAAGCTTGCGTGCGGCCTTTATTGCCTGAGAGATGACACCATGTGTCAGTTCACTTGAGCGTTGCACACTTTTGAGTTTGTAGCGTGTTCTCGATCGGACGTTCTAGACCTTCGCAGGCACACGACAAACAAACACTCGGAGAAATCCTTCGGCGCGAGACTGTCCACAAGCTCAGCTACCTTCGTCCAGTAGTTGCGCCTGAAGCTATACACAAGGAACAATAAGATGATCAAAAGAAAGAGCGAATAAAAGAATAGGCTATTTTCGTCAGATTCCCCGCCCGCTATTCCGTATCTCGTTCATCATCTCTCGCCTGCGTGTCGCCTTCCCTTCCCGTCCTTCTTCCAGGGTGTCTCCGTGGTCCCTCAACCACGGACCTCGCAGTCCTCTCAGACCGACAAACAAGACGCGGGGATCGCCGCGCGTGTGACGCCGTCTCGATTTCCCACGTGCGCCCAGCGCGCGTGGGTGCAGCTTCTTCTTCTCTCACGCGTTCACTACGCACAGCACATCTCCGGCGCTCCGGGGCCGCATTAATCTGGGCATTTCTCGGCTCCGAAGCATGATTTATCGGCGCACGTCGCGTCCTTTGGTGCCTGCTCGGCCCCTTGTCGTATTCGCTCGCTCCTATAGCCTCCGAGTCCGTACGTCGATCCGACTGAAGAGGAGAAGGAGGAGATCCTTAGGAAAGCGGGAAACAACCGGCCTCTAAGACGAGAGTCGCAGAAAGAGAGGAGTGCCAAAGAGAATGAGAAAGGGGGAGAGAGGGAGAGGAGGTTTTCACCAGGGACGACGGCGGCCGTCGCAAGATTTACGGCCCTATCAGGGCTCCTCCGCTCGTGCACCACCTCTTTGTCGCTTGTCCGCGCTCTCTATACCTTAGCCCGCTCGCCAGTGCTTGCTTTTCTTTACGACCCCTCCGTACCGCTGTGGGATTCCTTTCCTCCGCTCCCTTTTTTTTTCCCGCTGCTCCCTTCTACGCTCCCCTTTCACCCCGTTCTTCTCCCCAGCCACCCCGCGCGGAACAGCGTTCGCTGTCGACGGCGCAGCGCGTCCCTTATCTGTCAGCTGTTTCCTCGCGGACCTCAGCTCGCTCGCTCGCCGAGCGCGAGAGGTCGGAGGACGAGAAGCGGCGGCTGAGATGACGAGGACGTCGACGTGATTCCCGTTCCGCGCACTGCCGGCAGCTCGGGGGTCCAAAGGGCGTTCACCGGAATCAGGCCAATGACGCAAATGTGGCCCACCTTTTTTCTGCGGAGATGGAGAAAAAAGGAACACGCTTTGCGTGCTACCATCTAGGTTTTTGCTATTGTAGCTAGTACGGTGTGATTTATCTCGAGCGCCGCGCAGCGATGTTCATGGTATCGCGGTTCCGCGAGCGAAGAGGTGTACTGAGGAAGAGTGGCCCAACATTCCATGCATGGCCTAACCTCGTCGTTTTCAGAGTGGTTCGAACGTGCAACGACATCATCGGTAGTGTGGCGGGCACAGCCATTTCACGTCCTTTCGCGATATGCCATGATTATTTGTCTTCCACCAAGAAGGTAGTGTCAGTAAATTGAAATAGCGTGTAGGTTCACGATGGGTTTTTTTTCCATTTTTTTATTTGGGAAGGCCCGAGTTCACCCTTTTCGCCACTATAATTGTGTTCCGTTAGAGCGGCTTAACTATGCTCGCATAAGCCTACACGTAGAAAATAAAGGGCTGGAAACACGGACAACACGGTCAATGTCTCCGTTCTTTTCCTGTCGTCAACGTGCAGCTTCGAGCTACGCTCTAAGGAAAGAGTGACGATCCAACTACCCCGCACGTCCACATTGCTAAATGACGGAGGCTACAACTTCGTCTTCGTCGCCCGCCATACGCGACTACCATTGCATGCTGCATGTCTTACGATATGAGCGAAAACGCTTCTACTTAGAGAAAAATATCTCGATAGTGAAAGCATGTACTCGAAGCTTCACAATGCCTGATGCTTTATTAAGAAGAAACAGCCCTTAACCAAACAATTGGTCGCTGGCTTTCGGTATGAAAACCATCGTATCGGCCCTGGGTTGTGAAGGGACGCAGCCGCCCTTAAGCACTACATCTCCCAGAGTAAGGACATAGTGAGCATGAACTCGTGCATCCAAGTCGAAAGTGAGAGGTGATACGTTTGCTACGTTCAGAGAATACAACGAAGTGGGCCATAAATATCTCCAAACGTTGTCGTGCAAGCGTTTTGTCTTGAAACGACGCTGCTCTTAAACACCAAGAGGAAAAGCATCTTCTCTGACGAGTGCGTTGAGCAAAGCATATTCACAGGTGGGAAGTATCCAGCGCTCTTCGGACTTTTCTTCTAGAGACCTAGTTATGTGAGAAGTGGTAAACTGTGCTACTCAAAAGTATTTTCTCGGTCGAAGTGATTGCCGGCCGCTTCTGCAGGCCTAACCCCGCCTGTAGCAACACCATCATCACGATGCTTCAATAAATTCAAACGTGGTGTGCGTTATAGCGCTTGGAAAACGGAACGTAGGCACCTCCGGTACAGGAACAACTCCGGGCAGCGCACCATACAAACACCCAGCATAACCTGAAAGATTTTGTGCAATTCGAGGGCCGTTAGGCGGCAATGGAGTGCTAACGGGCCAAGACACAATGGCTAATAACAGCAAGATAGATCGCTGTCATTCACTTAGTGGCAAGGATACCCGTCGGCCACGTTGAATGATTTCTGAGGTTCCACACCCCCAAATTACACCATGATGTGAGAGACGCCGTAGTAGAGTTATCCGGGAATTTGGACCACTTTGGGTTCTTTAACGTGCACTGACATCGCACAGTACATGATTAACCTCAACATTTCGCCACCATCGAAATGTAGCCGCCGCGGCCGGGATTCGATCCTGCGACCCTCGGATGAACATCCGAGCGCCATAGCCGCTAGACTACTGTGGTGAGGGTCGTCCACGTTCCACATCGTCTCCTTTGATTTCTCGCGCTTCCTCTAATTGCTTCTATGCTGAATTTCGTACTAGACATAACCTGCATGTAAAAAGCGACTCTACAACACGGTGCATTCTGTAGTTGAGACTGGTAGCTCGAGCTGCTAAGATTAGCAAGAATATGTTCTCACGTGCGATTTTGGTCACATTCATTTTCTTGTATTTGGTAACTTTTACTATAACTGAGAACGTAAAGAAACCTGCTTAGAGCGTATTCCGACAGCTTTACTAATCGACATCATTTCGCGTAAGCGGCCGACTTGCCTATTACGCCACCGTTAAAGTTTCCAGCATGCGCTTTCACTTGTAAGATTTGTTAGGATACTCAAGCAGAACAGAGACGAGTAAATGCAGATTACTGTGCGACGCGTCACCAATAATGCACGAAGTTTCATATTCGGTGGGCTTGAAACGTGAGGTGACCTCTCCCGATCATCACTTCCACCTCTAAGGTAGATGCTACATTCCGAAGTCAAAACGCAGAAATTTAACAGTTTTGTAGAATTGATGCTTGTCGCCTTCTACAGACAACGCCGAATAATAATGCGAAAAAACTGGCCATTAATAATCGCAGTGACTCTGCCTTCTTGTTCTTCGATCATCGCGGCTGTCTTTTTGTTTATTTTAACAAACAAAAACGAAAAAAACAGCGAGCTTTTCTCTACAGCAGAAAAAAAAATTACTTAGTTCACGCTGCCATGTTCACGAGGAAGCAAACGCAGTGTAGCATTTAGCTTCTTCTTGGCATGGGATGTAATGACTACGCCAAAAGAAGCTTGCGAGCACACGCCTGTGTAGAGCATGACAGTGTCAATTAACAGGATGGCGTAGCGACAAATACTTTGACGAAAAGGGTATTCTTATACAAAATCTAAGCAGGAGTTTATAATAATGCACTTAAGGCCGAGATTACACTAAGATTGCCGCGTTTAATAAGCAAAGCGCCATGCCAGATAGGCACGCACCCAACAGTACAACATGAACGACTAAAACTATTAGAAGGCTGAAGTAATTAACCTTTCTACAGATCATCACTTCAATGGTTTGATCGTTCACGTGGTATATTGGAAATATCTGTAGGGGTGCGCGCGAAAAGGCCAGAATGGAACACACAAGACAATGAAGTATTCGCCAGTCTTATTCATTCGCGATCTCGAAAATCTCACTCGCTTCGTCGGTTCAACTGCTTTAAGCAGGCTATATGTTTCCAGAAACCTCATCTTTCAGCGAATCCAAGCGCATGCACGTATTTACATTTGTCTCGGCTTCCTACTATGCGCTTCTACATCCGCAGTCAAGTTTGCAGCACTTTTTTCTCGCAAGGAATTTTTGCCACTGAGCAGCCGACTTCGCGGATTCCACCATCGGCACAGTCATGAATTTTCTCCGAACTTCTTTCTCGGCGACACGATCCCTCTTTCCAGGGAACAGCGTCTAGGACCTGTCGGTCACTCAGTCCGCGACACGGCCACACGTACTCATCACACCTACACATCGCACGTACTTACCGCACCACCGGGGAACGGCGTCCAGGCATGTTCATAGGTTCTGGGAAGCGAGCTTTTATGGTTACATCGTTCAAACCTCCAATACGCACTCAGGGCATTTCCAAAATCTCACACCCGTCATTGGTGGCACCACCGAGATCATCACTTCATGGTGAGCTGTTAATGTTTCCTGCGTCATTTGCACTGTTCAGGTGACTACCTCGACAATCGAGCCCTAAATGTGCGGCGGCTGCCATTCCTTATGTGAGGATCCAGGTGTCCTTAGTAGCACGACTACTATACGCCTACTGTGTACTCCGCTCCTGCCTTCTCGGATGCAAGGAACAGAGAAAGTCCTGCCCTGAGGATTCCCAGAGCCGCCTGACGTTAAAATGCCAACGTTCCACAGCTTGCAGGATGACACCGCACTGTTCGTTTCTTTCTACGAGGCAAAAAACACTCTCCCTACTGCACATATGCATTGGCTTGAAACGGTCGACGCGGCAACCTCCGGCTATGCCTGGCAACACACCTAGGAAGGGCCGGTTGACATTAATCATTTTCGAAGTCTACCCCACTGCACGGCACAAGTACGAGGGCACAAGGCGCCTGTGCTCTTGTGAATCGAAAGGAGTGACCGCTGCTTTCTGCTGTACGTCTGCGCCTACTTTGACGATTTCTGTCCCCGCAGCAGAGCAAGCGAAGCGCATGTGCTCGGGAAGTATGCGTCCACCCACGGCTGTTAGCGATGAGGAATCACAATTTTGAGTCACATGGATAGATGGAAGCATCGGCTGAGCAGGACATGTCACCGACTTCTCCCCAGCCGCTACGAATCTCCCACCAATCTCTCTCTCTCGTCAGACTTTATAACGGATGTCAATGAGAAGGATGTTTCGTAACGGCCACGAACATGACCACTGCATGGTTAAAAACAAGTAAAACTAAGCCAAGGCCTCAGAATTTACCACATTCAGTGGCTTGATGCTTTGAAGTTCGTTCCTCCCTCAGTTACTTTACGCTAAAGGAAGCCATGCTGACCAGCATCGAAGAGGACATTATCATATAAGGACTGTCCATGCACTTCCTCTCTATTGCTGATTTCGTGGTTTTGGCCCAATGCCGCGCTGTGCCGTACGCAGCACTTTGATATTCGCCGGTTCGAGTTAATTCCTTTGCACGTGACAGCGACAATGCCGATTACGCCAACAACGCCACGGAAGTGCGAGTTACTTCGAACTTTGGGGCAGAAGTTAGCCTCCTTGTCACAGATATTTAGGCGAAAAACCTGACGCACTTAGACTACAGTCGTCAGCGTGAACGACCAGTACGAAAAAGGGTGGTTCTGCGTCCAGGACGCCCTCAGCCATTCCTCCGACTGAGACAAGACAGCTGTTTGGGAGACCTCCGAGCACCTCGGCATCGAGACGTCCGAGCTATTGTGCTTTCTCAATTACATATACACTGTACTCAATGCACCATTCTGCAAAATTATTTTTGTTTGTTTGTTCAGTCATCCTTGTTTGTGGTGGACGGCATCGTTGATTGCAGCGTCTGTCGATGAGGAAGAACTGTGCATTAGCTGCTGTGCGTGGCTGCTGTGCGTGGAACTGTGCGTGGCTGCTGTGACACTCAAGATCAGAGGTCCACCTTCTGCGCCACCTCAAAGCCAGTTGTATATTCTAGCGATATGGGAGCATAAAAAGATTTATTTATTATGGGCGAAGCTCCGCTCTGAACTACCAAAAGATTGATTAATTGTGGTTCGGTTGAGGAAAGGACGCTGCAGCCCATGTCGGGAGCACGGCTAAGCATCCGAGGGGTAGGGGAAAGGAAGTGAAAGAGACAGAAAGGAGAGGTACGCCGTAGTGGAGGTCTCCGGAAATTTTGAGAACCTGGATTTCTTTAACGTGCACTGGCCTCAGGCGTTTTCGCCTCCATCGAAAATTGCGACAGCCGCGGCCCGGATTCAACCAGCGTTTTTTGGGTGGCAGTCGAGCACATAACCACTACACCACCGCGGCGGACGAACTACGAATAGCACAACGAGTCACAAAAGCATTCCAAACATGCAACTGTCTCTTTGATTGTCCCTTCCAGACAATCTCGAGGGCCTGCGCCTTTGTCTCGTGCGCGTGCACGAGAGGCACGCGTCGCGCTGTCAGCGTAAAGAACGCTTAAGCGCGAGACGTAGCAGAGACCCTTCTCAAACATGGTTCGCTGCTTATCACGGATGCTTAGCAGTAGTCCTAGCCACAACACTACTTGAGACCATAACATTACGGTCCGATTGAAGCGCAAACGCTAAATTGAAGGTAAAAGTCTCAAGCGCGCTTCTACGTTTCTGCAAATGGATTTATGCTGGTAAGACATTTTACTGCCTGCTATTTGTTTACAAAAATCAGACAGAGATCAAGCTATTTATGAACTGCCCACTGAACCTTCTTTAACCGTGAAAGATGGCACAAGTCAAAAGCCGTTACTTAGTGCTAATTTAAATTGCTGCTTGGATTGAGACGGAAATCGTTTGAACTAACACGTTCTTATGAGAAGTCTAATTGCATTGGACTGATCAAAATACTTGTGCTGTTGACAACAGCATATATTATATTTCTTTTTTGTTATAACAGAGCTACACTGGCGTTATCGCGGCGCGTGCTGTAGTCGGCAGAAGCCGTTCATGAATGTCCGAAAACCTCAGTAATCGCTTGGGTTTTATGGGCCAAAACCACGATGTGATTATGAGACATGCCGTAGTGGAGGGCTTCGAAATACCGGAACCCTCTCGAGCGTCATCGATTGTTCTGCTAGGGCTTCACGTATGAAAAGTCGAGTGCATTCTAGAAATAGCGGGAGCGCAAGCCGTAAGGATTGAATGTAATTAAAAAAATGCGCGCATAAAAGCCGACGTGCTCCACGGACTTGGCAAATCTTCGGTCACTGAGAACTAGGCTATTGACTGTCTCTGCGCTATTAGTGTTTCGTTTTACAGAACACAAGTTCGTACCATTAAGAAATTAATCATCACCGTTTTGGTGCGCACATGCGTTACAAGCACCTTCGCCCTTACAAGCACAGGACACTTGGAAACAGAAACTGAAACTCCATCGACCAATAGCTCCCGCGAAGGGAACACAGCAAGACTTCACTGTGCCGCTGTGGTAGTACAGTGGTCATGGTACTCGGATACTCACTAGAAAGGCACGGGTGCAGTATACGGCCACGGCCGTCACCTTTCGAAGGAGGCGATGGATTAGGAGTGCTTAGAATGTATATCCACTTTACAGAGAACTCCGGGTGTTAGAACCGAGGTTTCACCACGATATCATGGTTTAACCACCTGAAGACCCAGTGATAATTAATGCTGTGCATTCACTGTGTTTGTTTCGTTAGAGTTTCAAGCACAGTAATGTAAAAAGCTGGGCTCTTAGGCACATAAGTTCAGATGAAATACAAAATAGCTGTAGACCCAACGGACACAGATGGGAGGCAACAGGACCAAGCTTGTCCATAGGACGGAGCAGGATACAGGTTGCGAGCCGCACCTTCTTCCGGTAGCCTTCTGTTTCTATGGCCGTCTTGTCGTTAGCCGCATTTTTTTCTTAGGTGTGTGTGTGTTTGTGGGGGGGGGGGGGGGGGTTCTCTAATGTTGGAACACTATAGCCAGCGTTTTCAGACTCACCGTTAAGCGGACTGACATTAAACGACAATATCTGGTTCATACGCTACAAGTGGCGCACTTTACGGCAAGAACAAAATAAAGCGCTTCTTCAAGAACAATCATGAAAGCTCGTGACCGACTTTTCGCTAAGGGCGTTTCCTCTTCGCGAATGACGACGCCCTCGTCACAAGGCCGTATTTAACGACCTGCCGTCGTTCTGTTGATTCGCCGCCACGCTGTCAAAATAACCGAAAAATTAAGAAATATATGCCACCGAAGTCTCTCGTGTTCTGGGTCGCTCGAAACTTGAGCCATCGGTAGGTTATTCTCTCTTTTCTTTATGAATTTCTCTATCTTTGCTTCTATCGTAGTTCGAGTAGCCCATGCTCGAGGGCGCTTTTTGTCGGCGACTTTGCTATAGCCGTGTAATCCTAGTTGGGCACTATAGCAGCCGGAAGTCAGTGCATGCGCATAGCAGCGAAATTACCTTCGCTAGGCGACGGGCATGAAGCATGCGAGCTATATTGCCGAAGTAAAAAAAAGATGACCTGAGCGAGTAGGAAGCTTGTTTTTGATTCAGTTTTGTTTTCTTCGCATCTTGTCATAAATTACGCACTCACGTTGAACATAAAAAAAAGGACTTTATATGAATAGTGCGCAGCTTAAGCGACTTCCTCGTTGAGCCAAGGTTGAAAAATGTTTTCTAAATTGTTTGCGTGCCTTGAAAGGTTCACTAATGAGAAAAACTAAATTTAGCTGAACCTGTAAGGTTACCCTAGCAAGATATGAAAAAAAATGGAGGCACTTTAGCCTCGCCTTTAAAAGGGGAACGCGATAGCGTTATCGGAACCCGTTTGCATCGCCTTTTCGTTCGCTTGCCATGCTTTTGTGTCACGCAACTGCGTGACTGAACCAACGCCTCCTCTATAGTACTCTATATATACGTCCGCACCACCCTGCTGAGAATTAAGGCGAGCGCCATCTAGATGACGCTTAAGCAAGAACCCTACCCGGGCCGATGTATCGCCTTTACAGGTGGCGCTGCCGAGTCTTGCCTCACTAGGAGGCTTACCTGTAAGTATACAGCCATTAATGAAACGGAGGGGGGATAAAGAGCTTTAAGAGCATGGTAAGAGCGGAGAAATCAGATCGGATAGCAGCAATTGATAAGAAACCGGCATTGAACAACTAGAGAAAGGGAAAGGTAATATCAAAAGAGAAAAATTTTATGATAATTCAAAGGGAAGCCCTTTACTGTTTGAAGCAAGGCAAGGTTGTCTTAGAACAAGAAGCTACCGAGCGAAATTCAGTAAAGAAGGGGATACATGCACGTTCTGTGAAAAAGCTAGGTAAACGACAGATCATATTTTGATTGAACGTACAGATATCCACCTAGGTGTAGGTGCGGACACTACCCTGCAGGAAGCCATGGGTTTCAGGGATAGCACGGGAAAGAGATAAGTAAAAGGCGCATAGAGTATTGGTGCCTGAATGGTATGGAGCGCACAGAAACGCAGGGGAGTTCGAATAAGATTGTTACTTCACAGCGGAACGATAGTAGATAAAATAGGTAGGCGAGGAGAAACATTTGTTGTGAAAATATGTGTAATCCGAAAAAACAAGCTTTGTAGAAGATAAAATAAAGGTAGAGCTCGGCGCCCCGCGGGCTACCGCCCTGTTATAAAGACGACGCTTCTAACATCCATCCATCCAACTGTTGGTATGGTAGAAATGCTGGGAAAAGGGATTTGTATTGGAGTTTTCTCGTAAGAGAGAAATTACAATTCTAGCTAACATGTGTCATAGTATTTCTGATGGATTTTACTTTAAGAAGTTGATTTCTGATGGCAAGCGTATTGCGGTGGGCCTGCCTGGTTGGGGTGGTTCGGAATGATTTCTTCAGCTACAGTCGCCGACGCCTACACCGCACGCAACGCCGGGCTGAGCTAAAACGCTATTGAGACAAGACCAACTCTGGAATTGAGAGGAATTTTGACATTAATCTTGCACAAAAGATGCCAAAGCGTCGTGAAGATCCCGCACCATATCCTCGTGAAGTTGGAAATTTGAACATTGATTGTTTCATCGTGCTTTGTCTTTTCTTTATCTGTACAACTGTGTATGTTTTATATTATGAGGAAGTCTATGTTGATGTTCTGGAAGCTTTAACTTGGGTACCTTAACTCAAATACAAGTAAACGCACCTCAAAATCCTAAACTTCAGTCCTACTGCATGCGTTGACATTTGGGAGCAAAGTAAAACGGAAGAAACAATATTGATTTTCGGAGTTATTTTCTAACCATCGAACAAATTACGGAAAAAATAGTTAGGAGTACATAGATCAGTGTAAAACGTTGTGAAGTCAATCCCCAGTAAAAACATCAATTCTGGAGCATTGAATGTTGGATTTCTGCTGCAAAAAGCGTTTACTTTATATTAAACAAGGTATATTTTTCGTGTACGTTCTGCCAAGTGTCACAGAAGCAATCCTAGTGTGATGTGTGATCTCGCACTTCAAAATGCAGCACAAAAGATCGAAATGATTCAATATTTCTGTGGACCTTTCATGAATTTTCTTTTTCAATGCATTTATGGCGAATGAGCTCTGCGGAAACCCACAAGGTGGAGTAACGTTTATGAAAGGGAAAATTAGCGCCCACCCGTTTGTAGCACAAGGCTACAAGGAAAGTAATACGGATTTCTCAGAACTGAAAGCTTTCATTTGTGAGAAAGCCGTATGGATTTTCTTGCAGCATTGTGCTACAAAGGGGTGGAGGCTAATTTTCCCTTTAAATATATTTGGAAATATTTTAATAGCCAGTATAACGAAAGGGAAGGGAGTCAAGGACTCGTCCTTATTTTTTAGAAACAAGTTAATGAAACAACAAACATTGAAGCCTAGGAAAGCATAGGGGAAGTTATTCCAATTCATAATTATGATATTGTAATTTTGGGATAAGTAGAAAGGAATTAAAGTGGACGAAAAGACAAGCCTGCCTTCGGTGGGAACCAAACCCACGACCTTCGGATATCGCGTCCTATGCTCTACCCACTGAGCTACGAAGGCGGTCGTCCCCACGCGTCCACTTTACTGGGTATTTATGTATATGGAATCCTGGGAGTGTTAGGCAGCGCCACTCGTAGCCATGGCGGCGGGTGTAGCACACTCTTACTGCCAGGAGGCGTCACGTAGAACGTGATCTTATGTCGAGTTGGCTGCTGCCCAATATACCCTCGTATGCTACATAAGGCACCAAGTCTGCCGCAACGAGACCCAAGCTATGAAATAACGAAAGGGAAGGGGGTCAAGGGCTCGTCTTTATTTGTTAGATACAAGTTATTGAAACAACAAACATTGAAGCCTAGGAAAGCATAGGGGAATTTATTCCAATTCGTAATTATGATATTGTAATTTTGAGGTAAGTAGAAAGGAATCAAAGTGGACGAAAAGACTAACCTGCCTTCTGTGGGAACCGAACCCACGACCTTCGGATATCGCGTCCGATGCTGTACCCACTGAGCTACGAAGGCGGTCGTCCCCCGTCCACTTTACTGGGTATTTATGTATATGGAATCCTGGGAGTGTTAGGCAGCGCCACTCGTAGCCATGGCGGCGGGTGTAGCCCACTCTTAATAGCCAGTATGACACTTCTGGTATTCCTTTATCCATAACTGTATCGTATCATTGCTTGTGTATTTTTCCGGAAGAACATGAGTGGGTAACGCATAATTATTCAAAACGTACAGAGGGTTTATCAAAAAAAAAAAGAAGAAACTTCACGCAAATAAGGGGACGGCAATATATCCTGGGAAATCGGGGAATATTGCGGCAGGATAAGGAAAAGGGAAGTTGGCGTCCATTCGTTTTTCCTTTAATAACCCTGTCTGCATGTTGCGGGATTCCCCACAGTCGATTTGCCATGTTGTGTACGTCTGCTTCGGGTTTTCGATAAATTCGCTCTCGTAACGTACATTGCTAGCCTCCAAGTCGGTTCATTTCGTAGAGCGACCATACAAGATAGGCATTGATCTCGGGTTCGATCCCGGGACCAGGACGAGTCCTCATCAATGACGAAGCTTTTGTTGCTGAGAAATTCGCCAGGATTTTCTTGTAGCCTTTCGCACAAGCGGGCGGCCGCTATATTTTCATTTGATAAATAGACAGAGAGCAAGAGTGAGATAGAGCGAGGCCATGGTGGACCAGAAAGGCCAGCGATTTGCTTTACTATCCTGCAGGATAGTTGGGGAATCGAGAAACGTAACTTTTAATTTCAAATAATCGGTGTGAAAGCAAACATACTGTTTACATACCATTTATTTTCAGTTATTATAATGAGCGCATGGGCATAATTTAAAAACTACGAACATAGCTGTAGCAGTAACACGTAGCCAGCATGCGCGCTGAAGAGGTCTCTATTTCCACTATGACTTGTAATGATGTACGGACAACTTGCTTGGCAAGAAATGTGTAAACGATTTGCGCAAACGATCATTTCGCTATCTGGCGCTAACAGTCCGTACTTAATCCTTCAGGTGCGGGTACTCTTGTAGTCTATATCATTGGTCTGCCTACCAAGTTTGCATGCATACTATCCAGTGGGTTAAATGAGGTTCGACTGACAATGGTTAGCATTAGGGAGCATAAATTCTGTTTTTTCCTAAAGGAAACGGTTGTCGATTCCATCTCGGCGCCAAGGACGCTTTTTTTTTTTAATTCTGCATCGAAGCGGTCACAATTGCACAGAACGTGCGCAAATTATCTATTCACGTCCAGGTAGTTTACTTGCTGAACCACGTGAAAGACAATGGTGTGCGGACAAACGTTAGTTCCTCTACTCTTCGTGCTCCAACCCCCGCCCGTTACGCAACCCTTTTTTGGCAAAGTAGATAAGTAGACCGTTCAATTCGCTAAACTCACGACATTTGATGTCTTGCTCTTCTTTCTCTCCCAGTCTACCTTTTAAGCGAGTTACTTTTCCCACACGGATTGGTGTAGCTAACTGAAGTATTCACTACTATTCGAATGGCGCGGTAAGTGTACTAGCGGCGGTGATCGGGCAAGTTTCATAGCGATCTTTAACCAGTACGGCATAACAATCAAAGTGAAAAAGATTCGCCAGCCCACCCACTCCGTGAATATGGTTGGATAGTTAAGCTGGAGTAATTCGCGTGGTTCAAATATGTTTGCATCTCGGAAACAGTGCGTCTAGTCTAGCGGTTAAGCAACTTGCCTTTAGCACGGGTGCAAACTCCAGCACCGGTAGCAATGTTTTCTTACCGCCTTTCTTCATTTCAATCTTTTTTTTTACCTTTTTTCTTTTCCTTTTTATTCTTGATAGAAATCTAAAGCATCCATCCCTCGGCGAGGCGAATCCGCCACTCGATCTTAAACGCACGTGCGCTTGCACATTACTGGTCAGAGCGAGACCACGTGACTTGCCGGCTCGGGCAATGACGTTTCACCGTACGCTGACCTATACGACGACACATGCGAGACAAAGACAGCTACGCAGTTAAAAACACAGGAACTTGCGAAAGGAAGAATCAGATCACCAACTTCCTGCAGGGCTTATTACCACATCCCACACTACAGCAGAGCTTATTACCAAGCGTTGGCAAGCGACGGATATGCCGTCGAAACACGTCGCCAAAGGTCACGTTCATAGATTATCGCGCTATCACTGAACACAAAACACGTATAGAGCTTTCAGCTACGGATGAACTTATTAAGAAAACACGTTTCCTGTGAACACGTGCATAGAGATGCGGTGCTAGCACACGTGCTTCCAGCACTTGCTATTCAGTCGGCTTCAGCAACTACTTTTGCATTCAACGTAAGTGAAGGCACTTAGCTGCCTCTCTATTTTTTCCTTTTCTTTTCTCCTAATGCAACGAAAGCATCTCCTCCGTGCCTCGTTCAGAACTGGCGTTCTCTATACTAGCGTTCTTCAAAATTCCGACGACGACGTCTCAAGATAAAGGGCCAAGGCGTGCCTCGCTCCACCGAGGAAATATCTCGCTTATCTGGAGCACGCGCTCTAATTAGCCTGACCGAATAACTGCCCTGCTGATAAAACAGTTCTGTCTCGCCTTCGTCGTTTGGCCTCCCTTCACCCCCGCACGAGCTGTTCAGGCGGAGGCGGTGGGATCGATTCTGGTTCAACACGTTCTTTTATGAATGATTAAGTAGTCCGAGACCGACTGCATTATGCATGAGCGCCGCGTTCCGCGAAGAAATATTTCGCGAGTTGAGATTCATGCGGCCTCTGTGACACGGTCTGCCTGCTTCTTCTTCTTTCTTGGACTCCCCCGACCACCTCTTTTTTTTTTTTCTTCTGTGTCCCGACGTCGTTTGCGCGATGTTCAGCTTCACTTTTATATTTGCCTTTTGTTTTCACGCCGGCGTGTGATCTTGCTAGAAAGCGATGCTGGAGTAGAAGAGTACGCTTTGGGGAAGCGAACGAAAAAGGCCATAAACCCTTAAGAATTTAATTTGTGTGTGTGTGTGTGTCAGTGTGCGTTTTGCTTTGTGTAAAGCTAATGCTTCATACGTGCCACGTAAATGTGGCTGATGCTTTGCGTAATGCTCGAAAGGCAAATTTCTCCTTTTTTTTCGCTCTAACGATTAGCGGCTGGGAGGATTATGCAGTGGTACGCGCGCACCCATTTGACGCCATTATGAAATTAATGGTAATTTTGCGTTTACGTGTTATTGCAGTTTTAGGGAACGTTGAAGAAAAAGAAAAGAGGGGAGGGGGTGGACTGAGAGAAAAAGGGGTGTAGGCACTTCGGGTTGTTTACGAAATACCCTGTTTTCTTGCTGGCTACGAACGCGTCAGTGATGCTAAATCTGGTTATGCGCTACACTATTTGTTTATCTAATCACGACTTTGATAATTAATATACTTCCGTTTATTGTGTTTTCTGCCGTTTTCTTTGCACTCACAAGGCCGATTGCATTCTGGAATCTTTGTTCTTTATGGACGTGCAGTGCATGACAGGTCACTTAGTAGCATACCTTCTGTGCTCAATGATTCCTGGCGCAGTATTTGTGTTCTGTATTAAGACGTAATTGGGGAGTAGTTAACGAAGCTTCAGTGCCCACTAAGGCGTAATACGTGTAGTTTAAACTCGTCCTTCCTTGCTTTTATGCACTTCTCTTGTGAACAAAATCTTAAGCTTCGTAAAGGGTTTCAGGTTGTGGTATATTATCGCTCGTCGGACAAGAACCTACTCCTATGTGCAAACGTTACTGTAATGCTTCTTCTGTTTTGGTGGCTTAATAATAACTATAAAAAAGTGAGAAGTCTCGCTTCAATTCCCTTGTTCAAGTAAGTTTTTGTTTTGCGGATATCTCTCGCCACGTTAAAGCGTACTAAATATTGGAAAGTGATACAAAGAGAACAATGACAGCGGAAGCACTAACCTTATTGTAATCGAATGCGCGCGTTACTGCTCTAGCTTCTTACGTGTTCACGAAGGCATATGCCCACCTTTGTCATTTCAAATGTAAGTGTCGCTGTCGAAGCGTTTGCATGTTTCTACTTTTATTCAGACCAAATCGTTTCTAGTTATAGGTACGTCGTATGCAGCTTGAGCCGTCCTGCTGTAAATATACCTTCATTAGACGCGCGCACGCGCGCTTATGCATCTAATGTAATGGACACAGATATCTTCAAACTTGAAAAAAAAAAGACTCAGTGACCATCACTTATGTGCAATTACGTATTGTTGGGCCACACTTTTGGGCACCAATTGATCGTTGGGGAACGTCGGAACATCAACACCGGATTGGCAAAATACGATTGTTTCATGAGCATCTATACCACAACTCCTGAAATGGCGCTTATTTACAATATTCATTAAAATTATGCCAGTTAAGGTAACTTGGACGCCAGCGTACGCTATCGCATTCTTGGATTCAAAACTCCAGCCGTTAGCGGAAACCTTGTTTAATTTTTCGTGACATACTAATAGGCTTCAAGGGTTAGACTACTGAGTCATATTCGTGAAACTCCGAGAGTGTAATGAGATTTTAAAGCAGAAAGTAACGGTAGGGCACCAAGGAAGCTGGTCCACGGCTGGTTCATTTGCTACTCTAGCGGTGTGTCGTTTTCCGCCTGTCACTCTCAGAGCATCATGCTTAAGCTTTTTCTTGTCATGTGCAACCGGTGAGCTGCTATTCCCCTAATGACGTCCCATATGTAGAACGAAAAGAACTACGCATTGCGTCATACCCCACCGTCGCTAATGTGATAAGTCGTTGCTGGGCCGCAAAATATATAAACTCGCTTGACATCTAGTAATGATAACGCCGTTTCTTTTACGCCTCGCAAATATTCTTACGTGGCCAGTGTAAATTATATAAATCGGCGAACGCCTACACTTCGTCTGATACGGTTCATTCTAAAGCTACCGACAGCCGATAAACTTCAGATACGCACGGGGTTGGTGCAAAGAGAACAGCAGTGTAGCTAGGCGTGCTTGTGTATATTGAGGTAGAGGGAAGTGCTGGAAATGTTGTAGAGACACACAAGGTGGCATGTCTTTCAAAAATGACGATTTTCCCTTTCATAAACGTTACTCCGCCTTGCGCGTTTTCGCAGAACTCATGTGCCATAAATAAGAAAGATGTTTTTGAATACAAAGGTAGCAAATGGAGAAAAGGTTCACTGTCAACTAGACAGGTGACAATCTTTCTCGGAAGGCCGAAAATTCTCGGATTAGGCAAGCTCTCGTGATGGAATTCTTCGTTTTGAAGAAAGTTGACAGCAACAGCATGACCCGCCACTGTGGTCTAGTGGCTATGGTTCTAGGCTGCTGATCCGAGGGTCGCGGGATCAAAATCCCGGCCGCGGCGGCTACATTTCGATGGAGGCGAAATGTTGAGGCCCGTGTACTGTGCGATGTCAGTGCACGTTAAAGAACCCCAGGTGGTCGAAATTTCCGGAAACCTCCACTACGGCGTCTCTCATCATCAGATCGTGGTTTTGGGGCGTTAAACCCCCGTAATCAATCAATCATCAACAACAGCATTCGAGCACCTGCTGTCCTGGCAGTCTTTCGAGCTTCTCATAAATGAAAGCTCGTCAAGCATTCTTACATGTCAAACCGGATGATGGTACAAAATGCGGAATTAAAAAAAAAGCTAATAATAACGACATGAGAAGAAAATGCCATTTCTGTCACTTAAATGAATGGCCGGTCGTCTTACTTTTGCAGTAAAAAGAAACTAAACGTGCTCTGCTAAGACGTGAAAGAACCACTCGAACGAGTAGAACAATAGGGAGTAAGCAGAGCGTACCGCTGCAATTGCTCCGTGCCGAGGTTGAGCGGCGTTACAACGCTGGCTTGCTTGCCGGGCGAGAGACGTCTAGCGGGTGAGACGGGCCAGACCCGTGGTCCGAAGCGTCCCCGTGAGAACCGCGGACGCTGATCACTTCGGACGGGACACAATGAGTCCATTCAGGGCGCCGTTATTAATCGACCCCCTTCCCTTTTCTTCCTCACCAACCCTTTCCACAAGCGCTGCGTGCCGTTTTCCATTCTCCTCTCTCTCCCCTTTCGCCATCTTGCGTGGCGCGCAAGCTCCAATTGTCGACGGGATCGCGGGAGCTTCCGCAATTCACCCGCAACTCCCCTTTCACTCTCTTCTCCCCGTTTCTCCCCCGTCGCGTTATGCTTGGCCGTTTGACAGCCGGGTTATGCGGAACAAGCAGTCCGAGGTGTTGAAAAGGAAAGGCTTCGTCGTCCCACACATGCTTTGTTTCTCGCGTTCCTTCCTCTACTTCATTCACGGTGCATCGAGCTGTCGTTTTGGTCATGCATTCGATGCGGCGTTCCAGCTCGACAAGGAAAAAAAATCAAGTAAATATCGTAGGGGCGGGGTGAGGAGGGGGTGGGGGAATGAAGGAAGATTGTGGCATGCCTCCTTCGCGCCATCCAGGGTTAGTCTTCCCCCCTTCCCGATTTGGTTCGTGTCCTCCGTTAGCGCCGCCATCGCGATGAGTGTAATCCCGTTAGGAGCGCCTTTAATTCACTTTGCCGGCCCAATTGGGGGAACGTGAAGGACGGCCGACGCGCACTGACGGCCCAGTCTCAAGCTCGCGCTCGCCCGGGCTTTGTTTGCGGCGGCGCCATTGTATTTCGGCAGCGAATCGGTCTCTTTTTTTTCCTGCAGCACGCGCGAGCGTCGTTTTCTCTTGTCTCAGATTTCCATGCGCCTTGTCTTCCACCTCTTCTCCTTTCTTTTCCTTTTCTGCTTTGTCTCTCAGCCACCGGTCCTTCACTGTCGTCTTTGGGAACCCAATACGGGAAATAACGACGCAATACATAACTATGGATGCTCCGCTTGAGAATTCATTTTGAATATGCCATTTTCTCTTCGTGTTTTCGACAGGAGCGCTTCTAGGAAACCGCGTCATGTGTGTAAACTGCGGGGCTCATATATATATATATATATCATAATGCATAGAGCTGCTCGGCTTGTACTGCAATAAAGTAAGGACAGTGCTTGTAGAACAAGTGTAATTTTTCTGTCCACCCTCACGCGCTGTACTAAAGCAGGAAAATCGAGGCTAACGGTGACACAACGCCTTTGCATTGTACTTACGCTGTCCTGAAGACAAAGACACTAACAAATAAGCAAATATACGAAGGTAAGTGGAGACGCTAGCAAAGAGTTTCCCCCAGTTTGATGCACCAGTTCATACGAATGATTCATTTCTAGTAGAAAGAAAGAAAGGAAGAAGAGACCGTTCGTAAAGCGCACGGTACAAGAACTCTAGAATTGGGAAATATACCGTTACATAAGTATTGCAGAAAGCGACATTCGATACAAAAAGAAGGGGAAAAAAAAAGATTGATACCCACACCAATCACAATCGAAGCTTATCGACTACGTGCCACAGAGGCGCCAGGATAAGGGAGCTCCTCTGTCACGAGGCCTCCGACCTTCGTCCCGGCAGCTTTTATTTACGATCAGCGATCTCCCTATATATTTCTTTATTGCCCGCCTTTTCTTTGCGACTCTTGCTATATCCTTCTCAAAAATATACGCTGTCCCAATCTATACTCGACGTTCCTATTCGCACCCTCCATGTGAACACGTTCCTCCCATCAACTCCAATCGACGTTGGCCATATTTTCCAATGTTTCCATTTCACCGCTCTTTCTTTTTTTTTTTTTTTTACCTCGTAGCCCCGCACATCTCTTTCCCCCTCTGCTCGCTCGGCTGCCGCGCCACGCGACCCTTTAGAAGGCGCGAAATGAAGGTTCAAAATCGAACTCTCTCGCTCCATTCAAGACGCAATGCGGGAGGCGCGCGGTCGAATGCAGGCTGCCGCCGGCTGGGTTTCATAACTTTATCCTGTCGGCCGTTGTAGGGATCGAGGAGTGTGCGATCATAAACGGTTTATGGCTCCGAGAAATGTGCTGCCCAGAAGTGGCTGACGTTATTCGCCTGCTCGGAAGCCTCTCCGGCGTCGTACGCACGCACGTCTGTATAGCAGGCAAATTGGATCCCATAAACGTCACAACTCGGGGACGATAACCATACTGCGCGGACACTCGACGACAGAGTGGAGAAATGTCGAGCGTGAAAAGAGTACAATGTGGCCCAGGGTGAAGCAAAGAGGAACTGAGAGAAATATGGAGGCAAATGAGTCGGCTGGGAAAATCGGCGGGTCATTTACCGCAAACGATGGCTGCCGAAATCAGAGCGAGAAGAATGCAAGGAAGGTGAAGTAAATGTAGGTACGCTCTTCCATAACGTTGAGCAGTGTAAGCGAAAGCAGCGTAGAGCCAAATTATGTCTTTCTGTAAGACTTACAGCGTCCATTCTCTGTTTCAAGTAAGAACGGTGAATGTGGTTCACGCAACTAGAACCGGACTTGGTTTCACTCCGATAGCGGTTAAGGTATAGAAACAGAGTTTGTCTTGTTGTCGTCCACTACGTTCATTATGTTAAGCTGGCGATGACCGCTTTCATCGTCCTACAATGCGTTTTGCGTACAATGGTGCTTCAATCATAATCAGCGCATGTAGTCAAACTCATGCAGCAGCGGAATTTCCTAAGCGGAAAGAAAAATGTTCCCGTTGTCACCACCGGTATTTATTTGAAGCAAAACCAGTCGACCAAAATGTATTCGCAGGTCGAGCGGGCTGACCACTGAACAGTTGCCCAGCAACACTTCTGGATGTTTACTGCCAGGTGTCTTCCAGCACACGGACTTTAGTGACACCTGTACCTTTCGCAAAAGTCGAAAAGGAGCTGTGCTGTAGTGCACCAGGGTAACGTTGTGCGCTTCGCACGAAAATTCTTCGTGGTGTGAGCGCGTGTTTCCGCGTAATTTCTCGTTGATGCGTCCGTGAAAGAATGTACAGCGGTTCAAAGGTGCTGCGGCAGTGATGATAGTGAGCATCAGACTTCAAATACGGCACTTACAAATAGCGTTCATGTGGTTACAATGATGGGGCTGGTGCGGGAAAGATTGCCAGCCGTGAACAGTAAAAATAAACCGCTAACAAAGAACAAAGCACTTCCTCAGCACTTTTGAAAGCACCTACTTCGGCTGACTTGATGTCTAGCACTTACGTCTTATCATTTCCACCTCGTTAGGCAATCCTAGTGATCTTACATCGCCGTGAATAGGTGGCACGTGCTTTTCTGAAAAGCAATCACACCTATTCGCCGGAGTAGATAAGACAGCTTGAGAGGCATACTTAACGGTTAGCTTGCGCTGTAATGGGACTCGGCTCGCACAAAAGAAATGCCGGCGGCAAGGTTCTCGGCTGCCGAATGAAGGAATAGGATTCCGCGTCCATACGTGGGTAGGAATCGCAGCGTCTACCCCGCGAAACTACGCATACACACAAAAAGAAGCGTGTGATAAGAGAGCTCGCAGGCATATCCGTTCCGTTAAGGCGTCCGTTTGTTTATCCGGCACGCTTACGGACTCCGGGGAGTGCTCGAAAAGCGGTTTGCAGCTACTATCTCGGCGAGCTGCCCGGTGATAGAGCGCCATACCGCTGTACGGAGGGAAGGTAGGGAGGGGAACGGCCCTGTGCTTCCCGAATGCCTCTGCACGGCGAAGGGAGGAGGCGTGGGAGAGGTTCTCGGTTTCTGCCGCGAGGAATGCGCCGCCACGTTCCCTCGCGTGGCGTTCATTTGCATCCGACGTGATAAATTACTCCGGGGGTCGGTCTCGCGTCACCTGCCTAAGTAAATAGAGCCGTTTTGCTCTCCCTCCTGGTCGTCGTAGTCCTCTCCTCGCCAAGCCCGGAGCCACGGCTGTGTGCGCGCTGCAGGAAAGAAAGCTCGGGACTGGTGCGGCGCGCTTTCCGTTTTTAGTTTTGTTCTCAGCTTTTTTTTTCTTTATGTCGCGCATTTGAAGTAAGACGAACGCTTTGCACACACGTCTGCCGGCCAAGTGTTAGCGCGTTAAAAGTGACAGCGGCAGAGGAATGAAGAGCGGCTGCGGTGGGATTTCAAGCGGTGGAGAGAAATGAATATCCTTCCTGCCACTTTTCTGTCTGTCGATCTCTTTTTCTCTGTATGCCGATGAGCGGAGCGTGTACCTTAGTCGTGTGCGTTTTACGCAGCACGCGACCGTATGGTCGTGAGCCCTGCTTTTCTATGCTGCGTGTTGTTACCTATGCATTTTTTTTTGTTATACTACGGTGTTGTTAACGTACGCTCTGGCGTATACGTGCTCACATTAATCGCTGCATTGTCTAAGATAGGTCGGAATGTGTATCGCATGCGTTCAGATATCTGTATCAATGATAGTTCATTAACAAAGAAAGACACACAGCAGCGCAATGGAAAGTCCGCGGATCATATAAGTGACGATGTTGCCATTGGTGCGTCTTCAGGTGAGTCACCCGCAGAACTCGTTGCATCAGGGAAACGAATCAGTACCGCTGCTCTCAGTCGACAGTATTCAAAGTACTTTTCCCTGTATTGTTGCAGGAATGATCACTCGTTTCACGATAATAACAATTTGTATAGTACTTAGTCTCAGGGCCGTGGCTTGTGGGCCAGACTTTGAGATATGGCTCTCAGATATGGGCGTCAGGCTGACCAACAGACGGCAGCTCTGTTTAGAAAAACTGTTGGGCGCAAAATACGAGGGTTGCCAGCTGGACTACGTACACGGAAGCACAACCGGTTTTCTCTGTACTGCGCATGCGCTGAATAGAAGTACGGACTTGCGCTCTCTTTTGATGGTGGGCCGTACTGGTAAATGAGGCCGTACTGGTAAATGAGCCTGCGTATGACTCAGTCCTTGGGTACTAACATCCTTCCCGTTTCTTGTCGTCACATTACGCACACTTCGTTACAATAGGTGCTTAGTAGGCAGCAAATAACACGTCTTGCCATATAGTAGAGGTGGCGTTTATGTCAAAGGGAATCTGTTGTGCTACGAAAGATGTGATTTCGGCCTAAGTCAACGTTCTGACCGACGCTAGGCGTTGGGGAAGGGCATGTTAGTAATTAGTGAATAAGAGATAAATTTTTTATTGTGACGAGAGGATGGCAGTAAAGAAAATCTTGAATTATAAAGGACTCCTCAAAGTCTTACGCAGTAAGTTCTCATGCATGAATCTGTTAGGAGTCATGCGAACATTAGCTAATAATGAGCATGATGAGAATGTCTCAACAAAATATTTTCAGGCATTCGTTAATTTTCAGACTTCGACACAAATTTGATCTGCGGTTCTCTCTGTACAGAATATGGTGGGCAGACGAATGAAACGTTTTCTGAGGTCTCGGGAATCGCACAATTCTCCCATTCTGGACTGTCTGCGGGCCAAGAAGGTGTCGTAGGCGCGAGTGAACACCGCACCTTGTCACAATCTGTGCACTAGGCCTTCGTTGCACCATGTCGTGGCACGTGGTCTACCTTCATTTGCACTTCTTGGCGAGTTCACAAGGATGGCGATGACGTATACTTGGCAAAGCCGAGTGCACCGCACTACCCGTATTCAGATGGGTATACGTTAGGGCATTAACCTGTATCGTGGAAATAGGTTGGGCACTGGTGTAGCTTTACTGTAGGCCATTTTGCCTCCATGTCGGCGAACTAATTTCCCTGTAAGCCACGGCGGCCTGGCAAGCACTGCAACCAGATGCGCTGGCCGTTATGGGGACGACATCGTGTGGTTAGGTCACACCTTGAACAGGGAGGTAGTTTAGCGGCTTGTTTAGAGTCGCAAAATATGCTGCAAGAAATATGAGTTTTGAGTCTGGGTTTATTTCCTATAACTGGTGCAGGGCATGTACATACAAGGTTTGGCGAGGGAAACGAGATACGAGCTTCTATAAAAGCAACTTGACTTGCCCTTCTCCCTACATCTACTAAAGCTAACAGATTATCTATGATGCGTCTGCTTCTGTTGGACCTGAAGGCGCTTAGCCTAGCGAAACTACCATGAGGCAGCGAGGGACGCCGTACGGGCCGGCTTTGGCGACTTCAGGTTGTTTGAAGTTTATTTTTTTTTTCTATGCAGAAAGAGGAGTAAGGGGAGTAAGAGCTAAAGACATATTGCTTGACTGAGGCTCTTGCTTATATGTGCATTCGGCACGTATTATCCTGCCTCCGGTAGGCTGAGATGACCCTCGAACGTTCCTGTGCAAGTCCGGGACAGGCACAGAGGAGGTGTTCGAGAGTCTCAGGATCCCCGCAGTGGCTGCAGGCTGGAGAGGCACAGAGGCCCTTGGCGTGTCGGCGGGCTGCTGTCCAGATGCAGCCAGTCCGCAGTCGCAGGAGTGTGGCCCTGGCTCTCCTCGTAAGGCCCTTCTCGGGAAGTGGCTTGGGGCCGTGCCCGCTTGCCACCCTTGGGTCAGGGTGAATCGAGACGAGGAGGCGCTGGAGGCGAGCCTGGGAGTAGTCCCTCGCCGCCACTGCCTGGGTCAGCGGGACACTAGGGAGGTGGGCAGCTTCCGCAAGTGTATCCGCCTCCTCGTTGCCAGCTATACCCACGTGCGAGGGCAGCCAGTGGAAGGAGACGGACACTCCGGTAGCGGCAAGGGCCTCAAATTTCGTCGCCAGGAGGCTTCCGGTCAGCCCAGCACGTCGGTGGTTAGCCAAGTGAGGCTTTTGTTAATATGCTGCACGTATGTACAGTATTGGCGACTTCTGGTTGTACTGACTGAGCGCACCTTCTCCTCTAGCACTACCATGGACGCGCACATGGCCATACGACCTCATGGCTGAGCTCATTCAGCGGCTCGCGCGAGCCTTATTTTAAAGAGAATCACCAACCCTCTCGAAGGTCTGGTGAGCCAACACAGCAGCCACATCCAGTGTACCTGTTCGTCAAGAGCCTTGCGGCGGAGGTTTCGAGTTCTTAAGTATTCGACACGCGTTGAAACCAGATTCCACACGAACCATTCGCTCCCATCTCTCTGAGTGTGATTACCACGCCACTATTGTCACAGCGCGTGTTGTTGTTCGTTCGGTTTGATCTGCCCAAGCATGTTTATGGACACGCGGGTGGTACCATGTTTGTCAACACAACTAGTAAATTAATGTTCATTATAACTCCTATGGTTGACAAAAGTGTCAAGGTCACTTCGTGCAGTTTGCTAATACTTAACCGTTACTGTCAGTGCTTAAGTGGGCCTTTTCTTCGCAATGAAAACGGCGCGTCTTCAGGAGAAGGCAATTGCTGCGTGAGTCGTAAAGATTGAAGCGTCAATGCCAGCATCAATTACGGTTCGATGTCATTGGTCCCCGAGCAAATGTAATGCGCGCCGAGTATCAGGGACGTCAAGTACATGGTAATTATCATATGATCTAAACTTGAGCATGACATGACATCGTGCTCATTATAACGCGGAAACTTCTCGTTTGGCGTTGCTGCCACCCCTCTCATGTACAGCGGTATGATAGTGAATGCTCTAATGCACGGCGCCGAGTTCCGATACGCAAACTCGCTTCCATTATAGAGCAAAGATTTCAGCAAGAAAAAGGCTCTCAAGGTTCTCCTTCGTCCTTCATTAGGGTATTGCGACCGTGTTTGATGTGCTGATTAAACGATCCGGCTCGCGAGCAGAAAGCGAGGCGAACGGCAGGCCGTTGATGAATCGATGCCTAATAAACAACCACGAACCGCTCTTGTCTCCAGGGCTGTAGCGGAAGTACGAACTTGTATATAGGGCCGTAGACGAGACGGAGGCAGCAGCGGCGGTGCCAGCGTAATTATTTTTCCCGCCATCAATTAGACCGCTTCGTAGGGAGGAGCGCACCGAAAAAAAGCCCGTGTGTGCGCTGCGCATTCGGAGTAATTGCGCTGGCCTCGGCATAGCGGGAGCTCGCGCGGAAGGCAAGAGTACGGATCTCGGGCTTCTTGCTGGCCACTTTGGCCCGCGCGTCATTAAAAAGATGGCTGCCTCGCGCGCGGTATACGACTTGTATTTTCGCCGCCCCTGGTGATTGCTGCCCGCGAGGAATTTAATCTGTCTCCGAGAGGCGACGGCCAGGACCGCGCCGTCGATCGCTTAACGCTCTCGCAGCAGTTGCCGACTTGATGTTGACGTGTGTGACAAGTGCGTAGCGTGCACGGATCTTCTTGCCCGCTCTTAGAGCAGTGTCATGCGTTTGGGTTATACTACAAGCAGTCCTAGCTTGCCATATTACTTTCCTGCAACATCTGCTGATGTGTTGTGGGATGTTAACACATACCTTGTTCTGTTTTTCGTTTTTGCGGTCCGTTGAAGCTGGAAGGAAGCAGATATGCAGGGATGTTAATTATAAAGGCATTCGGTTGGCTCCCTTACACTGGCGCAATGAGAAAGAGTAATGTAACGATGAAAGAAAAAGAAGAGGGAAGGAAAAAGAAGAAAGTGGCAGGCAATGCGCTGACGCGCATAGTGCTTTGTGCTGCTGTGCAGTCAGAGACATCCGTGGTCCGTAGAAGCTCCAGTATGGCCACCTATAACTTTAAGTCGGCAATTCAACAGCTCTCTCCTGGAACTCCTCCAAACCAGTTCCGACGACAGTCGTTAGCGTAGCTGAAAAAAGCTGCCCAAGAGGAATTCAGACGGCTTTCCAGTGGAAACCTTCGCATGTTGGTGTCAGAGTTCAACGAAAGAGCAGATGACCTTGCGAACGAAGCACTTTCAAGGCGACCCTCGATAAGAGCACAAACCTGACGACACTTCGATATACCTGATGGCACGATCACTTGGCCAGATCCCCAAGCGTTTACAATGGCAGCTAAGAAGGTTGCTCCTCCAGCTTACGCTGTCACTGTCCTGCGGTTCCGCGCAGGCCTGGTGTTTTTTGTGGAGGCCGCCATACCAGCCTTGTGTTAAAAGAGAGCTTAGCCGCTGCGAGTCAGCCCTTCTGTACGGAGTTAGAACGGAGTCAGCATGCACTCCTGCATGGCTTTTCCAAGTGAGGGGTGCTGCTTCGCCATGGTTCGCGGAGTGCATTGAAGTGGGAGACGTTCACCACTACACCTGGCCCTGAAAGCGGTTTCGCCCTGAAAGAAGCACACTCATGGAAAGCATGAATAGAGTGCGTCCCCCACGCGTGCACGCAACAGACTGTATATCCAGAAGGTGCGCGGACCGGTTCGCAAGAAGGTGTCGGCCCTACTTTTAGCATTTCTGCAAGAAACAGGATTGGGTGACACGTGATGACGCATGCGACATGGACAGAGACGCTCCGACGGAGCAACTGCCCGCGAGGTCTGCTAGGCTAACACCGCCTATAGCCACAACATCATTGTCATTACCACTACACCTGGGACCACTACGAAAGTTGCTGATAGTTGGCTCTGTCTCTCAGCTGCGCACTGGAAAAAAAGAAACACCGATGTCGGAAAAAGAAAAAAAAATGGAGGCATTGCGTTTATGGTTTATCCCTTCGCTATATCTTCCACTTACGCGCGAGTTATCAAGTAGCGTGTCAGTAACTTTTAAGTAGAGGTACCAGTTCCGTAAATTATAACGAAAAAAAAAGAGCGAAGGAAGGTAGGTAAGGAAGATAACAAGGCTTTCGAAAAGAATGCGCATAAACATTCAGGTCACGTTCGTTAAGGTGATAGCCGGCAAACTACGCCAGCATATTACTAACGGGGACATTGCGAAAAGAAACACGTAAACGCCTGTCAGATAGCGTAGTGCTGTGCTCATCAAAACTTGCAGTGCCCTTAACTGAACGCAGGTGTGGACCGCTGATGCGTTTCTCTTATGGGCAGGCACGCCCTTCCGAACAAACAGTCGTGGTGAGCTTCTGCCGATAAACATGCTTCCAACTAATTTTGAATGTTGGTTCTTCTTTCGCTGTGACTCGTACTGTGCTGGCTTATCTTATGTCAAATTAGGCTACTGTTATGTTTTGCCATGCCACGAACACTGCCATGCAAGGTGTACTGGTGAACAATCAAATTTATTCGTAGCGCATCACGTAAGGTAATGCAAAATAAATGGCACCGAAACAATTGGTAGCATCTGGTCGCCATTTCGAACGAATGGTACGCCTGATACAGAGTAGCCTGACATAACAGCACCTCATCCTATCCTCGCTTTCAAAAGTGGCAACGACAAGTGAAATGGAGCTAATTGTTGTTTGCTCACACGTTCTTTCCTTTTGGTAATATGCACCACAAGAAGTCTGGAAGTTTACAACGAAAAACAGCATATTCTCACAGCTTTGCGAGTCACGTGACTTATGTTCTGTTCGCGCATCGTCGAAACAGAACGGCTCCCCAGGAACATTCAAGCAAGCGAATGTGAAAACCGGGATGAGCGCGAACAGAATGCTTCGTAAAACACTTTCGTTCGCTTCGATGACCTCGCACTGGTTGTGTCACTCACTCTCGGACACCGCGTTGTCCCTCTTCGATCAAGCATCGTATTTCTTTATCCATTTCGTGTGTTCTGATTTCAGTGCTGCTTCCTCATCTTACCGTTAAAAATCCTCCGAGCTCGAACATGAAACTTCCATCGCACTTCGACGTCGCTGTCGGAGAAGATTCGACGACGGGCTCGAGGCTCACGCAGTGCTCGGCGAGGATTGCCGCTAGCTGTGTGAGGGACAGGCTCCATTGTTCTCCAACGCGCCCTGTCCTCGACGTCAGAGGCTGGGCTCTGCCTTCCCTATCTTCCTTCCTCTCTCTCAACGTCGACGTTCCATCGCTGGCGCATCACGCGGTTGAAAAGACTAGGGTGCGCTTCCTCGCACGACGCGTGCCCGCCCGCCTCTATCCGACGTCCCCCGCTCGCGGCACTTGAAGCGTCGCGCTGGAAAGCTTCACCGCACGACAGCGGAACACGAGGAGCAGGCACGAGTTCGCGGCGGGCGCGCCCCTTTCAACCCCACCAACGGTGTATGCGCTGCGGCCTGTTAACGCTCGAAACGCGTCCTGTACTGCTATATCTTTGCTTGTTTCTTTTAGGCACGTTTTCTCGGGGCGTCTTGCGACACGGCGGGGTCTTGTTCGCACGCCACCGCTCGCTCATGTTACGCTCGTGTGCGTTCCCTTGTGAGATTGCAAGACCCACTCGATGTACTGGCGGTGATGTCTCTTTCGACAAAGAGGTGCTGGGGCTGGTGAAAGTGGATGAAACAGAGCGTGGAGGCACGCTGCCGGAAATGCGGAAGAAGTGGGGGAGAAAAGTGTTTCCACCACTTGTGGCAAGATACCCCGGGGAGTGTCTCGCCGAAATATTTTGGAAAGGCTGTTGTGCCAGTTTAATGTGCATGCCCATGTGCTAGTTCAAATCTGTGCAATAGCTGCGGCCTTCCGTCATTTAATTCGCTCGAT
Source organism: Hyalomma asiaticum (assembly GCA_013339685.2). NCBI lineage: Eukaryota > Metazoa > Arthropoda > Arachnida > Ixodida > Ixodidae > Hyalomma > Hyalomma asiaticum. Next base: position 69,595,026 of record CM023485.1, on the reverse strand, counting down.
CGTTTACTGCTGAGTGGCATACATACTGTAATAGACAAAAAAAAAAACATACGCGTTTACACCAAAAGTACTTCTTCTTGGGCTAGTTGGTGCTAATACATTATGGGCGTGCTGGGTTGTGGCGCGAAATCTATTTCGTGAAAAGGGACAGAATGCAGAGAGAGACGGTATGCACGCATACAAGCAGGCTTACAGAGTGAGGACACTCATGCCATTGATATAAGTTGGTTGGGCCCGACTGTCTCCTTCCTCGACGTTAAATGGAATCACAAACTATGGTCCATCCGTATCTCCAGACGCTTCGTGAAGAAAAGCTCCCGGAAACTAAGATATTGTACCGAGCTTTCATTTCGAGACACTCGCCCCATCATCGTAGTTATCATCGTGCGGTTGTCGTCACAACGTAGTACGTGCTTTTGTTGACTGTCGCTGGTATAAGCTACAGCGTTTTTGATGTTGTCACGTGTATTGAGTTTTCTTCCGTATTTCCCTCCATACCACTTCAACCGGCATGCTAGGGGAACGATCACTGTTTGTATCAAAGCAAGAACACGTAGCGCAAGTTATGTGAAGAAGCCTGGGGTTCCATTATTCCACCATAGTCGCATCGCGGGTCGCAGCTCTTGCAGCTGTAATTTAAGTTTGTCCAGCACGCGCGAATGTTCTCTTGTACCTCACAATGCTTGCTGGGCAACCATTTCATTTCATTTTATTTCATTTTATTTCCTTAAAGACCCCTCTTGGAGGGTGTTACATGAGGGGTGGATATGCATATATGTATATATGATTTATACAAACAAAGAACCACATATGTTAACTGCGCGACAGGTGATGCGTTACACTTTGCACGAATAAAGTCGGGCAGGTAGTGGCGGTAGTGCTGTGGGGAAGGTCGTTCCATTCAGATGATGCACGTGCAAAAAAGGAGGCAAAAAACGTCGTAATGAGGCCGCGTGGTCTGGTGACTTGCAAGGCATAAGGAAACTATCCTGCAACTATCGACAGATGCAAAGGCTCCTTATTTCGGTCTTCCCTGCCCTAACGTCGAATCGTATAAGCTGGGCGTCTCTTTCAAAAGTCTACAAGGACTCGAGCTTCTCTGTTCTTATTCTGAGGTTGCGAAGAGTTTGCGTGAAAGAGCGGATGCGCCAGGAGCACTCACGCATGTTTAATAAAAGTGAAAAGGTAAAGCCGAGTCTTTAAGGTGGCCCGACGAAGCGACTGTATTACGTTCTCCAGGGCTCTTATTGCAGCTTACACAGTCTGCGTGCGTCCAACGCCAGCGGTGTATTTACTTATATTCAGTGACAGGTCAAGCAGTGCTGCTCTAAAAAGGCCTGGGCGCCCAAATAAGAGCGGGCCTTGCTACCTAACTTCCTCTGCACATGGAGAAGCATCATATCTAAGCCATGTAACGTGGAGAAAAGAAGGGTAACCTACACAGAATCTTATCCGACAGCATCTTTATTCTTTTAAGATTTCTATTCGGGGACCAGAAAGTCGCGACAGTTGTCTGACATGCAGAAGAGGCTGTCCAGGATTAATAAACATATTAAAAAAACAAAAAAGAGCAATGTCGCAGCAGAAGATTAGTGGCGCAGCGCGAAACTTGGAATCTAAATCCGATTCGGGCATCGGCAGGCGCGCCATTCGCACAAAGCTCACAGTTCGTTGAAACAAAACAAGAAAGTGTGTCTGCAGCAAGACCAGCTCAAAGAAGTAGCCATAACTCATTGTTCGGGTAGAGGTTCAGATTTTGATCATATTCGCTCACTCAAAGAAACAAATGTCGAAGGCTGCTTCATACATACGTAATTATTTAGCCGTAGGCTTTCTGAAGCGAAGGGCAACGCATATAATCGGAAATGTCCTCATTAGAGTCTCCAAAGCAAAAATAATGCACGGCGCGGCGAATCATTTTGGTCGTATCATTCGAAAGAAGAAAGGTTTCTGAAAGGTATACGAATGGCTCGCTCTGTTTTTCGTCCTGCCTTGTAAGATTTTCTTTCTGTCAAAGCATAGCGCAGACACTGACAAACGAATGAGACGAGGCAATCTTTTAGGAGTGAATAGCCGGTCTACGGCTGTGTGTCTGCAGCTTAAACAGGATGAATATATATATGCGTTAATCTTTGTTCTCTTTCGGAATCTACGTCGCATGATTACGGCGCAACGACGACAATGAATTAAATCGCTGTTGCAGTAGTTCCGATAACCGTGTGCTGTCATTGAGGAAATGGAGGTACGTTTGGTATAGCTGCTGCGACTTCGTGGTTGTTACTACGTTTATTTCTTCTTTTTGTTTTCTTTTTGCTTTTTTTTGCATAGAATTTGCAGACAGCTCCGAGAATGCGAGTGCTCCTTGCGACTCCTCGTTTGCCATTTCTATAGTAACAACAAGCGTCGTTGACAAGTAATACTATTGCCGAAGGAGCTCATTACGGAGCTAAATTCTGCTTTCGGAATAACTTCCTTTATAATGTATGGAACGCTTTTCATTTAGTGACATAACTTAACGCCGATGAAAATGGTGCATCCTCAAGTAAAACGCCTTCTTTAGAGCTAAAATTGGCCGAACGGCATATAGTAGTGCGTTTTAATGATGCCGCCCCAGTATTATACACTGCATCCTGCCCCGTACATCGCGCACGGCAACTTTGCGCACATTCCACGGAGGCCTTCTTAGTGTTATGTGCAATACTTTAGTGTAATGCATGACCTAAGAAGCTCTGCACAGTATTGCAGATGCAATGGAACGCTGTCGAACTGCCGAAATTATATGCGCCCGAAATATCATTTCACGAGTGTGAGTAGGCATTTTCGATGACATGTGCGTGGTCTCAATGTGGTCTCTATGCGTGTCTTTCCTCATTACCCTTGAAGATTTTCTGGCTCCTGATTCATTGCTTTTACCGAGTAGCAGGTTGGGCAAGCAGTCGCGTATTCCAAATCCGGATATGTAGCGTAAATTTCTCATTGCTAGGTTATGTCGTGAAGAGTCGCGTATGCGCTTGAGCGTTGGGCTATACCGTAAACAGCGTGGACGATAAGCGACACCGAAATGTCGCACACGGGAACGTTCTTGCGCGGAAAGACGCACGACGCAAGCTGCTGCAAACTGTCCCCTTTATCGTCGCATCCGTCAAAACGTGGTTCGACATCTCGTAATCCTTCGCTTACATTGTTGCGGTTTCTGCTGCAGTCATTGCCTGGACGCTGCTGTAGGCATTAGACCCAACAGCTGCACTTTGGAGGATGCTTTGTTTTCTTTCCCTCGAATGTGGTCTTGTACTTATCGTTGAGCTCTTTTTTTTATCTTTCAAGCCGCGAACACAGTGATAAACTTAAGGGAGCGCAAAGAGAAAGCGGAAAACATACAGAAACGAAACATCTAAAACTTCAGTAGCGACGATGAACGTCGTTTTGGACAGAATCGACGATGCCAGAGATGAGGGAAGAAAGATGGCAGAAATCGTAGCGGGAGAAAAAAAAAAGAGAAGAAGGAAACAAAGAGGCTAGAACGCGTCTGAAAAAGGCCGCACGATCCGCCAACTGCCGCGTTTCCCATTTGCCCTAATACGCTGCTCCACTCGGGGGACCAGTGTTCTCGTGTGCGGACAACAAAAGGCATCCTCGTCATGAGACGTTCAGTCAGCGCAGCAGCTTGCCTTTTTTCTTGTACGGGCAGGGTTGACGGGAGAAAGGGATGGCGGGATGCAGCGTGAGGCACCAGCGATATCCTCCCACCCGACAACCACTCACTTTTCCGATTTCCAAAACGTCCCGCTGCCGCGAGCTACACGCCAGCCTAGCCAGGCGACCAGTACGGCGACGACGAGCTGGCAACCAAAGTGCTCTCTTCGCCGTCGACCCATCTTCCCTATTTCCTTCCCTTGTTCTTGCCAACGGCGGCACTCGCAAATGGGACAAAACAAAGCGTGCCGTTTTTTTTTCTTCTTCTTCTTCTTGCCTCGACGAAAGGAGAGACCGCAGCGGCAACGCATATAAGAAGGCTGCGGCGGCAGCCACAGGATCGTTGCGTGAGGGGAAGCGCGCGTCGTCAGCCTGCTACGACGCTGGGCTTCTGCGGGGTTGAAGGGGATATAAAGGAGAATGCCGAGCCTGGCTTCCCCCTTTTTTGTCTCCCTGTTTCGCTTCCTCGTACGGTGGGAACGAGAAACGCATGCCATCGACCCGATGCCTCCTAGCCACCGGCTGCTGTTTCTCTGCTGCGTTTCTCCGGGAGACGCACACGATTCTATGGCTCAAGGAGTGGGTGAGGAGGAAGAGAAAGGGAGGTAGGGAAACTGGGAAAGGTCGAAGAGGAAGAGGCTGCACGGGAGAAAGAGGGAAGAAGGGAACGGGGTTGGGGGGAGACTTGGCGGGAAGACATCCCCCAAATGGCGTCTCGTATACGACTCTCAGGCTGCGACAGTAAAAGCCGCTCTGCGGTAGTAACCTGCGACACGCCTGTGCCGCCTGGCAAGGCCGCCCGGAAGCCGAGGTGAAAAAAGACGTCAATGTTCTGCTTCTCCTAGACACCGAGCTCTCTTATTGCGTGTGTTTGTCTTTGTCTCGGTGTGTGCCTGTGGCATAGCGCGAGCCGGTCGCCGTGTCAGTGAATGTGGCTTTTTGTGTCTTTACGTGCACAAGGATGTCAGGGTGCGGCATTGTGTGTGTAGCCAGCACTGAGTAGGTTTTGTTCCTGATGTGAACGCGCGCCGGGAACTGGGAATGTGAAAGCAGCGCACGAGCTTTCACGCCTAAGTGGCTACTGAACGGCTCCCCCTTCGAGCTTTATTAAATTAAGGTCCGCTGCTTTACAACTGGGTGCATCCGAGCTGGTGTCTTAAATTTGGAAGAAGTTCTTACCACTTAGTAACTACTGGTAATTCTTTCTGTGCTTCCGTGTTACTGTTATGTGTTGTCTTATTTGTTTTATCTGAGACCCTTTACCTTTAACTTCCATTGTAGGAGGTTGGGCAGAATTTCGTAGGGCTCATTTACGCGATAGGGAAGTGCATGCTCCTGTTTAAGGCCCGTGCGGCGCTTTCTTTCAATCAGGTATTGAATTTCAGTGCCTCGGGCAGACATTAATTCTGCCTTGTGCGGCGGCTGCATTTCGATGGAGGCGAAATGTTGAGGCCCATGTGCAGTGCGATGTCAGCGCACGTTAAAGAACACCAGGTGGTCGAAATTTTCGGAGACCTCCACTACGGCGTCTCTCATAATTAGAGCTGGTTTTGGGACGTTAAACTGCACAATATCAATCAATTCTGCCTTGTGAGGTACTCGATAAAACACGAAGTCTTCAAAAACTGCAGTGCGAGCACAGTACCACTGGGGTATTGTGTTGAAACGATCTGATGTAATCAGATGTTTACATCTTTCGTTCTCTTTGCTCGTATTTTTTGTACATCAAAGTCCGCTTTGTCAAAGCATACGCCATCACCAGTCCGTTCGCATGTAGCGCAAGCGTTGAGCACACATAATGAAGATGTTTGTTCACAACTAAATGAGGGAATCGTCGAGCTCGACCTTTAATTTTCTTGTATTGAAAAGTAAAAGGAAAAAAACCTAAGACGCAAATCTTCAAGAGCTCAGGTACCACTTGAAAGCCCGAAACTAGTTTCACGTCTGAGCGAAAGTGTATAGTTCATTTTTGTTTTTATTCCGCACTGATGGAGTGCTTCAGTTCCTTTAGAAACAGTGGGCCTGCATTTCTGGTGAAGTTATCAATTCTTTCCTGTAACTATTGATTGATTGATTGATTTATTTATTTATTGATTGATTGATTACCTTCTCTCAGCTTTCCACTGCCTAATCACTGCCAGCGCCGCCAGGGTATACCTAGCACCTCTAATGTAGTCTCCGATGTAGCAACGCCGTTGACAAGCATTATGCAAGAGCGACGTGTCGCATTCTTTATTGCATCCGGAACGTGCAAAGGGGTGTCATCATTTCTCGCACCCCCTCGGGCACCTTCTTGTTGCCGTGCGGGAGATAAGCCATTGACGAGTGTATCATTCAACGGCGCGTTGAGTGTAGTACACGTTGCTTCTAGCCAAAAGAATAAATGAACAACGAACGAGCGGGCAGGAAAGAAAAGTGAACGAAAAAGCATGCTCTCCGGACGAGTAACGTGTTTAATGACTTCCGACGCAAGCTCGATAAAGTCGCCCGGTTGAAAAGGTCTTCCTGCGCCCCCTATTCGTACAAGGCACAATGGTGCGTCGTCAACTGAAGCCACGAGTAGCTCCGCTGACGCTGACGCTCGAAGCGGTGCTCGACCGTATTTAGCAAACGAGACCGTTTTTCACCGCTGAAGTGGGTGCACAAAGTTTTTCAGTGTGTAAGGACAGGAAGGTACTCGCTTCCCTTTCTTTCCTTATTTTCTTTTTTTTTTGTTTTTGGAAAGGGAGTTTAAAAACGTCTATAGCAATGTAGGCGTACATAATAATTTCCACGCACCTTGCGTCGTAAAGAGCACGCATGAACATATCAAAAGTTACGAGAAGGTACTGATTAGAGTCTAAATTTGTCTCGCGTACTCCAGGACCGTGGTGAGAGCGACACACTATGAGTCATCAAAGGAAAAAGATATAAGACAATGTAGTCACAAATGCGCACGAAGCAGCAAAGCACTGTCGCCCGTGGTATGCCTGAAATAGGCGCACTACGGCGCCGACAATTTTTTTTATAAAAAAGGAGCGAATTAGACGACAAGGAGAGGTATTGCAGCGTGGGAGCGACGAGTGTTCACGGTCGCTGCCCGTCTGCTGTTTTCATAATTTCATTTGACTCGCGCTATAATGTATCATTTTAAGCAACCGCTCAACTTTCTTTTCTTTGTTAACTGGCAGGGAAGCTAATTAACTCTCGGTGTGAAACAAAAAAAAAAAAAGGACGCACGCTTGAGAGGCGCATTTTACACACTCAATTACTCACGAGTATACGGGCTTTTTTCTTTGGCGACGTCTGACAGGTGTTGGTGTCTCATACGAACGACATCAGTGTGCACCTGGGTGAGCGTTGGCGGTATTTCACGCCTAACGTTGTTCGTGTTCCAGATGCCCGTGATGAAGGGAGCAGCTGTTCTGATAGCCCTGAGCGCACGTCATCGTGGTAGACCAACATCCGTAATGTCTTGTGTGCAACCTGTAAATAGGCAGATAGGCTAAATGCTCTGAGGAAAGGCTAAAATTTACATTCAAGATACGAAAGAGAGAGAGAGAGAGAAACAGGAAGAGAGAAAAGCGTATCGTTTACTACCCTACATTGGGTAATGAAAAGTGCTAACGAACAAGCGAAAGTCGAGGGAAAATGTCGCCGATATAACAGCGTTCACAGCGCGATTGCACAGGGAAGCATAGCTCCGTTGCTTTTATGTGCAGAGCACTTTAGCGGACCTTGCTGTCGACGTCTATTCGTGTCGTGATCGCGCTCAGAAAAGTGCAGTTGAAAACACGGCCAGAACGTGCTAATAACTGACCAAAAGCCGGTTAAAATGAATCCACATTAAGAATCGTCAATACAAACCAGATCTGTGTAATAAATAAAATAAAATAAATAAGTCATATATATATATATATATATATATATATATATATATATATATATATATATATATATATATATCGGTAAATATGCGGTTTAGGTGTCCATGCATTTTCTGCCTCAACAATAAACAAAATGTAGTCCACTTCGAAAAACTGCCTACCAGCTGCAAAACAATTGTAAAAGTCCAACAGAAATTGTGTGCGGCGTGCATCTGTGCACATTATGTTCGTATATACCAAGGAGCGGGTGCGTGCGTTCGTGTGTGCGTATTCGCGTGCACATACGCTTGCGTGAATGTGTTTGCGTGTGCATGTGTAGGGGTCCATTTTCACGTGTGCATCTATGTGCGCGCAGGCGTTTGTATGTACACGAATATATGCACGCCCGCACGTGTGTGTGTGTGTGTGTGTGCGTTTTGTCGTTGTAGTTTAAATGCATTGCGTCTTTTGACCCACACCAACTACTCAATCTACATTAAAAAGGGTTACATCACTTCTCATATGTAGGCTGCCTTTTATAACGACGCATAGGCTTTCATAGTGCGTTGTGAAATGTTACTGTGCACGTTTCAAGTATTCGAAAGCTCATCTAGACGCAATTTCATTACTCCCATGATTAGGATATAGTCATCAGCCATTACTTTAATGCTTTAGAGCATCTGCAAAAAATAGTAGCATGCAAACCGTGCTCAGAGCGCATGGGATAAGCAATGTTCAAGAATGATAAATATCGTGAGAATAGTACTGAATGCGACTGATGCGAGAAACCACGTTGTGGAAGTAGCGGTTGCCTGACATACATGGTGGCATCAATGCACAGTAACCAGACACACTGAGAAATCTGTCATCAAAGTTTTTAAAAGAAATGTGTGAAAGCGCAGTTAAATCAACTGCCAGCAGAGTCTAGCAGAGCTTCTGTGATTTTGATGCAGGTCCACTAACACGTCCTAATTGAACAAAAGGGGTGTGCTCGTCATCCCTGGTTTCCCTCAAGATGTTTCCTTATTCAATACTTGTTTGCCAGGGTACAGAATGATACAAAGTTGCTATCGGCTGTGAATAAAATCTGAACTCAAAGTATTCCGGCCATACACATGGAAGCTGCAGCTGCGTTCCGTCACTTTTTCCAATCTGTTAAACTCACGTTATGGTCTCTCTCGCTTTTTTTTTTGCTTTTAATCGCAGTTACGCAAGGTTATTATAACTGAAGAAGTGAGAGAACCTCTAGCAATCGGTTCTATAAAACCATGCCTTCGTTGCTTCACCACAGTGCAATTTTAATTGCGTAACGTGATTTCTTCATTGTAGAGAGAGCATTTAAACGAATCGTTGAAAAGCAATACGTACATGTCTGAACCCCTAACGAAGGGGAAATGCAGGTCCCGCGCATTGTGAGAGTGAGTGCCATGTGAAGCAGTCATCGAGTAAATTTCGAGAAAATGTGGAATTGTTTGGCATTCAGCTAAGTGCTAGTATCATATCGTCCAATCCGCATTTGGGCATGTTAAGTCAAAGTTCAACCGCGCATAATAAGGCAAAGAACAACGACAAGTTTCATTGACATGGTTCATTTCTTACTTCGACAATCGTACGCATCATTTCTGGCGTGTCGTTGGCAGCCAATCAAAGCTGATTTCCCGAGCACATTTCTTACGTCTCAGCATTTCTTTCTCAACCCACTGCTCAAAACTTTATTGCGAACTCGTGCTCCGAGCTCAGCGAGTCTTCTAAACATTCACCAAATAGATATTGAAGTTAATCTCCAGTAAATAATTTTTTTATTCCAGTAGCTCGCCTAACTTCTGCCGTTGACGTGACCTTCCGTAGAAACCTTACACAAGCCCCATGCAGAAGAAATGCATTTGCGGATCCGTACTCAGACCCAGAGACAGTACCTGCATTTGACAAGCGTGCATATACGGCAGAAGCAAACTTCCCGCATACGCGGTGACGTAATGTATACAAAACGACATTAACCGAGACTTCAGTATATCCAGTTGCTTTCGATGCTCCTCTATTCCGTACACTCGACAGTCAAGCGAGCCTGTTTTGCATGTTCTCTTACGAGCAGAACCGCGGGGTGTTCCCCGAGCGTTTCGAATGCCTTTAATACACTACCAGCTACGACGCGGCAGTCTAAGAGAGACTTCAGGAAGCGGTAGAAAAGAAAGCTTGCAAAAGGAAACCAAGAAGTAAGAAAAAAAAAGTGATCGAGAAGGAGCCGTCGGCGACGAGAACGCGAGTCGGCGTCGTGGCCGGGTTTCGCGGAAACCCTATCAAGTTCTTCGAGGCCGCGCAAGCGTGCTCTCCCATGCTTGAATCACTACGCGGCGCGCATTGCTGGAGGGAAGCACGCGTTCGCGTGTAGTCGCACTGAATATCGAACGAAATGGAATTGAAGATACAAGGAGAAAAAGAATCCAAATGAGAGGGAGAGATGTATAAGGGGGAAGCTTAGGGAAAAAAAAAGTATGTGAGGCCAGGGAAGGAGGTGGTGGTTGTACGACGGGGCAGTGCGCTTAGAATAAATACGGACCGGCGCTCCGCGAGATCGATGAGCTCTCGCGTGGCTTCACGTCGCGCGTGTTGGAGCGAGGCAGGAAGAGTGCGGGGGGGACGACGTCGTCCCGTGCTCCCGATCGTGCGTCGAAGACGGGACCGCGTCCGCCTCCACTATCGCTCGGCGGCGGGGTGGAGGTGATTGCGAGACGACCTCCTCCCCCCCCCCCTCCCCCCTCTTCTTCCACGAGCTCGTTTGCGAGCACGGCGTTTCAATGGAGGCTGCTGGCCCCTAATCATGTTATACCTCCCTCAACCCTCCCGGCCTTCGCTTTCCAAGAGCGCGCGACGCGATGACAGGGCGCGTCATCAACACCGCTCGCTCGGACGCGCTTTTCACTCTCGCAAATTGCGTCGGTGGCGCGCTTGCGCATTGGGGCCGAACGAGACGTAACCCCCTTCGCAAGCAAAATCTTCGTAGTCGCTTTTATTTTTTTCTCTCTCTGCAAGCTGTCCTTTCTTATAGAAGGGGGAGAGATAAGGGGTTGCCATCGAGCTACAGGTTTTCTTACCTCTTGAAAAAAAGATTCAACGACGGCACCGAATAAGCCGTGTTCAGTAAACGTCAATCTTTTCCTAACAGGAGGCTTTAACCGGGTATCCGTGTTGTCCAGTCCCCTTAGGACTGCTCGGCCAAGAAAGATAACCCTCGTAAACCACTTTCTGGCTTAGCGACTCCGTTATCTATTGCACTTCGGCTTTCAAGGCTTTCCAAAATGATAAAGACCTGAGTAAGGATTGGTGATTAAACTATTACATTTATTGCAGAAACTGAGCCGCTGTTATGATGTTGAGACGATGCTTGCAGAGCACAGTCACTGGAGGAGCAAATATGACTGGTGCGGGTGGGGAAGGAAGGGCGAGCCAGATTGTGGTATCAGACCGAATCCTTGTGCTTGGGCTACGTAACTCAATCTGGCTGGATAAGCGTTTAGCTAAAGCTCTGTCCAATAAAGAGCTCAGTTTAACAACATACGAAATATTGTTACATATCGCATCGTTACTTCTTCGTTCCTACTCCGTCTCCCGAAATATGCGATTGCTTAGCTAGCCTTATTCAGACGAAACAAGTTGTGCGGCTGCACTTTCCTGTTGGTGACAAATGTCAACAGATTTGCCAACCCTTGTCAGTTGTTGGACGTCAGCGACCACAGTGTTGCTTAGTGAGCTCGTGCGAAACACTCAATCATCTCTTTTTTATTCTACATAATGTTGTGATAGACCTCTTGGCCGTCCTTTAAAATCCCATTTTTCCACCTCATTGTGGGATACCAAAGCGCATAATGGCCCCTAGGTAACTCCCTTGCCCTTTCTTTTAAGTTACAAGCACTTTCGGGGACCAGGCTGTCGGTTTCTACCAATTTAGTGCTCACGCTCAGAAAACATCAGTTTAAAACAGGGCGAAAACATGTTAATAACTGATCAAAACCATTTGATATGTATCGAGATTAAGAAGGGCCAAAATGAACCGCATTAGTATAACAAAATAAAAGATGCACATTATAGATGATTGTGGAATAATTATATAAAGTTGAGTGACAATAATTCGCAAGCGCTCACGATAAACACAAGAGAAACACAACGTAAATGCAATCGTATGACTGCGCCGCAGCGACGCAAGTCTACGTACCACGCAATGAATTTCCACAAACCCGATAAACAATGGTTAAAGATGGACTCGGTACTCCTTCTCGCCATCGTCTCTTGAGAACAGCTCTACGAAGCTCTCCCATAGTAAAGTACAATGTACTCTGAATCGGTGACCAAGTGTTTAAACACACCCTGGTTAGTATTACGAAATCAAAGATACACACTAAGGATGAATAATCGCATACTGAGATCGAATTATGCGAAAATAATTAGGAAACTCTGACGATCAGCACAGCAGAAACACAACGGGAATCTCTGCTCCGCACTTTTTACAGCTTTCACTGTAGTTTAACGGGCTTAGATGGTTCCTGTCTTCTTCCTGGGTAACGTGTTATATATTGAGAGGTGTTCTGTTATTATTGGAACAGCTGCAACAGCTTTCCAATAGCATAGTGCAATTGCCCTGTATAGTTAGTGCTTGTTCTGATCACGAACGACGTATTCTCAATTGTTCACCATTTGTTGTAAACGCAGGGTGATATCTTGCTGTCATTCGGACGTCACCATTTCATCCTGTTAGTTTATTTTCTTTCCCTTTTTTTGCTATATGGAAGTTACAATGACGCTTAACTGATGGGCTCCGAAACCTCTGATGCATGAGGAACTTGATATTTTTGAGATAATATTTTCCGATATCCCTTCTATAAATTTTAACGAAGGTCAAATTGTAATCGTCTATTTCACACAACCTAAAGCAAACCCACTAGGCATTATACTTGTGCTTTGAGGAGCAATGAATGCGAGATCAAAGTCGCGCATTTATCACCAGGTTTCATTTTTTCAGCTATAAAAGCAAAATGCACATTACACGTATTTCTAAGTAATAGTATTGCACAAAAAAAGAAAGAAACAGAATCTTCGAAGCTCTACGCCAATTAGGGCCAGATGCATCAATGCCGGTGGCTACAACAGTGGAAGATGACTTTCTACGGACGTGCTAGTCGATCGACTGCTCTCCCACAAGATGAGTGGCTGACACATCTCAAAGCGAAGCTTAAAAAATACGTGGATAAGAAGCCTTAGCCATAAAATTATTCACTCTCTACCTTTCATCGCTATGATCTACGAAAACGCTACACTGTGTGACAACCATAAAGGCATACGTGCAAAATACGCTACATTAAACCAGAGACAACTGAGGAAGATTTCATTGTACGTTGGAGAACGTCCCACTTATGGTTAGTTGCATTATTGGATCAGCAAAGCACGTACCGTTTATCGTTCTTCTTTTAACAGCTGTGCTGTTTAAGGTACAGCTTGATCCCTGCAGAGCGTCGCTTGCAGTTAACAGCGGAGTTGTCGAGCAGATAGGAAAACTGCTTGCCCTTGACCCTCTACCCACACTTCTACATTATAGAGATTATGCGAATGAGACTAGAGAAATAAATAAATAAATAAAAATAACAAAGAAAGAAAGAAAGAAAGAAAGAAAGAAAGAAAGAAAGAAAGAAAGAAAGAAAGAAAGAAAGAAAGAACGTCGGGTTGCGCAAAAGCAAAGGTGGACGCGCACTTGCTTTTGACCCACATCCTCGCCCTGAGCCCACTGTTGTACGATAGCGATAACGATAATGCTACATGACAGTGAATTTGACACCTCGGCACCAGCTCCACTATTCACAAAGATTTCACAGCTGCAGAACTGGCTTTAACTTTTAACGCGATAGCGTTAGAGAGCTCATTTGGCAGAGATTCCGCCGTTGGTGTCGGCGTCGCGTGTGAGCGAAAAATCGACCGTGACCGAAAAATCGAGAAAGATGCAACTAAAATACAGAATAAGAATTTTCGGTCCCATTGAGGATCGAACACGGGCCATTTGCGTGGTAAGCAGGTGTCCTACCACAAAGCCACGATGTTACTTGCAACTGCTTCGGAAAAAAACACTACTTAAATATCATATAGTGGAAGGAGTCGCCTTAGCGCATTTTTTTCGGCAGGTGCCACGACGAAAATCAGCCCATTAGGCGATTTGTAGGCTCATTCAGCGATTTGTAGGAGGAATAAACTTTACTGAACATACCAAACAAACATTAAATAATGTGCTGCCATCTGTGAGACATTGTGAAAAACATGTATCGAATAACAGGGCCTCCGAGACGACGGGCGCGTCCGCCATCTCGGAGGCCATGCGACTACAGCAGAACCTATATGGTTTTGCCGTTCTAGGACAGGGAACATATCATATCAAACAAACAGCCAATATTATTAGACAACGTGCTGTTTGCCATTTCACCGACCATAAGGCGATGCTTGTTGCGGTGGCCGGGAGAAGTCTCCAGAAGAACAAATCGAACAGCTGCCAGATAGTTAACGCAAGAAGGACGACAGAATGTGACCATTTACGAATAAAGGTGTCACGCCTATAATACAGGACCATGTGACTACATCACTGTACAGTATTTTCATGAAGTTGATATAAAAGTGCTGTTAAATAGATTGAAAACCTCTACCCTTACTACAGATACGCCGCGCGCGCGCGCGTGCGTGCGTGCGTGTGCGTGCGTGCGTGTGTTTGTGTTTGTGTGTGTGTGTGTTTATGTACCAACATATATTAATACGTATGCACTGAGTGGTTGAAGTGTACACTAGGGGGCGGATTTCGCTATTGCGTTCAACTCTTAAAGGCGAAGCTTAAGGGTCCCCCAATTTTTTTTCACTTAGATTTTGCGCTGAGCACGCAGACACGTGTCGATGACATTCGTCACTTTACGCAAGTCACTGCAGAAATTTGCACATTGCTGCCTAACAAAAATATGACGCCTGCAATAAATCCCATGGGTTAGAAATTATGGGCAGGGAGGACGAATATCTGCCAGTAAGGGGGAGCCAAAGGTTCGAAGCATAAGGGTGCGTTTTAACAGCGGAGAAGAATTTTGACTTGGGCTAGTTGGTTCATGCTCTTCAAACTGCAGCGCGACCAAGACGAAGACAGGAGACACATGAATCACACAGACGAGCGCCGACTTACAACTCTGTTTCAAAGTGTTACTACGTCCCCTTACGCGATTATACATAAGCTAGCGGTAATGCTCAAAACTTGGCGCGTTAACGAATAGAAAATGAAGATTAGTTAAAATGGCACGCCTTTATGTCCTTTTACAGATGCATTCGCAGTGGGCTTCTTTCTTGTTCGTTTAAGCTTTCCTTAGCCATGCATAGTCAGTTGCATAGAAGTTTGCTTCTCCTCGGACAGGCGTGGCAAAGGTGAAGCACGCTTGCAAGGCAGAACCTATACGCAACTTGCTCTATTCGTGAGAAAAAGAAATTGAGAGAAAGAGAGAGAGAGAGAGAGAGAGAGAGAGGAGGCGGAGATAGGACGATTCCAATGCAATTTGCTATGGACGACCGAAATAGAAACTGAGAGAAAAAGACAGAAGAGAAGGTGTAAGTCGGCGCTCGTCTGCGTGATTCATGTGTCTCCTGTCTTCGTCTTGGTCGCGCTGCAATGATTAACAGCGGAACTGCTTGAGTTCCAGCCGTGGTCGGCGACCGCTCGAAGCTCGGCGGAGAGAGTGTGAAATGAAGACATGAGGTTCAGAGAGAGAGAGAGACAGAGAAAAAAAGAGAGATAAGGAAGTAGGGTAACAAAGAAAGAAATAAAAGAACAGAACTTCCTTGGCGAGGAGAGATTTCAACCTGGGAA
Organism: Hyalomma asiaticum; assembly: GCA_013339685.2. NCBI lineage: Eukaryota > Metazoa > Arthropoda > Arachnida > Ixodida > Ixodidae > Hyalomma > Hyalomma asiaticum. Next base: position 69,579,618 of record CM023485.1, on the reverse strand, counting down.
CCAACGAGCCCAAGGCGAGCTTCAAGACCTCTAGAATATACACCCAGGCTTGCAGAAAGTGCAATTTAGTGAACCATGTGATTACGTTCTACCGGCAATTGTAACGCAACTTGCTCTATTCGAGAGAAAAAGAAATTGAGAGAGAGAGAGAGAGAGAAGGTGGAGCTAGGACGATTCCAATGCAATTTGCTATGGACGACCGAAATAGAAACTGAGAGAAAAAGACAGAAAGAGAAAGCGACTATGGTCAGGACTCCAGAGGAAGAAACCGCCTTGCTAAGGCCGCACAGCTGTACTGGTCATCGATGTTTGCGATAGCAGAGACATGCCTAATCTTTTTTTTCTTTTTTACGTCAGTCATTTAGCTCCGGCATGAGAGTCACTGGGGATGACTTTCTTGCTGCCTTGAAACAAGCTAGACAACTTGAAAAGTATGAGGAGAGAAAGGAAAAAAAAAGAAGGATCACATTTAGCATAATTTCATATCGGCAGAGCTCCTGGAAACAGAACAAGATTACGGTTTGAAGACCGCGCCTCCTTGCAAGCGTGCTTCACCTTTGCCACGCTTGTCCGAGGAGAAGCAAACTTCTATGCAACTGACTATGCATGGCTAAGGAAAGTTTAAACGAACAAGAAAGAAGCCCACTGCGGATGCATCTGTAAAAGGACATAAAGGCGTGCCATTTTAACTAATCTTCATTTTCTATTCGTTAAAGCGCCAGGGTTCGAGCATTACCGCTAGCTTATGTATAATCGCGTAAGGGCACGTAGTAACACTTTGAAACATCGTATTCGGCCATTTTATGCTCTAGGCCCACCGCACTGAGCACATGTCTTTAGGTGCTGTGTGCAAGAAAAATTCACATTGTAGGTTATGAGATCGTCGCCTTCCACTCGTCATGTTATGATCTAAATGAATAAAACACTGATCGCGCGCGCAAGCATCTATGATTCGAATAAGGCATTGCAGCGCCCGCATATTTTGCGAGGCCGGCAGGCTCACACAGCATGAACTACAAAGAGAAATATAGTGTAAGCGGGACGAATGCTCCATTATAAGCCGAGTAATTACGTGTTCAGCACGAACTCCTTAGGGTACGTCGCTCCAAAGACACGGTCTCTCTCTCTCTCTCTGTGTGTGTGTGCGCTTCGTTTGGCGAGCCGCTTTAGTTCAGTTATATTCCTTTCCTCATTGCTCCCACATTATTCGATTGTTGAAGCATGTTTTGACAGCTACGTCGTTTTTTTTTTAATTCGAAGCATTTCTGTGCGAACTTCAACAACATGGATCATACGTATCTATTTATGTATCTAGCCACCTTACATCTCGGTGCTCTCCATGCAATCTCATTCACTTCGTATAGACCTATATTGACACGGTGGGACAGGAATGCATGATGAATATTAATGAGCGATCTTGACATTACTAATGTAATATACTTGTTACAAGCTCCCCGATTAACGATGACATGGTAATAACCGTACGGGGAAAACGGGTATGCCCTACATGAAATTGAACATTAACATTACAGCCCATGTCAATCAAGTTCGAACAAAAACAGAAACGGAAAATTTGATGATACCATACACTGGGGGGGATTCAGCAAGAGAACGAGATACCATTATCACTAGCAGACAGGCGCAGACAAACTTGCTGTAATGACTGAAGGAAACATACTACGTGTTGGAGAATAGGAATCGAACCCGGTACCAAGGAAGTACGCTACCACTCGTCCACGAGACGCTGCTCCCATGGGGTTGTGGTGTGTGTTAACGGCACTGATAACGATGTGATAGACAACTCATACATATTACAATCTCCCAGCAGGTTGTTGTAAAGTTTTTCTCGACCTAACGACTCTAATGATACGCATATAAGCGTGCATACCTCTTCGATAAACAGTCGCCTGCGCATTGTTTTCCGCAGACACCATGGGTGCGCCAGTGTCCGCCACAGCACCACCGACGAACCTGGTACGCCCACGTTGCGCACACAACTGCTAAATTTACGTAGTGACGTTGATGCTAGTTGTTGGCTTAATGCCAAACGATTCGGCACAGTCAGCTCCCTCGCTGACTGCTTCGCATGAAATCGATCCCAACAACGCGTGGTATCCGCAGGTCTTTATTTCTACATTTCTTAAACCTCAACCAGTCCCATGATACAGCGTTCATAATGTCCAGTTGCCGCATGTGCCATCATAGATTCTATTGTTGAAAATCTTCGCGTATGACTGTACGCCGCATCACATGCTATTTATTTTCAGTATTGTCGAGTCATAGAGGCTTGTGACACGCGTTATTACACACGTTGTCAAGACTGCTTAGTCTATGAAACCGCCAAGCACTTTGAAGCCAGAACGGCAACATCTAACCAAATCCGTGCGCCACCAACCGCTTCCTAGTTCGCGGAACCATCGTATCTGCAGCTCCCGTGGAACCTAACACATCTCTCGAGAACGTAACGTAGGATGCTGGAGAACTCGAGAATTTAGAATTTTAAAATTTAGGCTTTGACTTTTTACGAATATCTCTGCCAATGCGCTCAACAAAAATTGCTCCATCATTTTGGCGGGGCATCTTGTAGGATTCTTTTGGATTCAGCATTGCGTGGGGATGAGCCTCTATTCTAGAATATCAACAGCAAGTATATGCAGAGACAGCTAAATCCAACGAACCAACAAGCTCAATACTTGATGCCTAATTATATAACTTTCCTAAAAACTCCTCTGGCTCCATCAATTTTTTACCCATGGGTTTGCTCTGTGGTTTATCATAACTTAGACGGCGACTGTGCCGTCCGTGTCTCCGAGCTCAGGCGGTGCTCTGCCTTCGCCATCGAACAAAAATTTGGCGAAATTGCTCTGTCTTGCTGAATTTGTATGTTTACTAGCTGGTGTTACTGAACGAGCCTCCGTACGGGCTGGTTCGGCTAGCTCGTGCAAGTTAGGTTGACTCAAGTGAACCCGCGTGACAGGGCGAATATAAACGCATATCTGCCTTCAGATCGGGTCACGAAGAGCAAGGCAATGTACGCAGAGAGAGGCCACCGGTGAGCCGGAAGCAATTTGATGTGTGCTGATGTTGTCGACTCTCCGCTGTTTCATTTCATACTCTTCCGTCAACCCGAAAAGTTAGAAGTTTATATAAACCTTCATACGATGCTAAAGCTCGGAAAAATCACCGGCTAATATGTGTCATGACTAGGGTGGTGCTTATGATAGGCCCTGGAGCCTACCACATGAAATTCTAAGATCTTTATGTAGCTTTTCGATGCGCGCACATTGCATTATTGCCTGTCATCGTTGTGCCAGATGTTCCAACCGAGGTGATGACATCCGCCCATCTCTCCTGTTCTTTCTTGATAAGGTAGTAACTCATTTATGAAATAGCCCCGCCACGGTGGTTTACTGGCTATGGCACTTCGATGTTGTTCCGCAGGTCGCGGGATCGAATCCTTGCCGTGACGGCTTCATTTTGATGGAGGCGAAATTTTGAGTCCCGTGTACTGTGCGATGTCAGCGCATGTTAAAGAATCCCAGGTGGTGGAAATTTCCGGAGCCCTCCACTACTGAGTCTTTCATAATCATTTGTTGGTTTTTGGGCATGAAACCCCGCATATTTTTATCACTTTTGAAATCGCAACACATGGAAATGGCACAAAGAAGAGAAGCGAGTCTGTACGCAGTGAATGCTTGTAGCAAACATCCTTTCACCAAAACGAAAGCTGGGTAGGTTAAGCCACATGCCCAATGCGTGCGCGTGGTTTCAGTGTTAAAGTTCCTGATCATTAGGAGACAGATATAAATATATATGAACAAGTGAAACTGTTAACAGCACCAACTGCACCACTGCGATGCCTGCGTTGCCGGGCGTCGTTTAGGAATGAGAGTTTTTTGTTAGACAACAGTATTGATGAAGTGCTAATACTCGGGCTCTCCATGAAAAGTTTTCTTGATTACGTCTTTTTTAATTAGTAGACCTTTACCGTACCATCACATTCGCGTTCATATTCTAATAAGTCACGTGTCGTAGAGTCATATGCACACCAGTAGTTTGTCTCGTGAAGAGTTAAACGTATGTTTCAATGAAGTGGTAATAGAGGTATTTATGCATAGGTGATAATTCATTAACTAACGGCGTTGCCTTTATTTCTATATTACTATATGTTTGTTCAAGTATTATGCGTTAAAACTTGGCAAACTATGACTTACTCGTTGGGAAAGATTCTGAATCAGCCATTTCGAAAAGCGCTTCTCGAGCGTATAATTAATTGCAGGGATTCTGGCGCGTTATAACAAGCTCTCGATCGTCCTTTTCCGTGTGCTTTTTTTTTTTTTGCTTTCTGTACGCGAGTGCACTACACGGAACATCAATGCCGGTTTTATGTTTAGGCTTCTCAGTCTACGCCTGATTGAATTTCATGTAACACTGTAAGGGCACTAAAAGGTGTGCGATGCTTTGGGAGACGAGACAGTGTAACGCGCACATTCATCTTTTGCTCCTTCACTCGCTTCGTCAGTAGTCTTGGTGGTGCTCAACACACGCGATCAACGTTATCAGCTAGGAATGAAGTCAACTATACCAGTTATATTTTGCTGATAAAAAAAATACAGCACGATTCCTAAAGAACGTGTCTGCCCTCGTACCACGCCCGAGTACCCGTCCCGCACACGGATCGGAAAAATGGATGATAAAACACCACCGAATAAGTAATTTTACACAAACTTTCAGCTACAATATACCCGCGCAACTGAGTGAACTACCAAAACATGTAAATAAAGCCATCGTTATAACGCGCAAGTAATTGCGGGATATCTTTGCATTTCGAAAGTTTTGTTTGTCGGTTTCAATCTGGTACATAAATATATTACTTGTTCACACTTTTTTTGAAATGTTCTAATCACATGTATACTGCGGGTGCATATTGCATGCTTTCGGCTTTATTGTTTAACACGAAAATGTTTTATACCGGAGCGAACGAAGAAATCTGCGACGTACTTCCGTAACAGAAGTAGATATATGAAAAATAAACACGCATTTGAAATTGAAACAGTACCGCCCGCTGGGATTCGAACCCACATCCAGCCAGGGTGCGGTGGTAGGAGCTGGAAGCGCTAGCGACCACGCCACTGACTGAATTGCAATACGGAGCAAAAGACAGGCCTTATATGTTTACTACACCGCTTTACAATTTGCATCTAATTCATGTCATCTTAAAGCAAACGTAATTAGCAAGCAAAATTGCTCTTAAATTAACATCGCCTCCCTTTCGCTGCACTGTTGCTTCTCAGCGGTGGTACCGCCACCTAGGAACGATGGAGCGAAGTCGTAAATTGTCGCGTTAGTATGCGCGCCAGCAGTTAGCGTTTCAGTACTTTCGACGCCTCTATCGCCGCGCATGCTTCGGTGTTCTCGCGGCGCGTTGCTTCAGCCACGGTCACTACATAATTTGTCTTGTGTGACGTATATGATAACCAGTTGCGTTGTGACGCGCTTTACTCCAGGAACGCAAAGGCGGCCGTCGACAAGCAAATGACGCGCCTTTCGCACAGCGAAGTGCGCATTCACAATACGATCCGCTGACAAACAGTTCCGTTACGCTTGCAAGGCTTCACCTTTTGCGGATGCTCCTGGTTTATGGCAGGTTTCCGTAGGGCGCTGGCGTGTTCACTGCATTGTCTCCGGAGAAATGCGTCGTTCTAGAGCTTCCGCTTGCGTGCAATTTACCGAGATCCCTGTGCAATGTCGAGGTGCCGTCTATGTGTACATTCAGAGGGGAGTCCAGTGTACCCAACCCATCTCCCGTCCTTAGATTGGCCAGATTGCCGCTAATGTGCAAAGGCAAGTTTCACTTCCGTGTTATACCGATTCCTGCATGAAAGAGAGATCAACCACATTTTTTACACTACCGTTAATTTTAATTGAATGATAGCATATATTTTTGCGTGCATGTGTATATAGATACATGTGTGGATATATGTGTATGTTATCTATGTAGACGCGTTTATACCCAGCGTGCACCGCTGTTGTTGCCTCGTGATGGCTCCCTGGCCCCGTCAAACTGTATGCTCGCAGCTTTCTTGCTAGGGTGGCCCTCAAAAATGTACTTTGTACATGTCGAAAATAAAGTTTGACTTGACTTAGAGGAAATAGTTACAATTCACCTACCTACTTTACACTTGGCCATACATGTGCGAATCGTTAAAATTTCAAAATGAACATTCCACGAACTAAATCACGTGAGTCAGAAAAGAAGATGAACATGTTTCCCTTGTTGTATAAGAAAACTCACCAGAAAAGGAAAGAAAAATAACAATAAGAATTAACCTGTACGCCAGTCAACAAGTGCGAGAACAAGGCAGGCACACAGAAAAGCTGTAAGAAAATCTCATATGACTTCATGCTTCAACGAACCCTCGTTAAAGTAATTTCTAAGGAACTTCATTACTTTCCGAAAGTAAGAGTAATGCAATGTAATTACTTTCTGCCAGCTGTAACTTGCAATTTAATTTAAATCCATTTAGAAAAATTCTTGAAATGTAATTAGTAGTGTCACTGAATTACGTTTTAGAAGTAATTTTGCCATCTCTGGTTATATATTGCCGCACTGACCTCCGTTTACTGTTTTCTTTTATCTGCACAGGAGCAGTTCGGGCTTTAGAGAACAAGGGGCCCGTGTGCACACCACCCCTGCGTGTCTCCTCTCGATGAAGACCAGTCCGAGAGGCGCGAGCCCAACTCCGCTATCTGTCCGCATGTGTCGCCACCACTGAGAGGCCTCCGGCGTGGCGCGCTTCTCAACGCGGCGCGCCGGCCCGCAGCAAACCGGTGCGTACTGCCCCGTCTACTTTGCTTACGGCTGACCGCTCAGGTCCGTTCACTGTATGACGTCAATAACAAGGCGTGAGAAGGTCACGCTTCTGGCAGTGCCTTCGTTTAAAAATACGGCGTGACGCAGCGATTGCGCCACTGAAACTTCGCCCTTGTGGTTTTGAAGTGTCATTACATGTGAAGCGCGGAAGAAGGAATGACATTCAACGCAAATGTGAGTTGATACACAAAGGAAACAAGCAAAGCCAACCATATACAATATGTTAACAGTGTTCTGTTACGCGCTGCGCTCTTCAGTTAGAACCACAGTGCCGCCTTCGAGTGCGGGATAAATGTCTTTTTCGACGAAGCTAGAACGGCTCCAATCGCCAAGGAGTGGACATTTGAACGTAGCGCAAACCTGAGTCTATTCCTAAGGGCGAGCAGCAGATTTAGACAAAAGTATAACAAATACCCTTCGAAATTGCTGCCTATTGTGATAATAAACTTGATGGTTCCGAGCAACCGAACTATGCTACCCAATATGGTCGAAGAAAACGCATCACAAGTGCGAAATTCGCTTTGCCTACGTACCTCATCCATTAACAAGTTAGAGCAACGTTGCGCTTGGACATTTAGTCCAGCGTAGTGTGCGAGCGATACTAGGCTCTAGGATGCGGCGACTTTCCAGGCTCCTTCCTGGAAATCCCAGCAGGCAGTCTGATCGCCGCTTTTTAAACCTCCTCTCACCAGAGACTTGTGAACATGAGGTCGCGAGATTAATTGCTGATCGCTTGTGCCGCATTTCCGTAGGTGTGACATGCAGGAAGACTTACTCGGCTTTTTATGGAAGATAAGCAACTTCGCATCGCTATCATGAACTCCGAGTCATCTGCTGTGGTTATTACCTAGCGCAGCTATTGTTTTTGGTATGCAAAGCAACCAACGACTAAACGTTTCGAAAGCCGATTGATGGCTCAGTGATTCGTTGGCCAATCACTTGCAGACTACCACGCATCCCAGGCACCATCCCACCAGGCCACTTACTGGTGAGGCTTGCGGTGTGAAATATCGCGACACAGGAATTCACATTTCGCATTCCATAACTCATTCAGTAGTTTGCTGGCTCCGTCACAATTCAAATCCCGTCTCACGCGCTCAGTAGGTAGCCAGTTCACTTAGCTGTAGGCGAAATAATAATTCTTGAGGTGTATGGAACTCATTTGCTCTTTGCTTCACTCACTCACTCACTCACTCACTCACTCACTCACTCACTCACTCACTCACTCACTCACTCACTCACTCACTCACTCACTCACTCACTCACTCACTCACTCACTCATTTTTCATTTGCTTTCCTTCATCATTCAGTCAGTCAAACTATAAACTTTTTATCTGGCTTTCTCTCTCTCCCTCACACACAGACTCACTCACACAAACGCATGCGCATGGACACAGGCGCATGTAGACGTGAGCCTGTCGCACGCAAGACAATAATCAAGGCGCACTTGCACGAGCTCGCAGCAGCGTCCACACGCAAACTACAATCGCTCCAAAGCAACAAACCGTGCGTCGAAGAGCAGGCGCGTCCCATTACCTGACTCCTAGGCAGGCCCCTTTATCGACGCACTTTTCGGTGACCTTCCTATCGATGCGAACCTCGTGCGAGATCCGAAAAGCGAAAATGCGAAAGTAACATCTGCACGCCTGAGCCGGAAAAAAAAAAAAAACGAGATAGTGAGGAGCCTTGTCAGTAGCGTCCATGTCACAAAAAAAGACATAAAATAAATAGTAATCGTGAACATTTTCTTTAAAGTAAACGACGAGTTTCACTTTTGCCAAATAAACGCGAACAAATACAAGTGGAGAAGGGGCACAGAACGCGTCGTACCAGCGGCACTATTGAAGGACTCGCGCTTTCACGGTGAGATTTCGTGCCTGATGCGCGTTTGGTGACGGCGACCCATGTGGAGAAGGGAGTGAGAACGAGAGAGAGAGAGCAGGAAAGAAAGGAAAAAAATGCGCAACAGACAACTACGATTAGAACAAAAGCAAAAACATTCAATTCTCTTGCCTATTACCTGCTACAAGTTTCTCTGCGTTCTGTCTTGTTCCTCTGTCTGATACATTTTTGTTCAACAGCGTGATTTTTTTTCTCGTCCTGTTACTACTTTTGCACTGCGTCATAGATTCGTGGGAGGAGGAGAAGTGGGAGAGGCTCCTAGAGGGGATGGAAACACGGCAGCGACCGAGTTGAAATCGATGGAGGACTTATAAAACGAGGCGGCGGGCCCAGCTGCGCCACTGGGCAGTTTTAGGAGGGCGGCGCGCGAAAATAAGTCCAGAAAGGCGCACTCACACGCGCACACATTGCCCCTCCCCTGACCCCCCTCTCCTCTCCATTGACCGAAAAACAGAGCGAAAATAAAATAAACACAGGGAGACGAAGGGCGAACAACACGAGGTGTATGATTTGAAGTCCCCGCTTGTCCACGCACAATGGTACGCCCGCTCTCGGTTGATTTCCTTTTCTTCTTTTTTTTCGTTCTTTTATTTATTAGTTTTCTTTTGTTTCGTGTTCACTTTTGAGCTCCTCGAATGGTAGTTCAACGTTGAAGTCTCATTTTTGCCGGCTGGCACCTCGTTGGCTTCTTTTCGTGCACGAAGCTCTCAGAGGAGAACGTACAGCGGCACTAATAAGCGTAAAGAACAATATCTACAGAAGTGAGGGCGGGAAAAGCAGGGAGGGAGAAAAGGAGGGTAAAGGAGGGGGGCACAGGCAGCAAACTACAAGAAATTCTAAGCAATAAATAAGTGAAAGGGAAAAGGCAAAAAAAAATGGAAAACGATAAACGGGGTGATGCGAAGGGGAGATGGCGCTGTGATTTTGAAAGGAGTCGTTACCGCGCCGACCGATCGTTGTGTCGTGAGCTAGGAGAAGGACTTCTTGCCCAGTGCGTAATTTCTCTGGAAAAATGGAGGGAGGGAGGGGGTGCTGCCGTCGTTTTTACGAGTCGCATCTCGCTGTTCATTACCGAGCCATTCGTGCGTGCGCTGGTTGTAAACTGGGAAGCGGCGCGGGTGTTTTGGCGCGTGCTCACATTGCCGCCGTTTTCTCGGCAGTGTCGTTGAAGACAGAGTCCCGTTGTCGTGCATTGCTGCGTGTTGCTATTTTCGTTGCATTGCGCCTCGCGCTGTTTGTGGTTTCCTTCAAAGAAGAGTAAGTTACTTGAACGAAGAATTCGAAACATTTAAGAAGGAAAGAAAGAAACGCTCAGTTTCGGAAGGACAGCAGTCCCGCGTTGTGTTAAAGTTTGTTGTTTGTCGGACGAACGATTCTTGCAGTATGGATGGTGAGAGCATATGTGGACTCGCCCGGGGGGTCGTTTCAGTCGATTCTCGCCGTCGCATTACTCGACTCTCGTTTCGTGAGGACCTTCAAGTCGGGCGCAAAAGAAAAAAAAAAGGCAAACAAAATGGGGAAACATTGTGTGCGTACCCGGTCGCAAAAGACGACTCCCACGCGCTTTGCGGAAAATAAAACTCTCGTTTTCACGTCGACGACTCCCTTCGGAATTTTCGGCACCCCGGCCCTGCTTTTGCGTCACCCGCTCGCGTTTTGCGGGTTCATATTGCGGCGAAGCCATCAAACCGCGGTTTACAGCCACCAGCGGAGCAACCTCCTGTTCCCGGCCAGTGGAGTGTGCTTTCTTTCGTTTCTCCTTTTCGCTCTTTTCCCCCTTTTGCCTCTCTGTCTTATTATTTTCTTCTGCCTCGTGCTTTTCCTTTGCTGCTGTTCAGAGTGGCTTCGTCAGTGCAGCACTAAAAACAAGATATCAGGTGGCCCCTTGCCTTCGAAAGTAGCGTAAAACGACGTATTCTTAGAACTACGCTGTTTGTAAACTAGCATGCACTGGCCTTGAACGTACAAGATATGCTCTAGGGTTTCACTGTTTTCTAATCAAGCTATGACGACGCAAAATGTAAACATCTTGTGCGTACCGTACTACTTGGCGCAAGCTTTTCATTACGTTGCGCACAAAGCGGTGTTACTGGTGAGCGGCAAACGACACTCCCCGTCATCATCATTACCGTAATCATGATCATCATGATCATCAGCATTCATTTGCCATTGAGGGGTCCCGAATATGGCATTGCATAAGGGGGGAAGAGGATAACAAATGGGAAGCACGGATTACGAAGATAGAGCACAAGAATACATATTAAAGAAAAAAGACAGGTCGACATCGTAACATGTAAAAACGAAGTAAACTCGGCTCACATATCGTGAAGTAGAGGTAACGCCCTTATCTTGTTAAGGGATTATTTCCACCATCTTTATATCGTTATTTGCGGCTATTTAGTTCAGGCATTTCAACGTATGTTTTCTCCTACACTATTTTCTTCGTGGTTTAGAGTCTACCTCCAGACAATGAAAGGAAGTGCTGTTTTAAGCCTGACTTTCGCGTTTGGTTACTGTCTCCAGTTTGTGACGAAAGCAACCGAACGTGAGGCAGTCATTGTTCGGCTGTAGTGATTGCTGCTTTTCCATGAGCTCAAAGGGATAGTTGAAAAAGTGATACGAATTCACAAACACTTTGCTGACGCTTGGTTTATCCGACCGCTGTCCAATCATGCGGCAGTTTTGTAATCGATTGAACAGAGTACGCAACCACAATGGAGGCGAAATCTTCACGTTCATATTACCGAACTGGAAAATGCCAGTACGGAGCAGGACGACTAATATCACGACTTGCTAGAAACGAGGAAGGATAGCATAGCTGAGGTAGAAAGTTGCACGAAACGGCATTAGTCGATTGATAGTTTATTGTGTTAATAATAACTTCATGACACGGCAACACATGCAAACGAATCGCAGACGCACTATAATAAGGTTAGCTGTATATTATTTAAAACTAACGTCATGTAACACTGGTGTTTAACGCAGGGGACTGAATACAAAATAAAAAGTGTACGAGCGCAACGCAAATTCACACCGGTGCGCTCGCACTGTAGTGTAGGGCCACGTAAGAGCCAACAAGGAAAACGTTGAATTGTGAAGGTTCTGCTCCCTTTTGTATACGTCCCATGAGGAGACAACATTGCCAAGAGTATCAGCCACCTGTGCTGCATGTAGGTGTTAAGGAAGCGTAGTAGTCCTCCGGTATTTGCTTTCACGTTTTCTTGTATGCACGTAAATACTCGACCGTTTCGGCCCTGGAAGTTATGGCTGCGTGGCTTTTTATTACAGCACCTGCTTCTGCCCATGAATATGCAATGGGTGTACATTTAAGAATGTGACATCGCGCTTTACTAGGCTCTACACCACGATGGCTTTTAGAGAGGCAGTTAAAAGCTCTCGCTCTAAACGTCTCTAAAGAAGAAAGAAAAAAAGAACTATTCACGTGTTTGCACTGTCACTACGCACGCCTAATGTTGAACATTCTCTTTTATTTCCCTTTTACACGTTATGCTTTTCTTCGAAAGAAAGAGAGAGAGAGGAATGAAGAGGAAAGAATGATGACCCGATTACCTTGAGACAAAACTAGATTGACGCTCAGTTCTTGGTCTATTCCACCACATACCCACTGCACCGTCTAAAGTCTGTATCACTCAAGCAAGGCCGAACGCACTGATGCACCATACCCCCTCCCCCGCCCCCCTTTCCCAATCCGTGCTGCCTTTTCTCTCAGTCACTTACTTCCCCCTATTTTTCTGCAGATTTTACGAGAAAAATAACAAATACAAGAAAAGTAGAACCGAGCGCTAAGGGACGATTGCACAAGAGCATTAGAGGCACTTGGCTAACGCAGAAACGGGGAGGCAAAGCTCGAAGCCACGCACTGGAGACAAAAAGAAAACGCAGGCAGTGCGCCCTTCCAATCCTCCCGTGTTCCACGCCATCACAAAAGTGAAGACTTTGCCGCGCGTACATAGAGGCAAGAGAGAAGAACGTAAGAAAAAAGAAATGTATCGTGTAAGAGGAAATGACTCTGGCGTCACGACACAAGAGAGTCGCGAGAGGCAAGGACAGACAGAGAGAATGAACGACGAAATAAAAGAAGAAATGGGTTAGGAAACGGGGGAAATAAAAGGAAAAGGACACCAACTGAGAGCCGGGAGAAGAGCAACAACCGGCCGTCACAAGTGCGGGAGAAAGGCGCAGCAGTAGACAGAAAAAAAATCGAAAACAAGGACGAGAAGGAGACAGAGAGTGAGACAGAGAAGGGTGGCGCGACAGGCTGCTCATCTTTCCGTCCCTACAACCTGCCGGTCTCCACGAGCCCGTGTTCCGAGAAGAAACGAGCTTTTACCGCGCCGGACCTTCTGTGCACGATTCGGGAGCGATGGATGGAGGAAAGGGACAGCGAGGTAAAAGCGGGGGTTGAGAGAATGGTGGCCGGCTGTCATTTCAAACGGCTAGCTCCGGTTTCTGTCATCGATGTCCTGCTTGCTGCGCGGGTGTGGGGTGAGGGGGGGGGGGGGACATATCGGGATAACTGCCGCAACCCGCCTTCTCCGATACTGGCCAGCCCGCACACACGCACACGTTCACGCACACAAACCTACACCGACGGCTGTGGGCGCACTACCAATTTCTTGTCTCTCAGTTTATGACGGCTTCCTTTGCTTGAGCCTTGAAGAGAGACACCTCTGTTACTTTGTGTTCTACCTCTTTCTCTCTCTCAGTCTCTCGCTCTCTCATTGTTTCATCGCCGGCTTCAAACCTAGGCGTTGCGTCGCGACTACACTCCACACCAAATTTATGCCTTTGTCTATTCGGCCATTGTCATGTTTCCTTCGATTCATGTGTTCAAGCACTGCAAAGAGAAAAAAGAAAGTAACAGAACCAAAAGGGAACGCCGAAGAAGAAAGACAAGTAAGAAAGGGATAAGCGCGATCGGTTAGAGTGATTCGTGAGGTGGCGCGTCCTTGTTTCTTGCCGACACCGTTTTGAAGAATCGAGGGAAGAGAGGGGATGCCGGATGGCATTTCTGTGTGTTGGCACTCGCTCTTCCTGCGCCTCGTTCTTCCTGCAATGGCCAGCGAGTCGTCGCTGGGTCTCGTGTCTTTTTCGTTCTCCTTTGTTTCTGTTTGCGTTATTGTCGTTTCTGTCTCGTTCGGGGTGCAAGAAACAGTGACGCGCCTTTACTCGCACTTTTACTCGGGTGTGCACGTCGGAAGAGATCGATAAGGTCTGAGCTGTAAATCAATATTCGTAACTTCGTCCTTTGAATTTACAATGTGAAACGGTTTCGAGCAACGAAGTGCGTGAACCGCCTTCCTCACTAGCTTCTGCGTAAATTTGTTTGCTTGCTTTTGTTTTTCTTCTTTTTATGGGAGAAAAGGGGGAAATGAGAGGGTAGGGGAGCACCTGCAGAATTTTATTGAATGACCGTCGAATTAGTGCGCATTGTTGCACTAAAAACAAAGTACAGTGGGACGGTGAGAGTGCATCATGCGCAAGGTACCTCATAGCCACACATATAAAGAAAGATCGCGGGATAAATTACGAAGTGCGTGTTTGGCAAATGCCAAACAAGCATAGCAACCAGGGCACATACGGAGTATCTCTGCCTGCGCGTCTGTCTTTCGCTCCGTGCCCGTTCCAAAATGTGTTACCTAATGTAAAGGCACCAACAATTGCCCCTACAAAATAGGTTGGAGTTTCTTCAGGCTTGTGGAATGTCGAGCAGACTACTGGGCTCTTGGGGCGTCCGAAGTGTAACGGAGCCTCCTCGGGGAGTCACTTCAGCCATCCCCATCAGATAACGACGGAGCACGCTCGTCGTTGCATTTAATCAATCCCATCATTCTAACTAATCTTGCCGTTGCTTCTGACCAATGATGTCCTAAAGCCAGTGAATGCAACAAAATAAGAATGAAAGTAATAGTTCGACGCAAAATAGTGCTTTGAAAACTTTTTATAGTCATTACCTTTCGTTATTCGGACAGTAGATTCTGGTTTTGTTTCGGTTTTTAATGTTTTAAAGTTCTTGTTTTCTGTTCATCACTGCTGAGATCTCCCATTTTGCTGCTTCGTTTTAATGCGTTGTACGTTTAGAAAAGCCATTTCAAATTTTGTAATGGCGCGTATATGTTCTGCGTAATTCGGTATGGGTCGCCAGAGCACTGCAATTTGAACGTCGGTGTTTTCTTTTTCTCGTATTTGGCAGGCTATACCTTACCTGTATAGCGAGATAATGTCTTGTGGCGCTGAAGTTGGTCTGCACCGCGCGAATCACTGGAGTTCGAGTCTCTGCATCTCGTAATCAAATTTTGAACTTAATTCCTTGAACAGATAGCCGAAATTGTAAAATACGTCTTCATTTCATAAGTGCAAGCTACATTGCGCAAGCGGCGGAGCCGCAAAGTCAGAATTTCAGGCGAGGGCATAGCTCCGCCTTAATGAGCTTCCATCAGCAGAAATTGTTTCTTGTCACTTTAATTTGGGGCGGCACAGCTCGCCTAAATTATGTTCATTGTGCAATTCTGCAGAAGGTGCCCCACGCGAGTGATTACTAAATATTTTACTCAATTCCCGACATCGCTCGTGCATATTATGTATAATTCTTGAGCGGGAGCATTCACTAAATTAAGCTCTCGCCAGGAACATATTCCAGCGGTTCTGTGGAATTAAAGGAGACCTTGAGAAATAATTAAAAACAGTATTAATGTTTAAAGATGTGCGCCCGATCGCCGGCCATTAAGGAAGTGCGGTGCTGAGTGCATAGAGTATGCAACACCTTCTTACTCATTCTGCGCAGTAGCAAAGGTATACGTTGCCACACGACGTCCTGGCTGCAATACAAGTGGCATAATGGCGTTATCTTATCTGTTGCAATCAAGGATGTGTGAATGTCATTTTTTTTTCTCGAATACGAATCAGACACGAATATCCAGCTCCGAATGTCGCATCGGATATTGAATATCAAAACACAGACGCGCTTTTCGTAAGAATATTTTATTTAACACGTAATTATATTAACAAAATGTGCTAATAAATGTTAATCACGAAATACATGACATATCATCTGGAGGACACTGTCTCGACTAGCTTGTCTTATTGTAACTGCATTGATAAATTATCGCGGCATTAAGCAAGAGACAACGAATACTAAAGGCAATACTAAAGGAATATTAGCTCTGCACATGGGGAGGAGGGGGAAGGGAAAACCTTTAATTAAAAAGAAAGAGAGAGAGAGAGAGAGAGAGAGAGAGAGAGAGAGAGAGAGAGAGAGAGAGAGAGAGAGAGAGGGTGTAGCCTTCAAGGGGCCACCAACTTAGCCCTCCGGACGAAGGCCTTTTGGCCCTGAAGGTCTGAGCGACTAAGTAGGGTCACCTCCCACTCCTCTCGTGTACGGTTAGTGTTGGGGGCAAGAGATGAGTTGAGCTGACAAACCCAAATCAGGTGGTATGTGTCGGCCACCTTTCCACAGAATGTGCGCTTGCCAGTGAAAGAAGGATCGAGATGTCGCAAGATTGCCGAACGCAATAACGTGTTCATGAAAAGACGGGACAAAATGAGCTGATTAGCCCCGCCCAGCCTCTTTGTAGGAGTTGGGCCCCTTCGTAGTCGATTGCTATTTGTGAAATAGGTCGTAATATCTCTAAACGCATGCGGAGCCCGCTGCAATGCATGCCGAAGAGCTACTGCACAAGGCGGTAGCTGCGAATAGAGGGGCAGTACGTTCGGTCGCGTGTAAAAAGCGCCCAGCGCACCAGCATGATCCCACGAGCACCCAACAGCGCTATCGGGCGCATGGTTGAATACGCTTGTTGTGATAGCGCGCGTTTGCAGTGAGAAATCGTACGTACCGGTGCGCCCGTGCTTGGTTGCCATCACACCGCGGTGCACTACCGGTGCTTACCTATATAGGCGGCACAGGTATCGGCACCTACCGGAGAGGCGGATCAGTCATTTTCGGCGTGATGACTGCATCGCATATTCCATCCCTCTGAGTATTCGCAAAGTTCGAACACCTCATTTTCTAACCGAATACGTTTATTGAAAATGGAATATTCGAGTGATATTCGAAAGATTCCAACATTCGCATGACCCTGGTTAAGGATACTTGTTATAGGCTCCGTCCATTGACCAGAGGGCACTACGCAGCTCTCGTCGGACGGCTCAGTGTCGCTGACATTGGCCGCTTGGAGTGCACTTATGAGACGCGCGCGCGTTCGCCCATAGCGCGCGCATGTGGAAGCCGAGGCGACAGCGACTCGTGCGTTTCTTCGCTGCTTTTCGGGCGTGCTAAGAAGAAAACCACACCAACCACACGCATGCTCGCGCCGCCCTCTGGAACAGTTTGCTGCAGGTTTGGAGCGCGCGTCTCAACTCAAATGAATCAAAACAAAAGAAACTGGGACGCGCGGTGTAGACGCGCGCGTCGCGTTTCCGTATTGTCCGGCCACAGTCTGCCCAATTTTGCGTCTTCTGTCCGCCAGGCTGTGCATTGTGGCTGGAACTGATGTCGCACATGGAAAACTCGACTGCACGGAGCCTATAGAAAGAGAATCGTGATTGAAAAGGGGATGGAAGGGGGAGGGGGGTGGATAGTCTTTGAGACGGCGTTTTGAGCGAAGGTGTGGACTCTGATTAGACTATCACTTCCTTGAGTCGTGAAAGCTCCGAAGCAAATGCACAAAAGATAACATCTTCGTCTGCACTGAAGTCGTCCGCACACCCTCGCCGCACCTTGTTTGTGTCATCCATCTTACGCCCTATGACCTAATGGACACCGTTCGCCCCGAGTACAGCAGCATTTTTTAGGGGCGAAGCTCCTTTGGGTGTGGGTCGTTCCCTGCTCTGTAGTAGTAGTACTAGCATGTAGCCACCTCGCGCCGCCGGGAGGCTCGCGCTCGCCCTCGGCGCGTGCCTCCCGGCGCGCCAGCTCTCTCACTCTTCCATCTGCTGTCTTGTGAGAGAGAGGGAGAGCGAAAGGCGCGCGCTGACTATGGAAACGCTCTTTCTTCGATGAACGCTGTATCAGCTCGCAAAGAAGGAGAACGCGCCCTCACCCGCGAGAGACAACGTTGGCGCAGGCAGCGTCTTCTAGCGAGTTTCTTGACTGAAAAATACCGACTGCTCGCGCTGGAGAACCGTTCACCGGCCACCCATATATATATATATATATATATATATATATATATATATAGTCATGGTGGTGGATAGGCCGGAGGCGTGAAGGCAGAGATGATTTTTTTTCATTCTTTGTTTTTTTATTCGCAGCGAGTCAGTGCTTTCGGTTCCGGAGTGCCAGTCGCTTATCCTGAGAACAATGACAATTGCGTCGAAATGGTTTTTTTTCATATTTGTTGTTTTGTCCGCGAACGATACATCAGCTCAACTGTTACACGTAAACCTACTTTCCGTCGTCATCCCTGTACCAGATGTCAAAAGATAGGTTTGTATGTAATATTGCTTGCGTATATGCGTGCGTATAGTAAGAAGAGCAGTAATACTGCATTATGTATGCGTATATTGCAAATACATTTGCATATCCATATGTATATCTAAACACCTTGAATGCACCACGCTGCTCTACAAGCATCTGCCTACAAACTCACTACTCATTTTTCTCCAGGGTACGTGCTGCTCATCAGAATCATTTACGAAACCAAGATGTTAGTACTTCGTGTTTCTCTTGAGAAGCGGTGTGTCAGTGGCGAAGTAATAGCTTTCTACCTTCAGTGTTACTCGGAGTTCCGGGTTCAGATACACGGGAAACCACTCAACTAAGTGGGACGAGCTTTCTCGTATTCAACACGAAAGTCAGATGTACTTCTGATTCACCATAGCCGAAAGAAAGTGCTTACACTCGTGCTATTTATTACTGACAAAGACCATTGCATGATGTCCCCAAAGAGGGAAAGGAACGCGTACATATAAAAACATGTGACTTAGCAATATACCTGTACCACGGCCGCGGCCTATATACCATGATGTGTGTGTGTGTGTGTGTGTGTGTGTGTGTGTGTGTGTGTGTGTGTGTGTGTGTGTTGTTAGCTCCAGTACATGCACTTGAGAGTCCATGGAGTCCTGAGCTGCACCTTAAGTCGCAAACTTACCTTTATTTACATCGCGTTTACAAGATACGCGCCAGCGTGGATCACGTAGCATACATACGAAGTGCTCTAGTCAGTTATTTTCTTTCTTTCTTTCTTTCTTTCTTTCTTTCTTTCTTTCTTTCTTTCTTTCTTCCTTTCTTTCTTTCTTCCTTTCTTTCTTTCTTTCTTTCTTTCTTTCTTTCTTTCTCTTTCTTTCTTTCTTTCTTTTCACCACGGTGAACGTTTGCCTAACATTTCAGGCGCAGCACTTGGCTTTAGTCGAGCGTTAAGTATGCTCCTCATCAACTCGTTAAAACTAATGCCTCCTCGGAATTAGCCGCCGCGTCAACCGCCGCTTTCGCCAGCTAACGGCGCAGCAGAGGGACCGTTAGAGGGATCTTTTGCCTTGAAGGCAACCACCGAGCGAAAGCGAAGGAAAGGGTGGCGCAAATAGATCAGGCATGCGCGCAATCAACGCTGAAACTCTGTGACCTTCCGCGAGCGAAGTTCCCCGCCCACCGCCCACGCAACTCGATCTTCCTGCTAACTCCGACTCCATCCAGATGGAAAAAAAAAGAAAGAAGAAACGGGCGAACCCGCAAGGAGAAATAAACGCACGAATACCTCAAGGAAAGAAACGAGTAACCGGGTTAAACTTCTGGCAGCAGCCAGCCCCGCCGGCTACGCGAACCAAGCAAAGCGAACAGCAGAGAAATAACTGTAGGAGAGAGAGAGAGAAAGAGATACCTTAAACCGAAAACCGCTCGGGGAAGTCCGGCGTATGCGAAACCGACTGGAAGGCAAAGCGCACGCGAAGGCAGATAAACTGGGCCATCAGTCTTCTTCAACCGCAGCTTTCCCAGTCACTATCGCTCGGGAAAGGCCGCCGCTCGTCTCTTTAAGGTTGGCTCACCCGCTCACTCTCGCAGAGCCTTGCAGTGAAGCAGCAGCGTGCACTAGCAAGGGGGTATAAAAAGCAGTGGGACGGTGGAAGAGAAGAGCAGAAAGAAAGAAAATGAGAAGGAAAGTGTGTGCCGCTGAACGCGGAAAAGAAACGGACATCCAAGTAGTAACGAAAGCAAAAGTCAGAATGGACTCTACAGTAGAAAGAAAAAAGGAACCCAGTGGAGCGGGAATAAGAGAACAATCTCGGCTGAAGCAACAAAGCAGTCGCTGGTCTCAGGCTTGCTTCTCGTAATACGGCGAGGAAACAAAAAAGAGAGAGAAAAAAATGGCACACCCCAGCAATGGACCGTGCGAAGAAGAAATACAAGGAGATCGGGAAGGGTGGATGACAAGGGAAGAACGTTTCCTGAAATGAGCTGTTGGGGGGCCAGCGCAAAAATTTGGTCCTGATAAGGCCTGACGCACTCGGTGCCCGACCGACCGACCGACCGACCCAGCGAGCAGTCAGGGAGGAGACGACATACCTTCTTTCGACGACGGCCGCCGCCGCCGCCTCTGCGGCCCCTAGGCAGAGGCAGTCAATTTTCTGTGTACCCGAAGAAAGCGTATTTTCAATCCGTGTGTGCTTGTGCTTTCTTCGTTTTTATCTGCCCTTGTCGGCAAGGACAAGACGTCCTCAGCGCAGTCGGGTGGGTCCCTTGACTCGACGCTGCTTCTGATCGCACCGCCGCGTCCCCTTCTTTTAAAAGGGCGGTTCATTAAGA
Source organism: Hyalomma asiaticum (assembly GCA_013339685.2). Classification (NCBI taxonomy): domain Eukaryota; kingdom Metazoa; phylum Arthropoda; class Arachnida; order Ixodida; family Ixodidae; genus Hyalomma; species Hyalomma asiaticum. The sequence goes on along the minus strand of CM023485.1, from coordinate 69,559,081 downwards.
TAGGCCCGTGTGTGCGCGCGCCACACACACACACACACGCACACTCGGCAATCGCTTTGTGTGCTCCCCATGGAGACGAAAGAGACCCCGGAGCGCTCTTGGCGACCAAAAGAAGCTGCTACGTTAGTTAGTAGCCGTCTTATCGGCGCCGTAATTTGAACGAAACCCTCAGCCTCCGTCCTCTCCCTCTCATCTCGTCATCCCTGCTATTCCCGCTGCTTCTCAGGTCGACCTTCTGCCCCGCAGTGCCTCGCCCTCTCGGTGCCTTTTACTTCTCAGTGAGGTTGGGATTCATAGATGACCCCGGCTCGTTTCTCGTGTACCATCGAGCCTTCGTCGCGACCGTCTTCATTATGAGACCCCCCCCCCTTTAAACGCCGCGCTAGCGCTAAAGCACGGCGCGGCCTTTAAGAACTATGGGTGTAGTCTCTTTTTCTTTCGTGCGCTCCTTCATTTCTTTCCGCTCCTCTGCGCGAGCCAATATTCCCTGATTCATTTCAAACTTTCCGTATTTCCGGCTAATCTCAGCTCTCCTTCTGGTTTCTGATCCGATTAAAAAGGCACTGGTGCCTGAATATGGATATCTCGTACTTTATCCTACCTATCTTGCGTTACTGTACTTTACCGTCGACTACAACCAAAAGAAATGCTAGTGAGCCCGGCAACATGCTTTAAAAGAAATTTCCCATTTTAATTCATGCAATGATTCAGTGTATTCACGACCAAACCTTGGGCATTTCTGCATGTCCGGCGTAGCTTGCATGCCTCTCATTTCTACCGCTGCTTTTTTTTTTCTGGTACTTTGTAGCCCAATGGACTTGCGTCATGTTCACCTTCATTAGCTTCATTTTCGCTCGCTTACTGTGTCACCGTCTCCCTCGCCCACCCCATCAATTGATTACCGCCCTTTGGCTTCTGTTTCTTATCTCAAGAAAACTAACACCAGGAATATCAGGCACTGTCCTTACACGCTTTCCGTCCTGTCTCCACCCTCTAAGGAGTTTCGGGATTCAGTTCGCGCTTATCTAAGCCCATTTATAGCGATAATATTGAGTCGCTTATTGCAATGAGGTGCGTTCATTGTTACCGCACTAACTTCCTTCGCCCACTTATTTCCTCACTTTCTATCTCTCTACTCTCGCACGTGCTGCTGCTGGCTTTGTTTCCGCGTTTGGTTCTTTCGTCTTGGGACGTGGCCTGGTGTACGCTTGTTCTAGCACGCTGGTCAGCTGTGGCGTTTGCTTTCGAGCGGTATCTCCTGACAGCGTCGTTTGACGTTAGCAGACCCCGAGGCACGGGCCGCGGGGCGCGGCCTGATTTGTGTCGACGCGGGACGGCGGGGCTGGCTTTCCATTAGTGAAATGGTCGCGGGGGCCGGCTCAAAATCGCCCCGGCAGCGCGACACATGTGTGCCTCCTATGGGACCGTCGGTGAAGGAAGAAAGGAACAATGTGAAAAAAAAAAAGTTTAACTGTAAGTGTCGTCGCGGTTGTTGCCTTATCAAGCAATTCGATGTGACCGCCCTCAGTTGGAACGAGCGAAATTTCGCGTTAAATTCATGGTGACGAAGAAAGTACCCCGTGCAACGTCTGGTGTTCGTGGTGCTATTTATTCGAAGTGTTATCAGCCTGTTTTAATTGACGCCGTCATTGATGACTCGCATTATTTTATCCATGTTGTGGTTTTTATTCTTTCTTCCTTCCTTTTTTTTGGCAATTGTATAGCATCATTTACATTGCTACACATGCTTTTTTTTTCCTTCTTGATGCAGAACTTAGTTCTTCGTTCCTCCATGTCCTTTAGTACAAACGAGAATACAAGCGTTTTTGCGCGCACTGCTTGGGAGCTTGGGATGCGCAGGGAGCGGCTGCTTTATAATTAAACTGATAAAGGCTTTATCATTAAATATCCGGACAAAACAAAGGCGACTGTAACTGATTTTTTCTTTTCTTCGTCATGCCTTTCGTCTCCTTGAAGTGCAGGTCCAAGGTAATATTGCATTCGAAACTTGTAACTTGCTTCACGTGACCGGTACCTTGACAGAAGCGAGGGAGAGCAGGGCGGTAAGGTGAGACGATAGAGGCGGTCATGCAAGATAACATCGTGATACGTGACGTGCGCGTCGACGCGTATCATTTCCCCGAGGGGGCGGCCTTGCTCGGATCGCGCCCTATTGTATCATATTGTACAAGATTATGTATTGTTCGGTCATATGCTTGTTTACTACCTGTACTTAGTTCTCGCTTCTGCTAATCTGTTTATTAGCAATACTAGCTGTACATTGCGTGTACTGTTTCCGGTGCCCACTGTATGCGGACTACGTTTCATGTAGCCTGTACTGAATAAAGACTCAAGCATTTCGTAGCATTGTATAATATTGTATACACGTGTACGAAAGCAGGAATTCAAATTGTGAACATAGTTTATCAACTATGTGTCAAATAAACTTCCCTTTGTATTACTCTAAACTCAAAATTTTACGGAGCCCTCCATTGCGGCGTTTCTCTCCTTTATTCTCTTTCGTTCCCTTTCCACTACCTCTATGGAAGCTCACCCGTGCTCCCGACAATGGATGCAGAAGATAGCGTTCTTTCCTTAACCGAACCACAGTTATTATTATTATTATTATTATTATTATTATTATTATTATTATTATTATTATTATTATTATTATTATTATTATTATTATTATTATTTCATATGTAGATATAGACACGGTGACACAAAGGTAATAAGGGAGGGACCGTGCTGACAGCTGCCACTACTCTTTCGTGCAGAGGGAAGATTAAAGGAAGCGAAGATAGGAGGAAAGAGAAGTACGACAGGAACAACAGGGATAGAATTGGCAAGCTGCACAGGAACATGCAAATAAACCTTGCACTTGCGAAGCAGTAGATACTGTTCGCATGCATGCCAAGTTTCTTTTGAACATTTCAATTCTTGAAGCTCTGGCTTCGTTTTTGGCTTTCGTTAACTTTCCGCTACCCGACTCGCGTTCTATCTCAGCACGTTACAGTTTGCGCGACCTGCAGCGTGTTCGGAAATCACCGCCAATAAGGCCTCGTGGAGACGAAACTCCGACTGCGCGTTGTCCTTCTGATGTTCTACCACTCTTCGCAACCGAGCCTATTTTTTTTTAACGGAACAAAATAGCAGAGAAAACCTACTTTATTGCGCCATCGCCGTTGGAACTCCGGTGTTGCGTGGACCGCAAGATGTTGCCAACGACGGCGCTCCCATTCAGAAGTGCCATTTCGACCTTCGTACACATCCATAAGGGAGCACGAAAAAAAAAAAGAAAAAAAAGGACGATCTAGTGAGTCGCGCGCCACCAATAAAGGAAAAAGTAAAACTGAAGAATCTGTTTCGGCAGAGCCACCGTTGGGGGTTGAATTAGAATCGAAGACAAAAAAAGTTCGATAAAGAGCCTCCATTCTGCAGCCTGCTACGTTGAAACGCCCCCACAATGCACTAGGGAGCCACAATGTGCACGGAGGAAGCGGGAGAGAGAAAGCAAGAACGAACTACAAGACCATATTGCTCCCGTTATTGCAATCGTTCGGCTCGTTTGGGGCGCGCACGCGGGCTACTTTTTTCTTTCTTTATTATTACCGGCTCTATAGTTTGTTGAGTTCCATCTCCTTCTCCTTCTTTCACTGATGCGCACGTTTCAAACAATCTTTAAGCTTGTTGCACAAGCGCCATCTCTCTTCGACTCTCCTCTCGTACGCTGACTTTTTCGTATGTTTATTTCGATTAGGAAAGAACGGGCATTTTCATTACAATCCTGCAGGCAGCCGTACGTGATCCATCACTAAATTTCTTTCTTTCTGTCTCTCTCTCTCCCCAACCTTTCTTTCTCATTTTGATGTTTGGTGAGAAGGAAAGGCACGTGCGCAGGTCACGGAGTCTCGACGTGCGTGTAGCCATCGGAGAAACACATGAAACGAAGATTGCACACGCGGCCTTCGCAATCGGAATGTGCAGGGCTCATTTAAGAACAAGCCTAGATTCTGCTTGCTGCAATTATCCTGAAAGGGCAGCATAATAGTAGTAGATTGGGAGGGCTGTTATGACTCTGCTTTAGAGGTGTATCACATTGGGGACTAATGACTTATACGGGTTACTGCCGTGTAAAAGGCGACTAAGGGAAAAAAATTAAGCGAGCGCCAATTTTGTTCTTAACCATTAGTGACGATATGTCAAGTCAAACCCAGCTTGAAAATGGGCGTGTACCATATATTATTCTTGTGATTACACTAAAATTCGAGGTCAGGAAGTCGGTAAAATAGTCACAGTATAGCTCTTGCCACCACTGCGCAGTACGCGTCTGTATTTATCATGCCTGTCAGCCGTCGACTCAAAATATTGTCATCATCCGTCGTCGCAGTGAAAGCTGATGTGACCGCCTCTGAACGTCTTGGAATAGTTAGTGACATGCCGTACTCCACAGTGGTACTGTGTGTAAGCTGCTTTTCGGATCGGCATTGTTGTACTTAGTGGGCTACTTTGCCTTGATCTTGTGTAGCTTTGCGCAAGAGTGTCTGAAACTCAGTATTCGTAGTCGGAAATCTTCAGGAATGGTCAATGGCTTGAGGCAGTGTTTAATGTAACCTTCATTGTACCATTACAGGTCGACAATATTTATTCGTGGAGCCGTAATTTTTTGCCTTCTATGTGCTGCAAGAGTTGTAGCCGCTCGTGCATCGGCGTGTTTCTTTGCACAGTATTGAGGCAGTTAAACGAAAGCCTCCCATACTCGGCGCATCACGGTGAGCGGCATTACTAACAGTACAACGGCAATTGTAATTTTCGAAATTCGTCAATGACGAACACAGCGCACAAACGCTCGAAAATTTGTCTGGAAAGGTAGCCCATTGCACAAACATGTAATTTTTACAGAGTACGAAGTTTGATGACAGCTAGAAGCTTACCGCTGTCACGATAAAGTGTCCAACATTTTTTTTTTCATTGGTCACGTATACCGTAAGGTTCGTGTAGTAAAGAAAATATGCAGTAAATGACAGCGTATGAACGCGTGCGCACTGTTATCATGTAAGTAGAACAGTAGCTTCAACACTTCTTCCCCGATATTCTTAGGATGCTGCAGAGGCTGAGCTTGGATTTCCTTTGCACCTTGTGCCCACAGTTCCCATCATCAAAGTACGCTCACAAGGGCTGCTGAACACCTTCTACCGTAGTCGCAGAATCCGAGCACTTGCGGCACGTCCCAAGGTTGGTCTTACATGCACAGGTCCGCCACAGCCTAGAGCCTCCAAAGACAATGATCTCTTTTCGTATGCCTGCCACCTTCCCATAATTTTTTCATCATAATCTGCGTCTGGTGGATAAGGTAGCCCTACGTGTCCCATGCTTCAGGTCAGAGAGTCACGTCGACTTTTGTGGGACAGTCGGCCGAGCGGCTTTGTCTCTGATCTACGCAGCGCCCTAACTGTTCCGCGAAGCGCATTAAACAGCTTAGCATTAGATGCCTTTTCTGTACGTGCGCCGCGTGTGATGAACAGCCTCGTGGGAATTTTCGCCCGTTTCCCCGGAAAAGAAAGTCCGAGAGTGACGTTGCACGAAACAAAATTCGTATGCACTTAAAAAAAAAGAGCTACTTTTTAGGCTGCCGTCTTGGGCCTTATTATAGTAACGTCACGAAGCAAGCTGTACGCGTGAAAACGGAAGCCAACGTCATGTTTTGGCGCCCGGAGCGGCTCGAGGCAGGAGAGCCCGAGCGACGTAATGCTCGCATGGCGTGATTCCCACTATATACCGTGCATCTACTCCTGGAGCCTTAGCCGGGCGTGCGACTGCGCGAACGCGATCGTAGCGGGGCCATTTATTTTATTTTTTCCTTTCTCCCCTTCCGGAGCCTCTCGGTTATCCCGAGCTGTGTAGTGGCTGTATACCGACGGCAGCTGGAACCCATCTCACGGAACTCCCCGGGCACGCCCATGGCTAGATGAAGGGTCATAGAGCCCCGAGCGCGTCGATACCCTAAAGCGCTGGCGCGGTCTGAAGAGGAAGTTTTGGCGCGGAGACGCGTCAGAAGCTTAGACCGCTAGAACAGTTATTAGGGACAAGCATGTACTTTGAGTAAAAAAAAAAGCGTTCTTGGTTTGAAACTTCTCATTGCATCGGATACCTTGCGGTAGTTGCAGTTAATAACGGCAGGGCTGGTAATTTCTGGAAGCAAGTGAGCTAGTCATCTAGCCTAATGAGGCAGAAATGCGAATATCAGAACCTGGAATCGCGACTGGTTACAATGTCTCCAGCCTTCAACAAACTTATCGAAATTTATTCTCATATAAAGAGAACAAGGGACGTCAGTCGTAGGCTCCGTTTCGTTGTTCTGAACAACCATATGAGGCCGACATAGCGCGAATCCAAGAAAGCCTCACCTGGTCCTCACTTACGTGCTAGAGCCAAACAGGGTCTCAAGTGCTTTCAAACAAAATTTGTTTGGTCTACCGAGAGGGTTTCAAACTGCAAAGCTCTTGAAGTGTGTAACAAAGAAGAACGGCTTCTACGTAGTGGTCCCTTGAACCAACTTTCCTCGTAGTCTTCTAGTGACCTCACTCTATGAACCGATTGCCTCACGAAGCGCTTGTCACAAACGGTTTTAGGTTCGCTCAAGTATCAGTGAAGTTACAGGAATTTGTTTGGGGCGGTTTGAGCGGTTTCGCTCTTCTTTCGTTCAGGTGAGGTCCTGGAAGGTCGCAGAGAAGGACGACAACGGCGAACTTAGCTACGGCAGCATTCGTGGTGACCTTGATAATTTTCTTCTTTTTCTTGTTTTTTTTTCATTCACATGTTTTCATGCTTCGTATATTTAAAAGCGCCGTTAGAGTTCCTAGTAGGAACATTTCCATTGTAACATTATTCTCTTAAAGTAACAGTGTAATTAAAGCTTACGAGTTGATCAGCCTACAAGGCGGCTGCCAGACATTTGCTGTTTTTTTTTCTAAAACACTTCCAAATATGGGAAAACATGGTCCTCATAGGTGTCGAAGCCTTGTAATAAGGCACTAGTATCCATATCGTCACATTGGTACCTTTTCCTGGTGATATTTATCAAACCCCATTTGAACTAATATTCCCAATAATACTTCTGTGCATTTCTTCTCTAAATTATCATTCTCTCAAAAACATCCTCGGGCCCAGCCACGCGGTTGAAAAGACAGGAATGGCGTTGTGCTCTATTTAAACGACAAGCATGCATTCGTACAGAAACTTAATCAGCGTCAGCATGTGGTGCTGAAGGTACTAACAGACTGTTCCTGTAAATTGCTAGCCTCTATTTTTCCACTACATTCTAATACATTTTCACCAGCGCATTTGGAGGAAGTTTATCGAAAGACTAGAAACTCGTTAAAGTAGTGTGAATTTATACACATAACAATCCAAACAATCCTTGCGACTACAGTCCTACATAGTTAGCATCGGTAAAATTACGACATTCTCCTGACAGATATTAGCAAGCCAGCAGACATTCTCCTGACAGATACCCATAGGCTCTCAAATCATATGTGCACACCGGTGAACCGGCGGTGTCCTGAATGACGCAGCCATCCAACCACCGCAGTCAACGCGTCGCCAATGTCTATTCGGTCAGAGTGAGCTCCTTTCGCGCTCCCGCCATGCCTCCACCGTCCTATCGCATTCGGGGATTGTCGCGTTGCGCGTGTAACAATTAGCTCGATAAATCGATAAGAGCCGACCGTCGATTTCCACGGCAGGCCTTTGTGCGCCTCTGCCGGGACCTGTGCGGTCGTACGGGCGAAGCCGTCACGAGCGAAAGTGGCAGCGCCATAGTATTACCCGCTCGCGAGCACCTCGCCAGCTGCGGCACACGCCCTGATTGCCGCTGTGGCGTGGGATGCGTTTATGCGAGCGCGCCTCTTGGCTCTGATCGGGTTAGCGGACCCGATAAATTCCCCGAAGATCTAGTCCGTTCCCAGAGGTCACAAAGGAGGGTAAACGAAGGGAACAAAACGCGCGATTCGATTGCTGACGCCGCAGGAAATCACGCAGCAAGCGCTTCGCGAAACGTTCGCCTTTGGTGTATTAGTGTGACTAACTCTGTTACGTGTATACCAACCAGATGAGATACCGCGGATTCTAGATGATAGCGCTGCGCCAAATTTCGTGTGCCTTTTTTTTTTGTTTGTTTAGCGGATGTGCGTGTTTTGCGGATCTTCCACTCATACGTCTGTGTTATATGCCGAAGCTGCAGATGGTCATTCTTTGCAGCAGCTAATAGACAGGACGCACCGGCAAGGTTATCTTAACTGCGTTGTCTATGATGTAATGAACACATGTAATGATATCGACGTAAATAAGTGAATGTTCAAAAAAGAATGATTAGAGTAAACAAAACAGCCGTCGAATCAGAGCTGCCAGCAGCGAAGTAGCCCGCACGATCGCCATCTTTTACGTATCTGCGTCTCTTTCTACAACTGCGTATTTATATTTGTCATTACGAGTACGTTTTCTACTCTGCAATGTATATACCATTTTTAGCATCTAAACTCGTTCTTAGGGAAACGAAAGCCGTCGCCAATAGAGGATACATTGGGCGAACGTTTGACACCAGACTTCACGTTTATCTCATGTTATGTAAGTAGAACACGTTAATCATGTTCTGCATTGCTGTCAGCAACGAAGCGAAGCACACTTTCACGAATGCACGCAGAACAAGAATTTTTGTGTTGCATCACAGAGCACCAGCCTTGGCGGAAGAGGTATCGCGCGACGATACGAATTCGTTCTCGGCCACGGAGACCGAATCGTTTGTGGGGCCGTGTGCATAGACTTTGATCAGCGTTAAACAAACCTAAATAGTCACAATTGTTTTAATGTCCCGCAATATTTGACTTGCCTCATAACCGCATATCGTAGCTCTGGCGTGTAAAAGCACAGAATTTTCAAAGTCGCAAGGAAAACGATTGCCTTGGCTCCCGCACAATCTGTAGATATGCTCCGATTTTGGTCAGCTGCAGAGGAAAGTTGCCCCGGAACTTTCTCGCGAATTTAAGGGCGCGTCCTCGGCCACCGGCCTTGCGTGGCGTTGAAAACAACCACGTGGCCTGCCCGCACCTGTTGAAATTCCTAGCTGCTGCCACCACTCGTGTACGTGACGAGAAAATCCAGGGGCCTGTTTGCGCGAAGATGGTGCCCGGTGTTGTGCCTTCCCCTCGTTCTTCCACGCATCGCACTACCCTCCAGCCAAGCATCACAACGTCTATGGAGAGTTTTCCGGCTCATTCTGTCATGAAATTCAGGTATTACATACACCGTCTCTCAGCAAAAGAAGTTCGCTTCGTTGTGGTTTTATTAAAAGAAACAAAGGTTAAAGTGCTTTGGCATACCAAGTATAAGGAAGCGAATAAAATGGATTAGAGGAAGATTCTGAAAACCAAGCAGGTGCAGGAGTGCGTGGATTCTAGAGACGAACGACGCCAATGCAGATTTCGCTGCTAGTGCATGCGCAGGCCAGACTCGAGCGGGCGTCGGCAGGGATGCCGCCACTGGTAATACAAGCGGCCAGTCGGGTGTTTTCTCTCGCTAAAGCGATTGATCTAGAGACGCTTATAAATAATTCACCCCGCGCTGTCGGATGCGAGTGCCTGGAAGAAGGAATAAAGGAGGGCGACGCTTCTGAAGAAGGACTATAGGCCAGTGTACTCGTGCACAAACACATTGCTTGCCAGGGTTGCGCGAACCAAACTGGTCTCCCTCTCTCTCTCTCTCTTTTACACCCACCCAACACTTCAATCGATTCCTCGAGCGCTGGTCGCGGGTTGTCTCTTCTTCTTTTCTGTTTTTGTTCGTGATCAACAAGCCGCTGCACGAGGCCGACGTTCTTTTGCAGGACGCCTCCATTACGTCTTAGCGTGAGTTGATGTGCGCAACTGAAGAGCTTGAATGCCTGTATAGCATGTGCAATAAGGATGAGATAATGTTAGGCCTATATGTACGGTACCGAGGGGGCTGCGCTTCCAGGTTGGAAATCACTCATTTACGAACGTTTCTGGAACACACATTGCTTTCATGAAAAAGAATGTGAGCTTGCTCGTTGGCGGAGCAAAATGTTAGCGCTGGTGGCTGGACATATGTATATCAGTTCCATGTCGCATGTATTTTTTTTTCCCGTGTCGCAGCACTGCAGGTTCATGCATCGTGACTATCCGCACCTCCACCTTCCTTGTTGACCTCCCCTTATCGAACGCTTCAAACTTCAAATATCGTGATAGCGGTGTTATAGAGCCCATTGATATCTCCCGACGTTGTACTTGGCGGCGACCGTTCACGTACGAAGTGTAAACGAATACTCCATAATCTAGCGGCCCAGAAAAATATTTCAAGCGCGTTTCCAGCACTCTCAGGGCGTGGTCTATGTACACGCAGCAGAATATGCGCACTGCAAAAGTATCGTCGCCGTCGCAACGAATCTCAAGGGTGATTCCGAGGCCATAGCACCCATGAAAACCGAGAAAGCCGAAGTGGCATATCAAGTGGCCATCGCACTGGCGTTGGCCGCCACAAAAGCTGAAGTTACAGTTAATGACTCTTAAACAGCTACTCCAAATTTCGCTAAAGGTATAATGTCGCCAATACTTGCTAACTTTCGCCGTATTATACGGGCGCCCGAACGCTCCTCTTTTCCCCATACCGAGGCTGCGTCCAACCTACAGCTCGAGGGCTGACGTACCGAGCAGGTGAAGAGCGGCCACCGCGAACAGAGAAAGATCGATTAATTAGTTTCAATGATATAACTAAACATTGCTGACTCTGGAAGGTGCGTTTCCCCCCGACGCTCTCCTTAATATAATAGAGAACGGGCGACATCCCGGTGCCTTTTAGAAACAAACGCTTACCGGAAACCTGTGGTATATAACCATTATTACCCGGATTTATATACAGATAGACACAAAGTTCTGTCAGGACAGGGCGAACCGCACCCACAAGATCAGGGCTTGCTCTCGAGCACATATGTAGAACAAAGCCTATAAAGATGGAGAGCACTGGAAGACCGCACCGCTCAGCTCACATCCAGATGAGCAATTCCGGGCCATTCGGCAAGGCGGAGATGTCGCCACGGCGCAAGGGCTCCTGGCTGTCATCTAGGAGAGGACTCCAATCCCTCATAATTTTGCCGATTGCAACTCCTTTATATATCAACCGCAAACGCATTCCAAGCGTAGTCACATCGCCGTACGCCTCGATCCTACAGGATTTCCTCTAAGGTGAAATGAATAGTAAAAGGAAAACCCATGTATTGCCAGTAACAACTATAAGGGCTTATATATTAGAACAGACGCTTGAACGAGGCGGCCTACATAGCGACCGCCATCACATCCAGTGAAACAAAGCGCTCATGGCTAGACCACGAGCTCATAGCCGATACGTTCCACGAGCGCATTATATACCAGCTACGCATAAGCTCATGGATTCGCAAAACTCGCACGCAGATGCAGTAATAAGCGATGCGGATGCTTTGAAAATATCAACGCCAAGCGCTTCGCCCGCCAGTGTTGGCGTCACATCTTGATTCTGCACCAGCACGCTGGGGTGCTCTATGGGCCATGGCGATTTGCTGCTGATCCGAAAGTCACGAGATCAAACTCCGGCCATGGCGGCTGCATTTCGATGAAGGCAAAATGCTTGGTAGACGTGCGCTGTGCTTTGTCAGTGCACTTTAAAGAAAGCGCATAGGTTTATCGAGTAGGATCAAGAAAATCTGCTAGGAGTCAGTAAGAGCTTTCTTTTCTTGTATTGATATAACGTAAGGAAGTATTGGCGCACAAATATTGCGCCGGATGTACTCCTCGACTCTTGGTTGAGGTGGACGTTCGACGTACAGGGTTCAGTACGAGAAACTTACAACCGACGTTGATATAACAGCAGCTACACCAGAAGAGAGAAAAAAAGAGGAAATGGTACAGGACACATGTACAGGAATTCAAGAACATGGCGACGTTGTAGAGGGAAGTCTGAAACATGGAAGTAACAGCGTCGGCTTTCACAGACTTCTTTTGGTCTACATGCGGTTGAGTTTGTGTTCTCTTCAATGGTTTAGAGAATGTGTTACTGGAGATTTACTTTTTTATGGCTAATTTTACAGAGCAAAATTCTTCGTTTATTTAAAGAAATCTACTGCAAGGACGCCGCTTATGTCATGTCGTATTGCAGATGCTGAAATAATGCTGTTGCTTGATACGAACATTACATTTGACGGAACACTAACAGCGGACAAAACAGCATTTCTTTAGGATGGCATTTTAGAGAAGCAGTTTTGGCACTATTGCCCCTTGCTAAATTTCTCACTTTCACTTTCACCTGTTTCAAGCTATTTCTTGTCACCGATGTTTTATTTCTATTTTTTTTAACGCTAAGCTGGATATGGGTGGGGCATCCGCGCATTTTTCTCTTCCGCGTTCCTAACCTTTCCACTCGTGTGACAGTGGGGGGAGTTGTCAGCCGCCGCGTAGCAATTCAAATGCGCCGACGTGCTTCCTCGCAAATCGCGCGCACTCGGCAGCTCGAGAGACGAGCACGTGTGTCCGCCCAAGCCGCGGCTGCTCGCAGAATTGAGTCGCTGCCCCGAACTGCGAGCACGTCGCCTCGGCCCCCATCTCGGGTCACGGCCGCCGCAATCGTCAAAGACGTGACTGCCGCCATCAACGCGAACCTCCTCCCTCCTCTAGCCCGTCGAGCTTGCCTCGGATCGTCTGCGGCTTGGCTCGGCTCGGCTAGCGGCGGTTTGCCCCCGAGCCGCACGCGCGGGTTAGGGAGAGGAAAGGCGGGTACTCGGGAGGGTGAAGTAGCGAAAAAGGTGGAAGCACGTATTTACGATCTTGCCTGGGACCTTCCCGCGTCAGACCCTTCCGACCGAGTCGTCTCCCGTTTGTACGTGCAGAAGGTTTTTATGGTGCGGGCTTCCACTGGGGTTCCTTTCTTTTCGGCGCCGTTCCCGTTGCTAATGCTCTCTCGTCGCTTTCTCGCCGTCCTCTTATACGAGCTCTTAATTCCTCCCGTTAGCGCCGCCGCTGCCGAAACACGGCGGCGGTGCTCTGATGTGGAGCGCGATCTTTCGCTCGCTGGAGCAACGTGGCGGCGATGGGACGCAGTGAGAATTTATGACTCAAGGGCGCCACGCGTAAGAAGAACACGTTTTTGATCGAACCAGCTGCAACTCTGCCTGTGTTCCTCCAGTTGGCAAAGTGCGTTTGCTAAAAGGCCTTTACACGCGATGTGCTTGTATGCAAAAAGGAATAACGCGGCTTTCAGGGTCGCAAGTTTACCTGGCTCGCTGTCTTCACTTCGTCCGTTTTAACCCTTTGCTCGGTTCTGCCAGAGCATCCAATTCGCAGCTTTGACACGGTACATTTTATGCGTGCATCATTTACGCGTAATTGACCTTGCTGACCTTGCTCCACAGATCCTCATGCTCAGCGACAACAAATGTCGTGAAGAAAAGTTTACGATGGAATGAGTAACGCACGTATGTGTTCAAGCTTGTTTCGCAATCACATATTGTATGCCTGGTGCTTGAAATTATTTCCGGCGTTTTACACCCGAAAACCGCGATACGATTTTGATAAACGACGCATTTAATGTGGCTCCTAAGTTTTCGGCCAACCGGGGTTCCTTAACGTGCACTGACGTCTCAAAGTAGACGGGCCTCTATCATTTCGCATCCATCGAAACGCAGCCGCCTCAGATGGAACTCGCTCCCGCGACCTTCGGGATGCCTAGTGCTTTGCCGCGGGTTGCGGGAGATATATATTAACAGTTTGAATATCATAATATAAGGTAGAATCTTCAGAAGGTAGTGCTCCGTGGTGTACAGAAGAATCCACGCACGTGCAACCCTCCGTATCCACGACTTTCGCTTTCTCTCTGTCTCACTCTCCCTGTTAGATGTAGGCAAATGTGAAGGTGTGTTTTATTGTTGCTCATCATCTGAACACTTCAAATGCACTTTTGCATACATTGTTCTACAGGCGTGCGCACAGGTGGGGGACCCGTGAGGCGGCCAGCCCTCCAATCACCTGACGAGGGTCGCCAAATATGCCCCATACCTTCACATAGCACTGCGCTTTGACCGAAATGGCCTCAATCAACAGGGACTGGGGAGAGGACGGGGGCTCTGCAGTGAACCGTCGCCCCCCTAACGGAGAACCTTGCGCACGCCTCTACTGTAAAAAACAAAAAGCAAAATAAGCTCCTGAACATCATTTGCGATAAACGATCGGCTCTGTTTTCTTTCTCTCATTTTTTTCTTTTTTCTTTTGGAGGGGGGACGGCGGATAGTTCATCTCACCAAGCAAACGCCAAATCAGTCTTTATATTTCTGTGATATGATTGGTCACCTTTATTTGGTTGTGACAAACCGAACCATACCTGATTGCGGTGGATGATTGTTGTTCGGTTAAGGAAAGGACGCTATTTTCTGTAGCCCATGTCGCGAGCACGGCTCAGCGTCCCGTAAGGTTAAGGAATAGGGAATGGTCGCCCAACTTGTGTCAATTTTCGTATCCTTCCTGCCCTCTGAATTCGCCGTCAGGGCAAATTTTAGGAGATGTTATGAACCACTCAGCTATTGTTTTTCCGAGCGTGCACTCTATTAGAAAGCCAGAAACAAAGCATAAAAACAAAAATCAGCACCAAGACGTATAATGGGTCGAATCAAAAACTGCCGACGCTGGTATTTCTTCGGCAGGTTGACCTAGCGCAACGAAAAGCTCCCTAGTTCTCTCTGCCATGGCTTCCCTTTACTTTGTCGCAACAGAGCAGTCTCATAAAAATTCGTCAGATCCTTCAGTTTATTACACGCTCGAGTTAAGACGCGTTTCCTTTAGTTTTTTTCACGAAGACTAATAAAGAGAAGAAAGAACCAAGCAACGAGAAAAGAAAACTGAGCGAAGCTGACTCACTGAAGCGCGAAGCAAATTATGGGACGCTGTGCGTAGGAGAGATCAGCCGAGAGTCAACGCTCCTTGCTGCACTGTCCGACCAAATATACTCTTCGCAGCTTTTTGTCTTCTGACGTCAGTGCACCTCCTTTCGTTTCTATTTCCTTTTTCTTTCTCGCACTCTTTATATCCACCTAAAATCTATGTGCTCGCCTGGCTGCTTCACGGAGCGCTCACTTCGAAAACGAAAGCTACTGTTGCTGCTGCTTTCGCCTTCTGTTAAGTCGGAGACGGGGTTTGCGCTTTGTTTGCGCCGCATCGTGTGTTTGTTTACGGGAGAGAAACGCGTTAGAGCAAGGGCAAAGCAAAAAGAAAGACAAAATTGTGCGATACGAATAGAGTGTTCTTTGTTCTTCGCCTCCATGGTCACCTGTCTCTGCCTCTGCAGTTTCCGAAATGTCGCCGTCTTCGCCGGTCTCGCTCGTCATTTTTTTTAAAGTCTACACTGAAAAGTGTACACAGGAGGCTCCCGGAAGAAGAGCGTAACGTGAACACAGCACTACACTACCGTACGACGAACACTGACTGCCAAATGAGCTCGGCCATCCGTGATAACAGGGATCATTCATCCGTACAGGCAGTCAAGTGACAAAATAAAATGCATGAAGAAAGCGGCGAAGGCGACAGAAATAGGGAGAGGGCCGAAGTAAATATGGAAAGCGTATATAGACATAGTAAAAGGGGGGAAGTAGTGAGGCAATGCAAGGCTAGAATCAGCAGCTAGCACGCAGAAACTAAGAGCTAAGATGCCAACCGTTAAGGAGGAGGAGGTATCTGGAAGAGTGGGAGGGCGAAGGAGGCCGTCGTTGGGAAGGCTTCGCCTGTTTCCGCTCCAGTGACCCTGCCGGGCAGGCTTCACCGTTCGACTGCGCCCTACTGGTTTGCCGAGTGGCGCTGCGCAGATTGGCTTGGATGGGTGCTGGCTTGATTTGGGCTTAGGCTGGCATCACGGCAGGCCGCGAAGCGCGGTCCGGAACGGACGGAGGTGGTCTTCGGAGGAAAGTCGTGGGGAAAAGAACGTGAAAGAGTTGGGAGGACTTTAGGGAAGGAAGGTGCAGTTAGATTGGGAAAAAGGAGGAGGCGTCAGAGGGGGGTGAGGGGGAGCGGCAGGAAGGGATCTGTTTGCTCGGAGCTGCTTTCGCCCCCCTCGCCCCCCCATCCCCCGCAAACACGCACTCGGAGTTTCTTTTCAGCCGTTTTGGTTGCGTGGCGTTGGAAAGCCTTTGGCTCGGGCCCACGACTAAAGTTGCTGGCGCGCCGAGCTTGGTGGAGAGAGCCGCGAGTCAGCAAAGTCTCTGCGCAGTGCGCAAAAGGAGCGCGCTCGCGCGCGCGTTTGTGTGCACAGACAACGGGTGCGTGAAGAAAGCTTCGCTCGAGCTTGGGCTTTATTTTCTAGCTTACATTATTTCTATTCCTTTTCGCGCTTAGCTTTAGCACAGAGAGCAAGAGACTGCGAAACGCTCCGGCAGTGCGCATCGAGCAGCCGCCGTTCGCGAATCTCGCAAAGAATAATCGCATTTTTCGCTGACTCATTCGAGAAGCCACTTAAACGGGCTAAGTAAAGCGGACGAGAAGACGAGGAGCGCTCGAGTTTGAGCGGGCGTTCTTTATTTCGCCTCTTCTTTTGTACTTCAAGCGTCGAGAAACCTCTTTCGCCGTGCGGCTATCGTCTTTGCTGACTGCGGCAAAAAATGTCGGCCTCCCCTTTTTTTGTTTAAACATTCGATTTCGGCCATCGCTTGTACCGCTTGATTATCCATTTTCGCTCGTCAACGCGGAAAAGTTGGGGCACCCCTTTCGTACAACGATCGAACAACCAAGAGCTATGCATGCATAGCCTCCACAAGGCGGGATGAGTGTTAAAGCATTAAGCAAGTACCAAAAAGAAAATTTTTAAGTGAGGTACAGCAACTGAACCACCGTGCGCGGCGAGAAATTAGGACGAGCAAGAACTGAAAAGGCGCTGTTCTGTTTGCCTTGCTCCAACGGTTATTTTGCTTCTTACTTATTTATTTATCATCTACGGTGAATCAGAAGTGACCAACAAGAGCCGTCGAAAGGGATTACTTTCTGTTTGGAAATTTTGCCGGAATGCACTAACAAAATAAGGTAAGGCTTTAGGCTTTATTTTCTAGCTTTGTAGCTTCGGCGACCCATCATCATGAATATAGGAATACTGCCGTCGCTTGCTATATATGGTAAGAGTTTCATCTGTGAACTGCACCGAGCTGCGCGAGCGAAAAATCGCTGACTCGGCAGCCACAGACGAATAGCGGGTCAAGAGCTCTAATGAAAGCCAATATGCTCCTTTTCCTTCCCTTATGTTTCAGCCACTCTGTCTCTCTCGCTCCCAAACGCAGGCACACGCGCGAGTACAAGCACACGTTTACACAGCAGCGTTTCGTGATCTCTGCACCTCCACTATATGAGCATATCAAAGTGGTGATTTCTTTTTTTGTTGTCGTTGTTGTTTCCTCAAAGTCCCCTGCAGCTTCCCCGGAGGACCTTTTTTCACTCCGAGTCAGTTGTGCCCCCTTTTTGATTCGAAGCGCCGAATAAAACCTCCTATTCTCTTTCAAACAGCTATAAGCTTTGCGTCAGTATGAGAAAAACAAACAAGCAAATGAGGGAAAGCGAACAGGACAAAAAGCAATAGATCTTTGACTGCGGCGAAAATAAAGGGCGACGAACGGAACGACGTATATAACGGTGCTGAAAGAGGAAAATCTGCTTGAACGTGAGTTTGAGGGGCTTAGCGGGAATTCAAAACCGAGGCACGGAGAGAGCACGCGCACGCGGGAAAGAGACCTCGACAGCTCGCTAAATAATCAAATAAGCATCACGAAAAATAAACCTAACTTTAGTAGGCACGTACGGTGTAGGCGAGGCGACCTCCAAAAGAAATAGGTAGACAGGCCGAAAAAAAAAATTCGGACACCTAACCTAAGCCGGTATAAATTTTAATGAAGAAGAAGTAGAGAAAAGGCCGCGCAATTCAGTCCGCGCGTGTATTCAGACAGCGCGGCGTTTCGCTTTCTGCTTGCGTTCTATCATCTAGCCCCAGGCAAGTGAGGTCTCTGCGTGTATTTTCTGCTTGTTTCTTTCTTCTTCTTGTGGGTTGCAGGAGACGTCGGTGTACCGGTCGGAATAAGGCATGTATTTTTGATTGCACCGTTGCAAGGACAGAACGTTCCCCCTCCTCTCCGGTAAGCCGCGTTCCTTAATCCGCCGCAATAGACCACTTGATCGCCGCTTTTTTTTTCCCAGCCTCCTCTTTACATCTCCCACGAGCTGTTCTTTTTTCCCGCCCCGAGCGACCTCACTTCTCTATCGCTGCAGTGCGTTTTTCGCTTTGCGCTTTTTCAGTGCGTGCAATGGGTTTGGCGACCTTTCTGTGTTCATCTTTAACTGTGTTTAGTTGCGTTATTTCGTTGTGCGCGAGGGGGTGAGTTTATTCGTAAAACAGGCGATCGTTCTACATGGAGGCTTAGTTTATTGCCGCTTTGCTAAATAGTAAAAACATTTAAGTTAGTGAGGGATACGTTTGGCGTGTTAGTTCTGAAAGAGCAAAAAAAAAAAGAAATAATTTCAGAGATGATGCAGATTTTCCGTCGCTTCGCCTCCCACCTGAACCTCCCACCTTATTCTGAGTCCTGGGGAATTTACCCGGCAGGACGCACATGCTATTATGCACACCACGTGTCGGCTCCCTCCCACTTCACCCTATATATAGAGCAGAAGGACTTCTTGTAAAGCTTCGTACCAGGGTGGCTCTCACACCGGGTGTGCTCTCAACGTCATAGTGGTCGCGCATTCCTCTGCGGTGTTATATGTCGATGCTTCCAGGCCTGTAACGATTCCAGGCCTGTAACGGCTCGCGGTGAGAGCGTTCTCGTTTTTTAGGGGCGAAGCTCCTTAGGGTCGAGGCTAGTATACCGTTGTGTGTCGTATAACCATGCTTGTGCTCGCTCTCGGCGCGTGCCTCCCGGCGCGCGATCTCTCTCTCTCTATCTCTTCGACAGCGGCAGTCATGAGTGCACGTACCTTCTTTCTTCTCTCTGTCCCTTTAATTCCCCCACCCCCTGAGTGTATCGGTTGAGGTGTCCTCACTGAGAGACAGTTACCCTGCACTCTGCACCCTATTTTCTTCACTTTCTTAACAAGAATCTCTATCTCAGACGGTGTGTGTGCATGAGTGGGCCGATCCCGGAGGCAGTGAACCAAGACAGTGTCATCTGCTGTCATGAGAGAGAGCGAACGGCGCGCGTTGCCTATGGAAACGCTCTTTCCCTTGTGCGTACTTGAACCAGAAGGATTCACAGCGTGCGCGTTAACTAAATTAATCCGGAACTCAGCACGATCTACGACGTGGCAGCGCAGGAATCTCATAAAGACCAAGAGCATAAATGACAACGCGTGCGTATATTTACACACGCATTGGCACTCATTTACACGCATCAGTGGACAATATCACGGGTGATATACGGTAACAAAGAACGATCCCCAGCTTCGCCTACTCGTCATGGTTCACCTCGTGGAGATGCGCGGATTTTTTTTTTTTTATTGCGAGCCAGCCCACACTACAGGGCCACGACAAGCTATCACTTTTGGGTACATAACAGATTTCACAAAACACTGCTTCAATTCATGCACCACACAGGCCTAAGAACACATATATAAGGAAAACGTGACATGGATTATGCCTGAAGAGCAAGTATGTTTAACGATTACAGTGAGCACAGACGTATTCGGAAACTCTCACTTGGTATAAGTGGTTATAAGCACTTCCATACAAGAACATCGGAGAGGTCGTCCATTGGAGCCTTTTCACTGGCGTTATAAGGTGAGAAAGAGAATCATGGCAAGAGACTGCGCATGGCGGGCAATAGTGTGAAGTCAACTACGTACATGAACGATATACATGTATATCATCTTCCCACACAACTAATCTGCGTAAAAATGAGCTGGAGTTATGTCCATCCCTTGAACTTGAGAACCTCAACTGCCTGGGGATAAAATTTATAAATACGTGCAAATTTGGATGAGCAATGAAATTAATCTTAAAAATTTAAATAGTCATCGACGCACTGTCTGCGCCACAAAGGTATCGCAGGCACTGAATATGTAAAATAAAAACAACAAAGAATTAAAATTTTGAACTATGGAAATAAAAATAATGTTCAACCAGTAGGAAGTGAACTCAGGACCAAGGGACACGGCAGCCCTGGGTTTGTTGTTCTGGCTGCAAATTGATCAGCAAGCATTCTTCGGCTGCGAGCCAAGTGTATTGCTCATCTTCAACTCCATGGTGCAAGAATGCCATCGTCCTTATGTCTAATCTGTTTTTATGACGTCGATGAATCTTTGAACTGAAGTGCGGCAGAATGGATTAATTACTATTCTTCTTTCTCTTTTTTTTACTCATTACCTTTTCCTATTTTGTATTAGTACTGGGAAACAAATGATGAGTTGTAATCTGTCTTAGAATAAAAATAGGTCAAAACCGTTCTTATTGCTTACAGAGAACTTTCGCTTCTGCTCCGTGTATAGATAGCCAAGGACCGTCCACTTGAACACTTGTCTATGGTCCAAAGCACCGAGTTAGCGTTAGGTGTGGCATTAATTGTGGAATGTGTGGAGTTGTTTCCTCCATACATCTATTAAATATAGGATGTATGGAGTTGTTTCCGGAATATGAAATTCTTATCATATGGGGCCCCATTGGTATTTTCCGCATTATGTGGGAACGACTGCATTGCTCGAACATGAGGATGCCACTTTAGAAGGCAGTAAGCACATGAACAAATCCCAGTGTAGCTTTATAATAAATCGCGTTAGGACGCATGACCCAGGTGCGATACTCAAGGAGACAACTAATGCAGTAATAGTAAATTAGTAGAAATTCGGTACCTGGCGTGCTTTTACGAATATGCGTCTGCGTACAAATTTCTAACTTGAAACAGCTAAAAATACGTGGAAGCAAAAAAGGAAACACAGCGACCCACACATCTCACAATGTTAGGCGTTCGCAAACCTGGGACTAAAAGCTTTGTGCTCCCAATTGAGGTTCATCGGCGCAAGGGACTGCCTAATGTGTGACTGTTTCAAACTGCACCGACTGAATAGGCAGGAAAGCTGCCCTAAGTTTATCTCTGTGAAACGTACGTTTGCTTAGAAATACCACGTATGATTTCTAACAACTAAAGCAACGTGGAGTAATATTAATAACTCTTTCCTGAGCACTATGAACAGCTTGTTCTCTAAATAACAGTACCTAATGCACGGTGTTTCGTTACGTAAACATATTGTCCAGCCGCCATCGCAAATTACAAACAAACAAAAGGATGTTTCCAAGCGTGTAATTTTGGTTTGCTCCACCACCGCATCTCGATGCCGATAATTCGGTGCTATCTTAAAAACCATTGTCAGAGTTGGAGATTCTATCTAATTTTTATTGACGCATGGGCTTGTTTGGAAGAGAGAAAGCCGTGACTGATTATGTGACGTCAGCGGGGACACACCAGTGTGGCAGCCACCGTACGCATTTTCAATTGCGACAACTACAAAAAGTATTAGCAGTTGGAGCACCACATGCGCTTAGCGCCCGTTGTTGGTAACCCTCAGTAGACTTGGCGCCAGAAGCCACTGCCATTATCCGGGCACTCAAAAAACGAGAGCATCCGGGTAGTGAGATGAGATCACCCGGGCACTCAGTCGATATCATCCGGGCACCCATTCAAAAGTTGAAAAGGTCCGGACTATCGCACAGACGTTGCTACATGACTGCATTGCATACTTTATTTATTGACCAAGCAAGTTGCAAAAGCTATGCTTCCGAGTTCTTCCTAATATTTCTTAGCGATATCTGTGAAACAGTACACTTGCGGGAAGACGTGAGGCGTTTGCTTGCCCACATATTTCCCACATTGTAGCTTTATTTTCCCCGTCCAATGGTGACGTTCCAAAGGCAGATAGAAGATACTACGCAGTCGTCATCTTTCAGCGCTGGCAGCAAGAAACCGGACTCTTGAAGCAGCAGCCTGGATGGGCGCGCGTGGCGGGGTCGGTGTTGAAAATCATCTCCGGTGTGGAGTCGAAGAGCGGGGTGCATATAGCGGATAGGTCATAATGCGCAAAGTTCGACTAGCGGACGGCACGGAGCCCACAAGACCAGTTCAACTTTTCTGAAATATAGAAGTGTGCGAGCGTCATTGCGTTGGTCTTGGAGGGTGTCGTGAATTGTCGATCGCGTGAACCGTAGAATTAGGACCATGAGGAAGTTGGCTCGCGACCGGCAGAATGCGCCGATTATACTTGTTAGCACAACTTACTGTTGTCCGCCTCTAAACGCTCCAAAAGGGCCTTTTGGCATGGTCGAGCTGTCGCGCCTAGAGCAGGGCTTCCAGTGAGTCGGTTGTGCTCGAAGGATTTGGCCTGCCGCCTCCTTTAGGAGATGGAGCTACGCCCTCTCCAACAAATATGCTTTGGCGCTAGCCGTTTCATGCTTGCATTTACTCTTGATTACGGGAGAGCAGGTTTTTTTATTACATATTTCTTCCCAGGAAACATGACTTATCCTTCCCAAGCACAGAAATCGGTAGTTTGTCCATTGCATAGAACGTTTCCACTACCGCGGCTTCGAACACAGATTTGCGATTTTAACGATATATCGATAAGCACCCGCGGTTCCAAGCAGGCACGCTGCCACTCGTCCACTGTAGCCTGTCCCCCCGCGGTCGTGGATTGTGTTAACCGCTCTTAAACCAACGCGATATACAATATATACGTATTACCTTGACTTGGAAGGTAACAGTCTTGTCCAGTCTTGCTCCACCCTTTGGGAATATTCTAACAAACGATGCTTATGATATTCACGTCAGCACACCGTGGCGTGCACTTTGACAAAACAGGCGTTTTTGCGCTAAGATGCACAGCGAGCAGCAGTGCACTACCGTGCTCCACAGTGCTGCCGACCACACCGGCAAACCGACGTTACGCAGACAAGCACTAAATTCACACGTAGATGCTGTTCGTAAAGCTTGGCTGAATGCCGGCCAATTCGGCACACGGAATTTCTTCACCGGCTGCTTTGCATGACATCGATTTCCGCAATCTGCTATCTGTCGATTTTTTTTTCTTTTGCTTTTAACTGCTGAACTAGTACAATATTGATTTCTGAATAAAATATATATATATTTGCACGACGTATACAACAGCGCTCGCGGGACTATAGTAAGCTAATTAAAGGCTATAAGCACATAACGGTATAAGTCACGGATATATGTGCCGAAAGCCTTCGGCGCCTACCCAACCTTACAAGCAGTCCAATCTGCATGGAGCATTGGGCCCAAGAAAAGGCCAAAGCGCTTGCTTGTCAAACAGATGGCCTTGTTTGATACGAACTTGCCATTTCTGTCGTCGCTATAAAAGAAGAAGCAATGCACCAGCGCAATCATCAGCCAAGGTAGCGCGGAGAACAGGTCTCTTTAAAGAGTGGATTCCTCGCGTTCCTCGCGCGGGAGCATCGGATAGAAAAAAAAAAGGAAACAGATACGGAGAAAAGAGAGAAGGGAGTAAAATAGTTTGGTTCATACTACTCCGTGCCTCTCCTCTCTTCGCGCGCGAAAGATGGAGTCCGTTGCCACGGCCCATGACTGCGATTCCGCCCAAACGGTGTAGCTTATGCCGGGCCTCATCCTACACAGCGCTTGTTTCTCGTGCGCCGGGCCACGCACTTCGATCCGAGCTGGGAGCTTATAACGATGTCGATGCGGTTCGTCCACTTTTAAATCCGATCGCTCCAATTTCGCCTTCCCCACGCCCCCTTCTCCCGCCCTCTTTTCTGCCCCGGAATCCATCGATGATGCTGTTCCGCCGAGTTGCCTCCGAGCGCAGTGCTCCTTACGTCGGACTCAATCTTCCTAGTGACTTTCTTTTCGTGATTGTGTTTCAGATTTCCCAATGGCGGCGCAGCAATTGAAGTAAGGAAAAAAATTCGGGAGTTGTATCGAACGTTGCATTTATCGGAAATAAAGATACAGTGGGAACACACAATGCACGGAAGCCGTCTCCAAGCTCCTCCGCTCCGTTGCGTATCTTCGTTGCGGTTTGAGAAATTCGGAGCGCTTGTCCCGCAGCGTTTCTGCTCTCTTTTGAACTGGATGCCGAGATATTGGAAGGCGTGGGTGGTGCATCGAAAGGTTCGCCCCCGAAAACCGATTCCCCAGATATATACGTGACACTGCAGAGTCATTCTTGTTACCCATTCTTCTTCCTCTTCTTCCGCGCGTGAATGATATACAGAAAGATTAGAATTCAGTTTCAAAACGACACTGTCAAACTGTAGGACCTTTATTTTGCACACTGCACACTCGGTACACTAGAGCAGTTGTGCTAACGAACAAGTGACAGCAAACAATTTTAACCTGGTAATTATTCACGCAGAGCCGAGTCGAGGGCGTCAGCACAGCCCAAGACGTCATTAAGGGGAACTATTTGACGGACAGGCTTCCAGGAATACGGGAATTATTTGCCCAGCAACTCCAACCCTGCTGGAATTTGGGTCACCGGGTTTCTGGACGTACCAGCAAAAAATAAAACTTGAACTTAGTTGAATATCAGCTAGCGCTAACTGCATAAACAAAACAAACATCCCTCTGCTAGATTGCGCAGGAGAAGCAATTACGTGAGCCGAAGGACGGCGGCGTTCCTGCCTGCGATCATCTACTCCATGACGCCACGTATGGCGTAAGTTCCCGAAGTACTGTAGACCTAAGAAGCGGCGTACCGTTTACTTAGGCTGGCGTCTATTGGGATCTTGCATTATCCGGGCTCGAGTCTGCGCCAATACAACGACTGGGTACTAAGGGAGCGCCTCGGAAAATTAATTGGTACCGCAAGCACGGCTCACTTAACATCTAGCACCAGCTGCGCAGCCGGCTAACGCATTCGCCCCGGCTATAGGGACCAAATGCGCGGATCTATAGCAGGCGACTTCATTCGCTTCCAACAAGAGTGCAAACCTACTTGCAGCGCTTGAAGCTTCTCCGACGAATCCTAGGAGCTTCGAATGAATCCAAAGTACGGACAAACAACGCCTCGACCATTCTTAAGCCACCGAACCACTTGGGTCTTTTGAGAGAAGCTCTCGAAACTTTTCTCTGCACGCGTCTACTTTCCCTCGCGTTGTCATGGTAACTGCAGGGCAAGGCATTGCGCCATCTGTCTACGGTGACTTCTGTACGCCTGTCTTGGTTCGTTGTTGTAGGTCTATCGGTGTTCAAAAAAATTGCGGTCTATCCAGACGGTTCAGTTCGGGACCACTGATAATGATAATGACACCGATAAATTGCCGTTGTCAATCCCACCGAGCGAAGTGCAGCTGGTATCGGGATCAGGTTCTAGTATTATTGAAATATGGAGACTCGTGCGATAAGCAGATTATTGTCTTAAGATGTATTATCGCGGAAGAGCCTACACGGATTAGAAAGCAAGTGAAAACTTAACATAAGGATTCATCCTCTCATCGCTGATCTTCCATCACAACTAAGTTGGGATCGCCCGACTAACTAATGTTTGGTGTTCTAGTAGCTAGAAGAAAACTGAAAACGTTGATAAAGATCGGGATTTCATTGCAAAATGCATTCCTTTTTTTGCATTTTCTGTTCGTCTCGTCAATGTGAGGTTGTTGAATCAACCATCACGATCCGCATTTAAACTAATAATCCAGCTGCTAAATCTTCGAATGTCCCGTCCTCACATTGCACTACAGCTCAAATCAGGATCAACGGCTTCGGGGTAAGTCTCGCAAAACTTATATTTCGCGCTATGTTCTTGCGTCATCACACGTGTCGCGAGAGCTGAACCGCCACAGCGGAGAGAAGACACGCAACAAGAAGGCACGAAATCAAAGAAAGCCAAGCAAGAGGCTCGCGACAAGAGAAAAAAAGGAACAAACTTCCCTAGACAACAGATTTATCTCCCTACGCGTTCCCTGAGTGCAGGGCCATCAGCTCTCGGCTTTTCCCGACTTCCTGCATCTCGTCAGGCGCTGCTGCCCTTCCTCCCCCACCAGCACTTCTTCCCTTTTCCGGTTCGCCGATGGCTGCGCGACAAAGAACCCTAAAGGTGCACGAGGCACACACTCGTGTCGTGGTTCTCTCTTTTTTTCTTTTCTTTCCCTTATATTTGGTTGGCATACAATGTTGCTCGCCTCATTCTACTAGACTCTTTGCTACAGCATTTTTGCGCCTTGCACACGTTTTCCGTTTGCCGCTTTGTCGTCTTCTTTGCCGACGCGGCTAGCTGCGCGGCTTGCTTCCAACCGGTTCTCCCACCCCCCCTCCCCGGTTACAATGGCCGTGCATTCCGTATCTTCCGGGCGTGTGTTCCGGTGGCATAGCGCTGCAGCTCCCGGGGATTGCATCTTTCGTGCACGCAAATCAGTTTCCTATTCCCCGACGGAGCGAGTCACAATGCGTAGCCTGCATCGACTCCGAACTTATACTATGCTCCTGCATACAGCGAGACGCTTCTGCAAATCCTAACAAAAGATAGAAGTAATAAACGCAAATAAAGAAAGAAAAATGAAGGGACGTACAAAAGGGCAGGCCCTCCTGCCCCTGAGTGTCTGGGGGATATCGATGATGCCGCGTCGGTGTGTACGGGGACTCACCTGAAGAGGGGCTGCCGGTCGTTCAAAATATCGGATTTTCGTGTCCGTGAAAAGGAATGCAATCTATCTCGTGGCTTGCTTCATAGCATTTCTTTCTTTTTTTCGATGCGACTTCGGTTTCCGGGCGACTCGGTCGACTCGTATTCGTCACGGTCACTTTGGGGAGCCAGTGTGGCGTTCCGTGTACGAACTGGCCCACAATACGTCTTTCGTGTAAGGCGCCGGATTTGGCGAACCTGGCTATCCCTTACTTCCATTGCTTCCTTGTGCATGCGTGCCTCTCCGATACGCAACATTCTTTATCGGAGACCTATAATCTACGGGATTTATCAGCCGCAATGACGGCGACGTGTTTCGTTGGAAATGGAGCGCCCTTCGTGCCTGTAACTTGAAAGAGACGCATTTGTGGAGGCCAGTCAAAAAAGTAATACAAAGGCAGGAGATGTTACGCTTCGTGCAATGTGACTCCGCTATATATATATATATATATATATATATATATATATATATATATATATATATATATATATATATATATATATATATATATAATATATATATATATATATATATATATATATATATATATAATCAATGTTGCTGTGTTTCTCTGTGTTGCTATTTCAATTTCACACAAATGACTTGCTATTCGTGCGTCTGTCATTCCACAGGGCATAACCGAAATGATCTGCGAGTACAGCCTATCTTAATCTGATCGATCCAAGCTGTCCACAAGTGTTTATAGAAATCCTACCTATACAACGTGTGAATTTCCTGGCAGAAAAAAAAACGAATTACCCAATGGAACACAACAGAGACGTCAGTGTTCTAAATTTAACACTCTTGTTATGAAGGTTTAAAATTCCAGTTGTCAGTCTTTTGTGTTCTTCTTTCAGTTGACAAGAAATCAGCACTGCTTATTCGAATACTGTTATTTCTTGACCCACCGTTTTGCCCCGTTTTACGTCGCCATGGGGATATTACACCGGCTCTTTTATATTTAGTCAAGTGCCTAACAAGATTCCACCGTTGTGCTCTGTAGGATATGATGCCTGGCTGGTGACCTGAAGGACGCTGATTCGATCCCATCCGCAGCGGTTCCGTATTCGATGGAGACGAAAATGCTAGAAGCGCATTTGCTGCGTGTTTCAAGTGCCCGATTAAACGAACCCACGCGGTCAAAGTTCCCTGATTCTTGTAGTATGGTGTGCTTCACGATCATATCGCGGTTTTTTCCCAGAAAAACTAGCACATATTATTATTATTAAGCGCTTAAATCCAATCCTGTATTTCTCTATCATCATGCTTTGCGCCGTTAACACGTCATTCTACTTATCTATAGCATCAGTTCGCTATGACATCGTCCTCCATAAAGTCTGCATTTACAATTAGCTCTCGTCTACGGACATGTATGATGCAAGGTCATGTTTCTGTCAACACTAAAACATGATATCCCTGTACGCATAAAAAAGCAACCGCGAAACGCACCTTAAGCTTTTCATATCCCGGCATGCTGCAGAAGGGACTAACTCCCATTTGCGCTTTTCGCGCTGTTGTGAGTTTCTCTTCTTTTTTCCGCTTACGTCTTCCGTGGAAGGAGCACTAACGTACAACTGAAGCTACACGAAAGCCCTTAGTGCGCCTCTTTCCTCCAGCGGTAAGTTCGCATTCGTACCGTGGGCGCCTGCTTTTTGTGGTTGCCCGTTGAATTATATACAAGCAAGCTTAAGCATTCTACCTTGTGATATTGTAAATGCAGAAGTAGGGAGACGTACGCCAAAACTTAATCTGTTGTCGCTGTGCTCTGCTACGCCACCGCTAATTTACCGACGACAGCTTTGGGGTTGTTTCTTTATGTTGAATTTTTATGTCTATATATTGCTGGTACATTGTATGAACATGAGCGTGTGAGTCAAAGATCTTGTGCTTATATAAGGGGCCCCTCCAATAACAACTGTACACGGCACCTGTAAGCATGTTTTAAACACTAATATTAGTGAAAATTGGTGTAAAATACCAATGATGTCAACGTATTGTTTTTTTGTAGACGTTTACGGTGTGTATAAGCGAGTCCCGAAGCGTTTATAGGAAGCCAAAATAAATTTTTCGCTTCTTTATTTTCCAGCGGGCATTCCACTCAGGGTCTCATTCGCTCCCCCAATCCTGAGGTTCCTTCTAACGTAAGTACAGCTCTCTTTGAGTATACAATTACCAATAAATGTCGAAAGCGGCTTCCTAGCAATCTATAATAATAATAATAATAATAATAATAATAATAATAATAATAATAATAATAATAATAATAATACACTAGAAATAGAAGGTGATGATGAATCAGTACTGCGGAATGACGCCAGGTATAATAAGGGTCAGGACATCAAGACTGTCATAGTAGCGTTGAGATACAACAGGTACACAAAAATTATGCTTATGAAGAAGCAATATTCTGGGCGTCATACGGATTAGACGCGTAGTGCGTTTGCCAATAGCGAGGTATTACTAAGGGTTTATTAATTAGCGTTTATTATATATAGGCCGGAGAAAGCGTGCTCAGCAAACGAAGGAGATGTGAACACCTTTGAGCCATATAGACCGCTTTGATGTCTTCTTTTAAAAAAAAGAAAGAAGAAAAGAAAAATGCACTTCGAAGGAAAGAGAAGAGAAAGTAGCAAGCAAGGAGTGAAGGGACGACAGAACGAAAGAAAGAGATAAATGGGGTCAGCTGTAGAAATAAAAAGGAAAGAAAAGAAATTAAGAAACTCTGGAGAGAGAAGCGGTTCAGCTCTTGCCCTCAGCCCCTTGCCCCCTGTCGCGCTCGACCATTTCTTGCCTTGAGCCCTTTGCTATACGACAGTAATTGTGCGAAGTCCAGTGTGCGACAAAGTGTAGGAAATGTTTACCTAGAAGTTGCAGGCTGGCTTTAGCTGCAATTCACACGGTACATAAGGAGAACGCAATGACAGAACTGAATACCGTGTAAACTAATGGCGCTGTGACATCAAAGAGTGAGCCTTGTGCTGCAGTTCTGTCCACGTGAATACAAAATAAATGAAGTTTTTATTTTCTCTTTTATAAGGTCAAGAAGTATATATCCCACTAGAACTATCTGCGGTGGAGCAAAGAGACTTCACAAGTAAAGGTATACCACGACATCGACCTAAATTACTAGAAATGGTCACCACAGAATTTCACCGCTGTTCTTATATTATTTTGTATTTTCCCGAATGGCATTTTGTCACTGATCAATAAATTTTGCTTGCACACATTGAAGGTAAGAACAGTTATATATTTCAGCCTCAACAGCTAATAATACTGCTAAGGGAACACAAATCTAATCGCACCCGCACTAAACTAAACAGTCGGATACTTTGTGGCACATTGTATTTGACTGTTAATATGCTAAACGTTACCAATACCTAATATATATAACCGTTTATAAGCTGTGTACACGCTCAACAAAAAAAAAGAAAACTGTGATGGAATGTTCGCTTTTATGTAAGGAAGTGTTTTCTTTTGGGATTTTAGATAAGAGCTTTTGCATATCACATTGTCAATATGAGTCTCATTTCTCTTGAGAACCCGTAAAGATTACGCCACTCATTGCGCTGATCTCTTCTTGCCGATTCATTGCAGAATGTGGAGTTTCTACTTTGAAAGAAACACTATAAGTGTATTTTTTTATCTCATTCAAGGCAAACTTTGTTCTCCGTTGCTGATTTCATAACCGCAGTTATGAGGCTCAACATATCTGTATGTAGTAAACTGTCCCATTCGAATCACTTGTTGAGTCTGCGAGTCTGCAGGATAGGCTTATCAGTTGCTTACAGAAATAGATGGCGCTATGTGCAATGATGTCATCCTAACGCCTATTTAAATTTACTTCGCGGCTGTCGCTTAGGCTACTTCCCTGCCCTACCTCATAGTTTTACTCCCATGTGATTAAGAAATAAGAAAATCAAATGCGACACCTTCGGCAAAGGTATGTGCCAGCAACAGAAACAACCGAATACAACAGAGCACGCCCCGAGCGCACGCTGTTCCACGTAAAACCTGCGTAGTTTCTCGGAGAATGCCGATGCAATTTCGATTAGCGGGGAAGCAACGAAATGGAAAGTGCAGGAGCAGCTGCTCCGATAGTGCAAGTCTCCTGGTATCACGGATAGGAGTACACGCAATCTCATCTCCTTCCCAGAACTCGGCAAAATATACAGGGACGACCCTCTGGCTTCCGATTGCAGCTTCCGTCCACGTTCTGCCCGTGATGCAAGTATAGGAACGCGGCTACCTCGGCGAGCAAGGTCTCCCACCTCCCGGAGGTTTCTAATGATTGCCTGAATGGGGACTTCATTTTGGCACCCATTCAAGAGGAAACACCCCTGGGCGCAGACCCGGCGTCTAGTTCGCCGTCTATTCAGACACGAAAGAAAGACTCGCCGTCCCTCTGGTCGTAGCTGAGGAGCCATTTTCACCGTGGCGACAACGTTTCTTTCCGCTAGCCCCGCCCACTCTTCCATTTCCTCCTCTCACGTCGCTCGCGTTCGTGGTCACCCTGATTGCCGTATATACGGTTTTCCTTACTTCGGTTCTTCTGAATGCGTTGCTAGGTCGCTTGCTTATTCGGAACTAGAAAAGTATAAGAGAAACAGACAGCGACGAGGGAAACCTTGGACTGCGTCCTTCGGTCGTGCCTGCTGAGGTTTTTTTTTTATTTGTTAGTGTTTGTAGCTTTCTCGCTGTTATTGTGTAGAAAAATAGAAGGTAAGTAACAGTGACGTACCTGCCAACCCTGCCTGCTCACCTGCTACCACCACGACTTGAGTGAGATTTCGCTGCGCTTGCAACGAAATTGGACGGGATGGTTTGTGGTGTACCACAAGTCTAGCGCGTTGATCAGATGCAAAAGTCAGTGTACAGGTGCTAGACAGCTAAACGAACTGTTCATTACACATAGCACTAAGTTTGCACTCATCGGTCTCCAAGGTTCCGAGCAACCTTTTATTCGCGAAATCACAGTTGTGTGCCTGTCCGAGTACTAAGGCTTGTCTTCTATAGAAAATACTTGTTATTAAAACGGGCGGTGGAACGCCAAAACGCGCTGCACTTGTTTTCGAGCTCCATCAAGCTTCAAGGCACGGCGGAGTTTGTCAACTATGTCTAGAAGAGGTGACATTTGGGCGAATTGGTTATGGGCGAATTGGTAAAAAACAGCGCAACGACACATGACATCAGTGCCTCTCCTGTGTTCTTTCTTTGTCTTATGTTTTTGCGCTGTTTTGATATAAACAATGCTTGTTAAGATGGCCCCACCATTGCCCTCTGCCGTTACTTGTACAGTTGCTCTGTTTTATCTCTCTCTCTGTTTATTTGTGTGTGTGTGTGTGTGTGTGTGTGTGTGTGTGTGTGTGTGTGTGTGTGTGTGTGTGTGTGTGTGTGTGTGTGTGTGTGTGTGTGTGTGTGTGTGTGTGTGTGTGTGTGTGTGTGTGTGTCATATACTACCAGGACCGTCCCACTGACGCTTTGCGATATGTCAGCTTCTATAGGGCTTTTGTAGGACTGCTGTCACGTCGCAAGCAGCCTATCTTAACATCACAAAAAGTGGAAAATTTTTATCTCCGCTGAAAGGGTATTGTAAGTGAACATTGTTCCCATCATCCTGAATTTTACTGGTACTCAGAACACACGTGTTGTTAATTCATATGATGACCGGCGAGAGAAAACAAAACCGCTCCATTTGAATTGCGCCTGTAAAGGGTGCACTGCCGCAGTAAGCATCTTTGTGTAACAAAGCCAACTTTAAAAAGTGATGAAAGTTCGCGTGCATTGTGTTTTTTCTGCAGTGCTCTTAAATTATCAAATTGTCTATGACCTATCCAGATAAATAATCTTCACCAATAATTTGCATACTTCATGAATGTGTATACAGATCCTAACTGGTATATTTTAACAAAATCCGTCATCTCACAATGAAGAGCGCTATGTCTCATGTTCTCAAAGCTTGCCGCTTTAATTGCTTTGCTTTATTCACCAGCAATCGCCATTTTTATAACCAAGCCAGAAGTTCCGTGCACAGTCGAAGGCCTGCTTTCTGCTATTGATAGATGGTTAGTTTTGCATTCAGATGCAGCTATCGTGATAAAAATTTCGGTGGAGAAAGTGCCTATTCATAGAGATGCAGCTATCGTGATAAAAATTTCGGTGGAGAAAGTGCCTATTCATACAGTTTATTCATTTGGATGTTTTTGCTTTGAAGGGATCCTGAAACGGCTCTGACGACCTTGTACAAACATACTATATGGATGACGCAAGTCCTTCTAATCATTATCGTACTAGTTTGAGCGCTGTGTGTTAAGTACGTAATCTACTGCCTTTAAACTGAAGCGACTCATCCAGAATTTTCAGCCGCTGCTGCCCCCCCGGCATGCCATGGGCATGCAGTGTCATGCTGGTGAATGACTTGATCGCCTCCAGAGCCCACTGATGTCATGAGTAACTTTTTTTACAACGTGGTATGGTCGCGGCACCCTGGCGGCGCCGATTTAGGTATCCGCATTAAACGGCGCACGCCATGTTTTGGAAGCCGTCAAAAAACGCTCCCCCCGCGGTGAGATTACCCCAAGCGGCGTAGCTGTCCCAAGTGCGGTCCCAGGCGACCAACCTAGTTGAGAAGAAAAAAGATCCACAGCATA
Organism: Hyalomma asiaticum; assembly: GCA_013339685.2. Lineage (NCBI taxonomy): Eukaryota > Metazoa > Arthropoda > Arachnida > Ixodida > Ixodidae > Hyalomma > Hyalomma asiaticum. The sequence goes on along the minus strand of CM023485.1, from coordinate 69,525,734 downwards.
TCCACTGAGTGAATTATGATGAGTGGGCGAAGCTCCGGATGTTCATCGTAGATCGTGCCGAGTTCCGGATTAATTTAGTTAGCGCGCACGCTACGAATCCTTACGGTTCAACTACACCCAAGTGAAATCTCCCACCGGCACTTCATTGCAAGTCAAGATCCAGTGCATATATATATATATATATATATATATATATATGGGTGGCCGGTGAACGGTTCTCCAGCGCGAGCAGTCGGTATTTCTCAATCAAGAAACTCGCTAGAAGACGCTGCCTGCGCCAACGTTGTCTCTCGCAGGTGAGGGCGCGTTCTCCTTCTTTGGGAGCTGGTACAGCGTTCATCGAATAAAGAGCGTTTCCATAGTCAACGCGCGCCTTTCGCTCTCTCTCTGTCTGTCTCTCTCTCTCTCTCTCTCACAAGACAGCAGATGGAAGAGTGAGAGATCTCGCGCGCCGGGAGGCACGCGCCGAGGGCGAGCGCGAGCCTCCCGGCGGCGCGAGGTGGCTACATACTACTACAGAGGAGGGAACGGCCCACACCCTAAGGAGCGCCCCTAAAACATTTTTGATCAGGGTGGGAATCAAATTTTGACCATAGCTGCCTTGAGATATGGTGGTTCTCGTAACTTATGGTGTGAATGCTTTGATATTGCCGCAGACTATTCGCTGACACTATGTCATAAATGCATTGTAGGGACCCTTTAGTAAAGTCCAAGGAAATAAGTCCTCCTTTCAACAAACAGTTCTGTGAAGTTTTGCTTGTGAGTTTAAACTGATCAGCCTAACTTTTTAACTGCAGCTCGCGGGCTTGTTTATAATATATGTTATATTTATGAATCAGTATTATCCACCGGTACTGTCCCTGTGTTGTTCAAGGGAGACTCATTTTTTGACGAGCTCTATCACCGGGACTCCACGGCATTTTACACGTCTCCAGAGGCTTCCCAATCGTCCGCGAACAGACACGGAAGTCAAACAAGCAGGGAATGCGCCTTTTTTTTTCATTTTCTATTACTGTCCCACTTTAATTAAAGAAGGAAGCAAGCGGAGAAACGTTTCCAAAGAAAAAAAAAGCGGACAGCAATGAATTCAGGCCTTTGTGTACGACCGCTGTAATCCGGGTATGTGGCCAGATCGTGTCTCCGGTCGCCGTCCGAAATCCATCTATCACGTCGTCTACTGGGCGGTCCTGCGCGATGCTTGATGACCCAGGCTAAGAACGCTCAGGATCGAAATGCAGCTTCTCTGCCGCTTTCTTCCGTTCACATATGTACTTCGCGGATGCGACTACATTCCGGTCTCACAGGGGTGGCAACAGAAGCAGCGACTTAGTTTTCAAGTAACTGGCGGCAAAATCAGTCTTTAAGAGACGCAGGGAATCACGTGTGGGCGAGACCCAGGTTGACGGACAATGATATAGCGTTCGTCACTCGGAGACTCAGTTTTCTTCCTGAGGCTGCAGGAAATGGACCGGCTTGTGTTGTGTTTTGGCTGCAGTGGTATTGTTGCAGATGACAATATTTGTATCTGTATTCTTGAGGCAGCGTATAATGCTGTTACACAATGCCTTAGATGGGGATTTCTTGGTGACGCATTGCGGATCCTTGGAAAACAAAATGAAGAGACGAGGAAAAAAGCAAACCTTACATTGCACAACACCCACCGATCGCCGACTAGAAGATTCATATATATGTGCTGCTTATCTTTTTCAGTCGTGTGTAGCAAAAGTTCAAATTATTCCTTGTTATCTGTGCCGACAGTGACTTGCTTTGAGAGTTGAAAATTATCATTGCTAGATGTTTATGGGTGCTTAATGGTGTCATTGTTGTAATACAAGAATTTTCGGTAATTTTTAGTTATGCACGCATGTCCGGACGTTCTAGCAAATAGATCGTGGCAGCATTCGAACTTTCTTGTTTTTTGCAAGGTGCTCGCCAATGCACACGGACAGTACTTTTAGACTTCACAAAGATGCATGTTTGATATATGAATGGGAACTCACTCACTCACTCACTCACTCACTCACTCACTCACTCACTCACTCACTCACTCACTCACTCACTCACTCACTCACTCACTCACTCACTCACTCACTCACTCACTCACTCAAAACGAGAAAAAGCTCTACTGTTCTTTGCTGGGCTGTTTGGGCGTTTGTGAGTGAGTGAGTGAGTGAGTGAGTGAGTGAGTGAGTGAGTGAGTGAGTGAGTGAGTGAGTGAGTGAGTGAGTGAGTGAGTGAGTGAGTGAGGACACTTTAAGGCATTAGTGCACTTTGAGAGTGTGTAAGGGCGCTTATCCTGTGATGATCGACCGGTGAAGTACCCAGAAGTCAGCTTGCGACCCCGTGCACCTGCAAGTGCGTGTGAATGATTTTGCAGGATGCTGAGAAAGAAAAAGAAGAAAAGCCACAAAGTAAACGTGTAAGCAAGATAAGCCCGACGGCTAGAGGTTAAGCCAACAAAACGAAACCATCGACACAATAAAATGTATTGAGCACTGCTAAGAAGCACAGAAACGTTGGATCGAGCAGTCATCACGGCAGGAGGCCGCATCTAGCCAAGAACCCATCGAAGCAGTAGTTACGAGAGATCTCAAAATGTGTTCCTCTCACGCTACTTGGTCAGGTCCCGTTACGGACACTTGGGCACGCCTTAGCTCGTCTCTCGCCTACATCAAGTGCGAACGAAAAATTTCACGGTTATGCTCTGACACACGCTAAGTTGTCATTTCCGTGCTGCCTCATAAATGTGCCATATATCTCATCATATAGACGAAGCAAAACAATGTGAGACCGTGAAGGAGGCAGGGGCGTTAACTTTTCTTTTCCTTTCTTTTTTCTTTCTCTCTTTCTTTTTTCCTTTTTTATTATTTTTTTTTGCAGGGCGCTTTTACGCCCCCAAGCCAGTAAGTGATAACAAATAGTGGTGTGAGTGTTAGAAATAAGATTATAATTGTCACGACAAGAAACATTCGCAAATGATAAAGAGCAGCATTCTTTAACTCGTAGCCAGCGTTACCTTCCGGGACAGCAAATGACTCTTGCCTTTCGGCAAGTCAAGCGTTCGGCCCTTACAATATTAGATTCATCAGAGAGTATTTAGAATTTCGCAATTTCTTCGTGCTGAGGAGATCTGTAAGCATACGCTTTTATACTCACATTTACCAAAGAACGAAATCTCAGCTCCCCGTGATACAGTAGCTAATGAAACCACAATATCGCCGCTTCCCGACGCCACCACCTGGCACAGGAAGATCGTGCTTGGGCTAAATGTAAACACTTAATCACTTAGAACCTTCTAAAAGGCGTGTATTTCTAGAAACTGTTGCACAGTTACTGAAAGTAAAGCCGGCTACTTCACCGTAGCATAAACTGATCATTAGCATCCTATTCAATACATTATAAAATTAGCCACCATCTTGGCTCAGTGAACCAGAAGATTTGCTACTGAGAGCAGTGGCGTCGGTTCGACTGGCAGCCGCGGCAGTCGTGTATCACAGGGGGCACCCTGGAAACCCGTCGTACACAGAGCATAACTCCAGGCGATCAAAGCTAATCCGGGAAATCACTACGCAATGACAACGCTCACACTACATTTTTGCTACAAGGCCATAAACACTGTCAGTCTAGCAAATAGCGACGGAAAATCATGTGGTCACGTGTTTACTTTTATTTTTCTTATTCGCTCACGTTTACCTTATTGGACTACACCGTCGTTACATCATTTGTGCGAGCGCTAGGAGATGTTTATTTGAAAGTTTCGGAAGATTCGTTTTTTTTTTTTTCGTGTTCATATTTGAGTGGAGTAAGCGACGGTCGCGTTGCAGGTCGGCGACTATGCTGGGGGCAGCCACCATGCTGAATATGCATCCCTGTATAGAAGGGTAAAAAGAAAGGGACCCACAAAGAAAATCCGCGGCTCGATTGCAGTGAAACGCTTGCACCGTGAATATCTCGCCGCATTGGGTGCAGCCTTTGACCGGGCATCCCACAAAGATACCGCGTCGACTGAAAAGAACGCGGCGTGGGCAACGCAAAACCGAAATCGCAGCGCCATCGTGAGGATTAGCTTTTCTAGGGAAAACATGAAAAAGAAAATGATAAGGCAGAGTGCGGGCGCCCTATTCGAATGGCGTAATGCAGGGGCGAGGTATTTATAGGGACGCTGATCAAAACAAGTCGGCATAAAGTTGAGCGTGGAAAAATAAAAACAGAAAACGAGGGAGATTGGTAAAGAAAAGGAAGTTAGAAGGATACGAGGGAGGGGGGGAGGTTCGATTGAAGGCCCGTCCATGGTGGCATTCAGCTTCAGCGGCAAACTTGGCTGGTCAGTGTGCTTTCGGCTGACCGCGGACGGCTGAAAAGACTCGGTCCACCAATGCCGCACGCGCCGCCGGCTAGAGCGCGGTGCTTTCTTTATTTTTTTTTATTTCACTGGCGGCGCCCGCTTGCTTCAACGCCCATGAAAAGATGGTGAAAACAGCAGCGGCTCCCGGATTCCCTGTACCCCCTTCCCTTTTGTGTGGACCCTGATCTCATTCAGCGCAGGTGCATGCGCCGAACCCGTTTGCGCCGCGCACAGGAACCCGCTAAGGCTCTTGTGTCTTCCTCCTCCACAGTATTTCTTCCTTTTTCTCCCCTTTTTGTGTTTTTTTTTTATTTTCACATCGTGTCTCCGTCTTATACACGTGGACAGATTGACGTCTGCGTTTTTATCAGCGCAGTTCGTTTCCGTCCGTATCGGGTTTGCGCAGACACGGGATTTGGTAGCAGGTTCTTGGGGCTGCTGAGTCTACTTTCTGTTCTTTCGCATTGAGCGATGGTCATAGACGTTCCTCTATGTGTGTTTTTTTAAGTACATCCGAAAGCAAACGTTGTTGGGACGTAAAGGACGACCTTTGATGGAAAAGCAGAAAAAAGTTCATATGCTTTGACACCATGTCCTGAGCGAGTTATGGAGTTGGGAAATCTGTGGACCTGGCTTTCGTGCCTTTTACGCGGGGTGGGAATATCGCGGGAATAGCGAGACCGTGGGAATACTGAGGAACGACGTCCCGATTTTGGCGTTTGTGCAATGCTTCACTTTGCAAAACGAATTTCTACGCAGTCTTCTATGCGGACATCTCTTGAACCGTCAGTGTTTTTATACTGTTTCGCTTTAGGATAGTTTTGCCGATATATCGAGCGTAACCAAATGTAACAACAATATTTAAACAGATACGATACACTGTGGAAAAAAAAGAACATGTACTCTAAGTGCGACATGTGCTATACTGCATGTCATTCCGTGACAGTACCAGCACTCCCTTTCGCCGATTTCTTAACGTACATTCGTTTCTTGTCTTTAAAGCAGGGCCGTTATTCGTATAAATAAATAGAAAACCTCCATGAACGTACATCGCCAAAACAGCCATAGCGCTTCTACGAACTTTACGGAAATAACAATAAGGTCAAAATTACCTGACCTTATTTTTTATGCATGTGTTCCGCATCCTTCAACACTTTTCCCGCCAAACAGCCAAAAGAGTTCTTTTGCTGAGTTCTGGCTTGCCTCCGCAAATTGTTGACGTCAGGTCTTTTAAATTTTCCACGGAAAAATACGCGAAATCCCCTTATTGAACACTACTCTATACCTTGGGCTGTTCTACAAGCCGGGAAATCAAATGGCATATATTTATCTCTACTAACTGAGTAGCGAAACGATATTCTTGGCCAAGTAGGATTTAGATGGACAAAAAATAAAGAAAGCGTGACTATTAAAAAAAGGGATTGTTGCGCATTACGAAATAATTAATCTCTTTATTGAGGTTCGTAAATTACCGGAGAATCCATTAACGCGCTCAAAACAAGGCGCTTAGGCTACAGTATACCAAAGCGCCGCTTTCAGGCAGTCGTTGTGATGGACATAGGACAAGCGAAACTTGCTAGCCAGCGACTAGGGGCACGTATGTACTTTTCCAGTATTGGAACAAAAAACTGCGGGCCTTATGCGCTATTTTAAACATGCTAAACTCAAATGGAAATCGCGGGTTAAAAAAAAACAAGAAGAAAAGAAAAAGTGGGAGGGGGTTCATAAGCTTCGGTCGCAAGTAGTGTGCAGCGTTAAGGCGATTACCCGAAAACGAATGTACTAGTGCAACGTTAAATCACGGAGCAAAAGAAAGAGAGAGAGAGAGGGGGGTGCAGCTGAGCTTTACCAGGCGCCCTGTCGCCGAAGGCCAGCGGAGGAAAGCGAACGAGGCGGCAACGTCATCGCACGTCAGGGAGACGGAAAAGGGGAAGAGGGGTGGCAGCTAGGCCATTGACGGAACGGGCGGCCGCCGCGTGTCCCAGGGTTCGGGGCCGATCTTTCATCATCGAAGGAGCCACGCTCGAGCACCGGCACCGAGAGCTGAGAAAACAAGGCGCCCACCCTGGAGCAATATAAGGCCTCGCCGATGCTACTGCCACCGCCTCCGCTACTCGTAGTGCTGCTACTTCCGTACAGAGCCCGAAGGAAGCAGAGAGAGAGAGAGAGAAATAGGGAAGACAGGCTGCAGATGGCGAACGTACGGCGAAAAGGGACGACACAAGAGTATAGTCGTAGAAAAGTGAACACCGAATGCGAAGAAACAAACTGGACCAAACGGGACAGGATAGACGAGGGAAGCGAGAGAACGTGGCTGACGCGGCCTCAAGGAAGAAGAGGATGCTAGGGAAGACAAGCTGCACACGGCGAACATGCGGCAATAAAATTGCGTCACAAGTGTTGCTACGTACTGAAAAGAGTAAGCGAAGTCCGAAAGAATAAATTCGTGCGAAGAAAATGATAGAATAGGGAGCAAGGGGAAAACGGGAGTGAATGAAGGGACGATGGGTGAGTGACGCTAATGCTTGCACGAAAGCAAGCGGGTGGAAGGGGGAGAGTGTTGGGGTTGGTACAGAAGGATAAAGCCGAAACGAATGTGGGTGAAAACAAAATTAAATAAAAAATCCATCCAAGATCGGTACCGCCGGATAGAGGTGGCAGTAGACTTGGTAGCATCTGACGTCATGATGATTGTCGGGCAAGGAAATGAAGCAGGTACGGGAAAGGAAAGAAGGAAATAGCAGAGAGGGGAAAACCGACATGGCACGTGGCCGAGTCGAAAAATGTTACGACTTACGTGGAAACAATATTTCTGCTTACTATTGTCTTATTATCTAAAACAGGTATTTATGTATTCTGCATTAGTGTAGCGCCGAATGGTCACAGCCTTTCCCCTACCTCCTTGTCACCTGCAATGCTAGCTCTGCCCTCGCCCTCCTCACTCAGTAAAGCAAAAATGTTTCCTATTGTAAAGTATAGAATACTTGATTATCTTCAGAAGTGTTAGAAAGATCGTATAAAGAGGCCTGAAGTCTAAATTCAAAACAGGCTCACTTGGCTTGACCAAACTGCAGCGAAAGAGGGGGAGAGACGGAGCATGAAAGAGATGCATAAAGAAATAGAAATGCAGGAAGAAGGGCACGCAACCAGTATAAAATATACAATTCGCTACCTGTCATTGGGGAGAATACACGAAAAGATGTTAGACGGGCCATAAGTTAGAAGCGGATTCCCAGCGTTAATCCTAATCAGGGTGGCTGTTGAACAGATTTCAAAAGTAGCCATGTCACTTATTGTTAGCGCTAAATTTGCAGCCAAAGAGTACAGAAACGATATTATGAAAACAGTGCAAGAGCGTGATTATGAATACTTTTCTATATTGAACAATAAATAATATCATTGTGAATGAGTAAAACAAAATGAAGAGCGAAGTTTTTCGCTCTTGCATCGTCTTAAGAAAATGGCAATTTTTGAACATAAAAACAAATAGCAATAGATTCAGAGCGCCTGCATATAGCTTATCTAAAATGGCCTGCGAGTGTAGTTTTGAGACATTCAAGGCAAACATTGAGTAGTAACTTTAAAGGTTGAAGTTATTAACAGCATATATGTTTATGCTCGGCGATCCCCTGTCTCGCTTAGACAAGAATTGATGATCATTATAAATAAGGTGTGCGTGCACTTCTATAAAATGGCCATTGCACGATTTGCGTGCGCAATTCTTTCTTTTCATGCGCTCATGCCCTCACCCCCTACTAAATAAAGGCGGAGGTGCTTCGTCAGACTCACTTCTTCTCTTGCCCTCACACCCTCAGCCTACCTACATCATACCTATAAAGGGGCGCCTGCGGCACAGAAACTGGGTATGTACCAAGCAGCTTTTAGCATAACTTAACTATGCATAATATAGTAAATCTATGTCGTAAGAAAAGCAATTGAGGCAGATGAGGGAGTGTAATATTTAAAAAGATGACGGAACGATGACAGAAAGAAGAAATAAGCTGTAGAAAGAAATAAGGAAGATGAAAGAAACAAGAAGACGATGGAGGAAAGAAACAACTCAATCTCCGTCCGCAAAGTGGTGGCGCTTGTTTGTCAGCTTCGCTGTTTACTCAAAGTGCACAGGTGTAGAACTGGTTTTATTTTTTATTGTTGAAGCCGCTAACCGCGTGGTCGATCAGTAGCACTACGCACTGCCAGTCCAGACACAAATATTAAAGTTCTGGTTGGCGGTCCAGCAGATCTACAGTCCCGCTTCACTTGGCTGCAGATATTTTTCTTAAAAGTGAATAGGATGTATACAGAGCCATTATGAACTGGCATGTATCGTCAGCATAGACGGCAGGCAGCGGCGTGCTAGTCACGTGCTAAATGCGCGCAATTTCATCGCTGTCTTTGCTATCGTGCCACGCGATAGGGGTGTCCCAATGCGCCTGAGCGGGTTGGTTCTGGGATAACATGCGAGCGCACTAGCCAAAACGACAAGACTTGGAAACAATGGATTTTTCGTTGGCTTTCTTGTTCTTTTGCTTGTAAATAACACCAGAAAGGGGTAGTAAATGGGTAGAAAGGGGTAGTAACTGGGCCGAAAGGGAATTTTAAGGTAGCCAAAGAATATCCGTGGAGCAAGTCTGAAATCCTCACCGTCAGGCGAGGTCGGAAAGTAGCCAATTCGGCGTGAAGTAGCTGCAAAACGGCAAACCTGGGTCTCATTATCACGGGCAGACAAGACGGCGCTTCGTCAGGCCTCTTTTCTTATCTTTTATGTCTTGAGCCTTTTTTGTTTGCAATGACAAAGATACTGGCTGCGGCGCATACATTACCTTGGAGGTGAAAGGTTGAGGCCCGTGTACTGTGCGATGTGAGTGCACACGTTACAGAACCCCAGCTGGTCGAAATTTCTGGAGCCCTCCACCACGGCGTCTCTCATAACCAGATCGCGGTTTTGGGATGTAAAACTCCAGGAATCAATCAATCTGGTGACAAAAGAATCCTTACAAGCACCAAACAAAGAAACATGTTACCACAACGAAAAGAAAGAGACAAGAAGAAAAAAAAACGAACGTTAATGCACAGAAGTCTGCCGCTCCAAATTGTGCCACAGCCTGCCAAGTGAAGGAGTTCCCCCAACAATGCGACGCACAGTGCTAGCACCGATGGTCAGCAAGCGAGTGTCCAGAAAAAAAGACAAGACAGAGAGATGAAGGAAAGAGTCCGGAAAGGGAAAGGGGGGGTGTCCTCAAAGTTGGACGCTGTAACTGTCCCGCTACTCTTTCGCGCTACTTCGTCTCCTTTCCTGGCGTCTTGCACAGTGCGAGAAGGCGGGGGGGCTCCCGCTACGTGGTCCGCTTCATTTCCATCCGCCCTTGTTCTTGGGCCGCCGATCGTAGCGCCTTTCATCGAGTTGTTTATTTATGCGTGTGGCCATATACGCCACATCGGCAAGTATAGGAGGGGGAGCCACAGCTGCGAGGAGCGCGCGAAGCCAATAAGGGTGTCGCCGGAACGGAAGTTGGTTCCGCTCCCGATCACACGCCGACTTGTCGCCTCGCCCTGCTGTCGGTATAGATCTCCGCGGCGATGGAACCAGCGGCAATGTGAAAACGTAAAGGACCTAAGAGCATGGTGTTCTGTTCTGCAAGGTCGATAAAATGCGTGGCACCTACTATGGACAATGGTAACAAAATTAATGAAAAAGGAAGGAAGAAAGAAACGCTTCCAGGAAACTCATTGAGATGTTCTCTCTCTCTACACCACATCGCCTTTCCACTCTCTCTCTCTCTTACTGCCGCGGCTCGGTCTTGCCGTTTTCCCGCCTTCTGCGTACATATCGAACAGGCCAATATAACTCGATCACCCACGGCCGACGTGGGCGACAAAGTAGTCCAGGCTTGACGCTGGCGAGTCGGGTCGGGCCGTCGTAACTTTTTTCGCCTGCCACCAAGTTTCACCAGCTGCTGGCTCGGGCCGTGACTCGTGCTGGCTGGCCCGAGACTCTGTCGCCGATCTTTGTATCGGAGTTAGCAATCCGGAGTTCATTCGCGGTCTTCTTCGACACCGTCCCAGCGTTTTATTGAGGAGTCATGCTTTGAGGAGTCATGCTTTTATTTGTACACATTTCGTGAGCCTCTTCTTATCTTTATTACGTACGGAATCGAGCACCCGAATGCCTAAATTATGCTGCGCTTTACGCAACTCACGGGCAAGCCACTGAGCCACCCTTTTCTGCACGCCACTGCAACCAAGAAGACTTACAAGATCTCGCCATCTGCTGTCGGGAAAAATACAAGCGTAATGTACCGTTTTTTTTTTCTTTAAAGAAAAGAAAGCATCGTGTCTCACTCTTCTCTATAAATAGAATGTATGTTTCTAAGAAACAGAGAGCTCGCAGCTTTGTGATGATTCCATGGATCTGCAGTGCCATGGTATTGGTAGCCTTGTTCTTTCTCCTTCGCCCTATCATTTACTTTACAATCCCGTGTTTCCCTTTTCAAGCACACTATAGCAAATCAAATATTTTGTTTCACTTAATTACCTTGCCGTTACGCTTTATTCTTCTCTTTTTCTTTGAATAGCTATATCCACATTCCATTATTTTCTTTCCCCTGGCAATGGGACAGTATTTCCAGTCTCTAGAGAATCACCGAGGCCGTATTCATAGTGAGACTTCTGGCCAGAATTTTTGAAGAAGGCTGTTTAAGGTTCCCTTGCTCTAACCTGGTCATGCTCCGCCGAGTGAGTAGCACTGTGCATTAACGTTTTTTTTTTTTTTTGCTTCCATATACAACCAGCAAGAGTGTGCCTGGTTCATAATAAACATGAACTCATGTCGGTTTCATACTTCCATTCGATAGAGTACGTGCGATCCTTGAATTTGAGTGCACTTATGAATGGAAGTAGACATACGTGTTCCAGGAGCATAGATTTGCGATTCGCCAAACGAGATCAAAGACAGAAAGAGAGAGAGAGGGGGGAGAGAAAGAAAGAGAGAACTTCCACACAAGCAATGACGCTTTCACGTCGACACCGGCAATTAAGTGCCCTATAATTTGTGCTCTGCGTAGCAGCCCTTCTGTTTCTTATGTTTTTTTTTCTCGCAATTACCAGTCAGTTTCCTCTCTCTGACGCGATGACGATGTGTATATCCACCGTGCCTGACGCGTTATGTGCAGATCGACTTGGTTAAATGCCGCACGGGGCACTTATCGCTCCTTACTGCGCCGGCCGGCGATAAAACATCCAGCCCCCATCCGAAAGGAGCAACTGAGTCAAAGGACGCTGCTCGCGCCGGGATCGTCGCGGAAAAGATCGTTTCCCACGCCCCCCGCTCTCTGCTCGTTTTATACACCTCTCCGGCGCTGCAAATCGCAGCAGAGCGTGCGAGACGAGCAGCGTCGCCGCGCACATGTATATAGCGTCGTTCAATCTGTCTCTCGCTGCGAAGGCTATAATCTTCTTCTCGGCCGACCCGCTCGGCAGTCGTCCCTTCGGAGATTTCGCCTATCATAGCGTGGCGCGCGGCGCTGCCCTCCCGCAGCGACTCCTCTAGTCAGTGCGTAGGCAGGTTCGAAGGAAGGCGCGTGCTGGAGCTTTCACGAACACACAGCTCTTTTGATCGGCTCACTCTTCGTAGCGGCACAGTTTTGGCAGGTGCCGCCGTTCTATAGAGCCGGGGGCGCCTGTCAGCCTGCTGGAAGGAATAATTGCAGCACGCTGCGATGGTCACGTGCTGCTTCTTGCCCCCACAGTTCGAGTTGGTTGATGGAGAAACGAGAAAAAGGGGGGGGGGGGGGGGCGCAGAGCCTGGGGAGGTCGTTATTTCCGACACGTCGTAGGTTGCCATTATGTGTCTCTCGCGCTCGGCGTGCTATGGGCGCCCTTTTTCACGTTCACGGTCTTTGAGCAACGGCGCCTTTCAAAGATTGATTGCAGAGCGGTACCAGGAGGTTTAATCATGCATACGGAGCGGACGCTCGGTCTCTCACCGTCACTTGCTTCTGGTCCATGGACTTCTATAGCTCTGCTGTTTCTTTTTGGCTACGAATCATGTTTCTCTCTGTGAGTGAGAGCATAGAACGATGCTTACGAACGAACATTGATGAAAGCAAGAAAAAAGAACGGATGACTGGCCGGAATGCCGGCATCATCTCTCTTTGCTTGCGTGTTGAGTAAGCTCGTTAAGTAGTCTTTCCAACGATTAGGTAAGTAGTGTTCTACTGGCTTTCTTTAGTCGCGTGCCGCTCTGAAAGCATTTGGTTGTTAGTCAGTGATGTAACTCGTCTCCCTTTTTGTTCTTTTTTTTCGTAGACCATCAAAGCGTCGCTTACGTTAATAAGCCGGCAAGTTGCTCCATCCTTGCATGAGAGAAGAAATCCGCAAGTTATCCTTTCTGTACGTTAAGTGTACCGCTTCCATAGGAATGAATCATTACGCAAGAATGCTGCCGATGCATTCGTTGCACTTCGGCATCTATTACAGCAACAACTATCAGGCGCATGTCAAAGCTGCTTGCCACCCGAATGGATCGTACACCGCTTTTCGTTGGTGGCATTCTAATCTTCTTTTTTTCTTTTTTTCAATAGCGGCTGGGAAACTTAATGGCGCTTTCTTTTCCTTCTTTGCCTGAACTGTCGTAGGGTCAGAGTGATGTCTCCTTTAGAACCAAGGACCGAACCATGACCAGTCAATTATAACCAGATTTTTAGCAGTTTATCCTCCTATTGCACAATTCATGGCAAAAGTGTGGTCGCTGCTGCCTTCAGGGACTTCAAAGCACTTATTTCAAATTGAAATTTTGAGTAAAAACGCACACTACAAACCCCAATCGTTCCCTTATTTTATGGAAGTATAAACCCGCTCTTAACACTCGCAACACTAAGCTTATATAGTTAAACAACCGCGTCACTACTACATTAGGCATGTGCCCATCTTTTACCTAACGTGCTTGCGTAATCTGGAGCGCATTGAGTTTGGCGCGCTATGGCTCAAACATTGGCTCGAATCGCCGTTCGACATTTTTTGTCCAGTGCAAAATCCGATGATAAAGTCAGGACTCACTAACTACTTATGTTGGATCAATAAACAAGTGTACCCACGGATGTAGGAACAGCGTCGCAGTATTCATAATATATTTGCTATTCGAACTCCGCCCCTAACGAGAACATCCACCAGTTTTGCGAGACCCAAACGGGCAAGAACAACGATCGTGAATAGAGAACATAAGCTTCTTTCGCTACAACCACAGGTGCATATTTTTCACCACACTCCTGGTCAGTGGAGCTGTAAGTATTTCGACGTGCACCACTGGAACTAAAGTATAATCAAGAAGACAGATAATAAAAACTTATTGATGAGACAAAAACAGGGCGCCACTTCTGATAATGGCAACTGCTTGGCCATTACGTGCCAGAATTACGAATCGATTATGAGGCACGCCGTATAGTGGAGGAGGTCGGAAAATTTTGACCGCCTAAGTTCCTTCAACTTGCACCCAAAACGTACATTACGCGGTCCTGTAGCACTTTCACCTCCACCTAAAATGCTACAGCAGCGGGCGAGATCGAATCTTCGTGTTTCGGGCCAGCGGCCACTGTAGGTCCGTGGCGGACGGGAACACTTCTGGATGATGCACTGCTTTTATCTGCGAGCCCCAAGTGTCACAAGAGCAAATGCACGCATAAATATCCCGAACATTTTGTATATCTGTTTAAGGGAATGACATATATGAACATTCCCAATGTGGATACAATTTTAGAGCCGAAACAGAAAAAAGAAAATATAATAAATGTAATTTGTACCATACTTATCAGTACACTTCAGCCAACACGTGCATAAATTAATGTAATTACAGTGAACTCGCTTACATACGAGAGCGTTTTGGTAGGAAATTCATAGACGTTGCCCAACTTTCTAAAGCGCCCGACCAAACGACCTGTCTTACTTTTTCAAAAATTTCGCTCATTGAACATTGCCTGCCGCACTCCATCGTTGCGCTTTGCAGTTGTTTTCGATGTAGCCAGCTCCGGCTTAGCGAAGTACGTTTCTATATCCGCAACAATTCGCAAGCGGTGCGCTGCGACGGGGACTTCACTTTATCGAAATATGTCATATACATTGGTTTGGCGCTGGGACGGAACGCTTATATAAGAAGACTAAAGCTCAGTTTTCAGAGAAACGTCATTTGATGTTACAAAACTGCAGGTAGACATATATTGAGAAAAGTCCAGGAACCTTCAAACCGGCTGCCATCGCATACCAACCATTGCGACGATATTGGACACCCAAGTTTCAAACTATTGATCACGCCAAAGGCGATTGTACGGCTGTGCCGAAAAAGAACGTACATTATAAGAGAGAATTTAACCAGACAATCAAAATTCTGCGTTGTAATTCAAAGCTTGAGTTAAGGTTGGACCGCACGTTGCGAGGAATCAGAAAGTAGGCAAGAAGGGGAGCAAAAGAAAAGTGATATGAAGATTATGAAACAAGCAATATTGCCGCAAGAAGCAGCTTTACTGGCAAAATTATATGGCAGACTGCGAATCTTGAAAGCCTACAGAATGGGTCTTTCGTCATGAAAAGATAATTACATATTTTTGATTATTTTTAACATGCAAGGCCGTTCAATGAGAGCCGGGGTGCGTGTGGTACGATTTCTTCTGATACTTCAAGAATTACGAGAAAACTTCTAGAAATGAAGATGGAAGAATGGTTTCGGTGTTTTATGGTGGCTTTCTTGCGTCTTTTCAAGTGTGAATGCGAACTCACTCGCTCAACTTTCCACCGTGTTGATTTCTCTTGAGAAACGCAAGTAGGCATAAGTTAAATACTAGATAAAGGCACGACGCGTTGTCCCATCCTGTTAAATTATTGTTTCTACTCGGTATTAACACAGTAAAGAATACGGTACCTTGTATTCTGCATTAATATATTCTACATCCAGTTATCCCGCCCCTTTGAAAATCTGGTGTGTTCTTGGATTCTCAGCCATCGGTACGCGGCCACCGTGGCAGAGAACTGAGCGCGCATCGCCGAGTACGCGGCACCTGAACAGCGGCGCTACCCAGGCGGCTTTGCCTTCATTTTGTTTGCAAAATAAGTTGTAAACTTTTAAATGTCAAAGCTGGCATACGCTGGAGGTTCTAGAGGCCCGTGTAGCTGGCGTTTTCAGTGCACGTAAAACAGCGTCAGGTGGTCGAAATTTCCAGAACCATCCACCAAGGCACGTCTCACAATCGCATCACGGTTTTGGCACGTAAAAAAACGAGTAATTAGTCTCGCGTTCGCTTAGTTTTCTTTTGTAATGCTTTTTTTTTCACCAGTAGGTGTCGCGTTATAACTTGTCCATGAGTGAGCGGACGCACTTGTTTTACACATGCAGTAGGAAAGTGTAGCACTAGCTTAGGCCCATATGAACGTCACCATGGGCGGAATTCGCACCGGGAACTGACAGAGATCCGTGACGTCTTTCGAAAGGGCTACTAACAGCGATTTGTGGTCGCACCGGCGTTCGCGAACGGCTGCTCGCCGTTACAGAATGGCCCGTAATAACCGTCGTTGTGGTATTCTTATCGCGTTTACATTGTTGCTTGCTCAACAGCGGCCTCGCAAAATAGCCACAAACTTGTTCCTCCATCCTTCTCCTGCACTGCCTATTGTCTTGGCAGCTTTGTAGCTCCCGTCTGAAAGGTGACCAACGCACCGTCGGTCAGTGAGCGGCTTCGCAAGAGAGGTCGCGTTTCGTCAAGAGCGGCAATTTGATCCCGTCTATTTGCGACTAACTTAAAGGCGCGACCTCCGTCGTCGCCGGCGTGAATGCTACCATAGCCAATGTTCACTTAAGCACAATAGAACATTAGCTCGGCGTAATATTGCCTCTTGCGCTGATAGCATTCGTTAAGGTGTTCACGTGTTCTCTATGTAAGTTGCTGAACGCTGACGAATTTCCTTTTATCTTGACTGCAGGCTCATGAAACGTTTGGAGCATGCCTTATCGCGTAGTTTTCGCGTGCTTTAGTGTATTCCTGCGCATGATATAGCGAGAAACACCACGAGAAGGTGCTTGTCGCTCTGTTGTGGCACCGTGTGCCGTGTTGTGCCGTCATTTTCTGCGTTTCCGCCGCACATACGATGATACTTGTATATGGGGCGTGTCCCAGGACGTGATTCCTCTGGTACGTGCGTGACGGATGATCGAGTACAAAAAGTGGGGCGCATCAACAAAAGTGTTGCCTTGGGCTCTTTTTTTTTTTTACTTTTGATGTTGTTCGAATTCCCAGATGGTTTCAATGCTGGGTGTTCCGATGTTGCAAAAGGGCTTCCGTGTTTCTCTCTTTCTCTGGCTCTCTCTCTCTCTCTCCCTCTCTTCCATCGTTCGTGAGCATGAGTGCCCACTTTTCTGACTTTTGCGGACATGTATCCTTTTCACTCTGATCTTGTTGTTTGATAACTTGATCATTCTTTGTTTACCTTTTTCTTGCTTTTCCCGCCCTGGTCGATATTTTATTTTTACATTTTACTCTTCTTAAAAGCTTACAATTTAAAGTATTTGGCCCACGCAATACGTTGTTTACGACGCTCCCAGAAAAACATGCATACGAAAAAGAAAATTTAGCATCCTCGAGAACAGTCCTAACCTGGTTACACTGTTCTGTTGTTTGTGGATGGCGCTCTGCAACATGACTTTATTAGGTAAGGTGAAATATACACTTCAACATATCTTGTAGAGCTTACAAGAGTAGCTCTATTTTCTAGGCTACATCGTAGCTTTGACGCTGTTCGCCGAGCTTTACTTTTACAATGCTGTAAACAATATTAGAACGCTAATGTAAGGGTTAAGTTGAGACAGTACTCATAGGTCGAGCTTTACTACATATTTCAAGTGCGCCTCACCTCTGCAGAGCGCAATCTTCATCATGGCGGCTGCGGCACCGGAAGTCGCAGTTTTTCGTCTTCTTCTTTCTTTCTGTAATACAAACACGTGACATTACTGACCTATATTTCGTATCGCGCTATTTCTTCCATTGAAAGCAAATTAATTTGTTTTCAGAGAAATGTGCACCTTGTATTTCGGCTGCTGTCATTGTATAATAAATGTGAGCTCACGTAATGTAGTTTGCAGTTAGTTCCCGCCTCCATACGTATCCAGGTGGGTTCGCTTAAAAAGAACAGATTTTAGCACAGCATGAATTTTTTTTTCTATTGAAAGATAACAAATGTCAGTCTTTACGGAAGACATCGTAGGAAAAATAGCCGTAGCGTTCCTCAGTGTAGAGCGGTTTCCTTCCGAAGAAAAAAGCCTAAAGTAAGGCACTCACAAGCTTGTTTTCTCTTTTTTTCTCTTCAAAACGTAGGAATGTCCTCCTCTGCACAGAATGTCTTAGCTTAATGGTGCTATGCATTTTAACACCCCAGTGCTGTGCAGCGAGGCAGTTACAGTCGGCGGGCGTGCCAACAGGGTATGTATGAGAAATGACATGCTACCCTTAACAGGGCGCCCTCTGGCACTGTCACAGTATGCTTGCAGCCGTTTCGCAGCACGTAGAACCTATAGTATGTACATCAGCTGCTCTAGCAGCATCAAGTTCTTTTTAATAAGGTGCCTACCTACGCTAATCTGTCTCTGTAGTCTCTCTGTACTTGGATGACTCGTTTATCAGCTACTGCCATGTGATCGAACGGAAATTAGTACGCCTGTGGAAGATGTAGGGTGTGTTGAATACTCGAAATAGACATCGATGACAATGTAGCCAATCCCTACAACGAGCATTCAGGAGGGGAAACATGTTGCCCTTTTCCTAAAACTTTAAGCTGATAATTTTCGTTAAGAATTGAGTTTGAGCATTAAGCAACGTGTCACATTTAGTTTTACTGAAAGGTGTCGACTCATATTGTAGTGATAACAGCACTAATAGGCGCAAATGAATAATTTTGCGTACTGGTACACTAACTCCGTTGTCTCCTTCGAAGCGAAAATTATAAGAGATTATTCATTTCTCGTTATGGCGATTGTACAGCATCGTTGGTGCTTCTGAATTCCCGTAGTTTAAGCGTTTTCTCTTTCAACGTGAGCATGTGTGTGCATTTTTGCAGAAGTTAATCCCTGGTGTGTATCTTTGAGTTCTGGATAAAATGCGCAACGACTTCAAATAGTTATAAAATGCAGAAAATTGGATTACCAAGTTTGCGCTATGTACAGTTGTATTGCACCACGGGAAAAAGCCGACTGGAAGCTGGTGTGGATAATTTAAACATAAATTATTACCAGTTATTTCTTAGTCGTTTAGCCAACAAGCCCATGTCGCACGTAGCCTGCAGTTGTACAAATAACGAAAAAGAAAACGTGACATGTTTTATAGTCTATGTGTTAGGGCATGTGCACACCGCTTTTCCTTCACTCCATCTCTCTTTTTTTCAATAACTGGTGTGTGTGTGTGTGTGTGTGTGTGTGTGTGTGTGTGTGTGTGTGTGTGTGTGTGTGTGTGTGTGTGTGTGTGTGTGTGTGTGTGTGTGTGTGTGTGTGTGTGTGTGTGTGTGTGTTCTTAACCATCAATAATGTTTGAAGAATATTTCTCGCACATCACACGCCCGTAGTCAAACGCTAAGTAACCTCCTCATCAACTCTTTAATACTAATGCTTCTACGGAAATAGCGGCTGCACCATTTGCTGCTTTCGCGAGCGAACCTGGGGAATCGTTGTCTTGAAGGCAAATACTGAGGCGGAAAACAAAGAAATGTCGGCGAAAAGAGATCATGAAATCAAGCAATCAGCGCTGTGTCTTCAATAAAACTTCCAACTCTGTGCGAGGCTCCGACTTCTCTACTTTTCTGCGTATCTCTCTCTCTCTCTCTCTCTCTCTCTCTCTCTTCGTGCGTTGTAGTGGTTTATACATCTGTATTATGAAGATCAACGAAGTACACAACACACTATGAGCCGCTCACTTCGATGTTATTTCTATATAAACTATACTACATTAAACGCTCCTAACGGCACCCTGCGACCGATAATAAAAATAAACGCTCCTTACATTTCTATGTGCATCTCCTCGCAATCGCAATATTTTCGCGTGCAAAGTGAATAATTGTATGTAGACAATGTGGGCGCGTTGCTAAAACCAGTCTTCCAAAATATTTGCTTTCTTAGTAGGCTCACGATGATTCTTTCTCTACTTTGATCTGTTAAACTAACCTAGTAGAAAGTCCAGCAAGTTTCAAGAAATACAAATAGAGTTCCACCGGATTCAGGACAACGGTATCCGATTGGCGAATGTCGAGTACTCAGTTTTTTTTCTTCGACCCGCTAGTGTAACCCAAACCTTAAGCGCTTAGTTGTAATAAGCAAGATGCACTATATCTTCGGCGCAGTATTCCTAAACATACATCCGGGCGGTTTCTATTTGTCGTATCTTTTTTTTACTCATCATTATTATACTGCGATGCCCTAGCTTCGAAGCGAACACACGAGCTTAAAAAATCTCGGGCAAGCCATTCAGGAATAAATAAGCATGAGTTTGTATTCGCTACGTTACAAACAACGTACTGGGATAGCGGTTCAAGTTCTTTATAACAGAGTAAACATCTTGTTATTGCAAACAATGCACTTTGCCCTTTTCTACACATAAGCTAGCTGCGGTTTTCTTTACTGATTTGAAGCAAGAGGCGCATGCTTGCGAACGTTCTATATGAACGAATTCATCATATGCTGGAAAATCAGATGTGCCTTCCCCTTCCATCTCCTCCTTCATAAAAAACAGGAACGAAAGAATTTCAAGTCGTACGTTGTCACAGTTTCTTCTGTATTGTTCCTCCCGCTTTTTCCTTCGTGATTCCTCCCAAGGTTAAGCACCTGAACTGCAGCGACAGCAGCAATCGAATATGGGAAAACGGAAAACAAAATGGCTTCACAAAGCTGGATTAATTTGTATTGTAGGAACACATCGCGACGGGCCCAAGGTTTATCGCGAGCGATTTATGTGGGTCGTCTCGAACATGCGACATTTTCTTTTTCAGTTACCGTAATCTCCTGGTCTTTCCTATATCAAAGGTTGACAGCTTCAACAAATGCGCTGTCCGGCCGTTTATCGGTGCGTAGCAGCTGTGTAGCGCACCGGAGCGTTCTAATATTTTAATCGAAGACGTTCCTGACCGCTTACGTAACACCCGGTGAAGGTCGGCGTGAAATGACCCATCCACTAAAGCAGCCAAGGGAACAGGGCAAACAGAAAAACAGCAAAAGACGTGCACACGAAGAGGTAACCACCATGCAACGTTTTGTAAGCCGCTCTCGAAGCAACCTACAACGAGACAACAATATTCTGAACAAAATATCTTCTTCGTGTCGAAACGAAAGCTTGTTGGCTTTACGCAACCTGAAGGCGCGCAGTCGCGGTTCTTTAATGTCGCTGCCATCAACGTTGCGTGGTGACCTTAAAAAAGAATTCGAAAATAGTTCGCAAGTGCCACATTTTAACCATTACTGCATAACTGCTTAAAAATGGGTTCCGTGTGCAATCTACCATGCCTCAGGGGCCTCAATTTGGCAAGGGAACATATGATGATAAGCGCGTAGTCTCGCTAATAGCCTCAGCGTGAAACGGGTGCCTTGACAAAGTGCTGACGTGACCTGCGGCCAGCAACGAGAGTGGAAATTTATTTCCCAAATGTTACTGTCGCTTGACGTATCTCGTCCATCGTGCCTCACTTCTTAGTTTGACGCTCTTTGTTAACAAAGAACGACAGATATTCAGCGGCATACGCAGACGTGGTATTTCACGACTAGGAGGAATTTGTATATTTATTTTTGTAGCATATTCCTTCGTTCTCCTTACATAACACTTTCATGCTCTACTAAGCCGACATAGACGTAAGCGACAAAGCACAAAACAAGGAACTGACGTACGACATATGCAAGGATGAGAAGAAAGAGGATGGCTTGCAGCGAGCAACATTCTTCGACACAAACACATTTACAAGTCACATATAGTTTCCACCCCAGATCACTCCTCTCCCCATTTCTCTTTCCTTGTCCTTGTCCAGATCTATGTAAATGGTAAGTAGCAATCCATTCAATTACATCCTCAGTAAGGCGCGTACACTACTTATCGAATTTCTAAAATAATAAAACATAGCTAAAAGCAAAAGCATGCTTCCTTGGTTACGTGTATCTTTTTGTTTGAGTCCTGGTGTTGATGCAGTTTCGTTATTCTTCTTTACCAGAATAACACTTTTCGTCTCTTCATGCGCGTGCGCTGTACATAACTCTTTCCTTAAAGATGGTCAGCTCATTAAGGGTCGGGCTCAATACACGCATATACTGCCACATAATATTTTTAATCTCCGTGCGCTTGTATACGAGCGCAGCTGTTAAGCAACACTAAGAAATATTGGTGCAGTTTGAAGAAACACTAGCACTCATTAGGGATTCACACCACGCCAGAAACTCACACTACTTCGAGGAAACCTTGTAATGTTTATGATTTGAATAATGTACGTTTTGTGCATCTCTGTGAGCCACATTAACGCAAGAGGGTGCGTTATGTTGAAGTGTGTTTTGTAAATTGTACTTCTTTTTATTGTTAGAGCGTAAATATGCGATGGCAATCTTTCCTTTTTCCATTTTGTTTTTGTTTTGCTTTTTAATGCGGGCTTGCTTCAGCTTAGAATGCCTAAACTTATTCCGCGAAAGAAAAAAGAAAAACTTAGCTGGCACTGCTCAAAGGCATCAGCGTCCCCTGAGGCACAAGCAATAAAATGTGTGTGTTAACTAACGACCATGTTCGAATTGCATTGAATGAGTATGTTAAGCCCGCTTTAATGAACTTTTATCAGCGAACGTTTTCCAGACCCGATATGCGAGATTATCGATTGCAAACTGTCTCTTCGCCAGACTTATCTTTTACAGCATTGTTTGAAAATACCCGCGGAAAGCATCAGCGTTCAAATAGGACTTTATTTTGGTCGCAGCCGTGTCCCGACATCCATATTGTACGTTAGGTTGCAAAGTAATGCAATTCTTGTGGTGTGTGTGTGTGTGTGTGTGTGTGTGTGTGTGTGTGTGTGTGTGTGTGTGTGTGTGTGTGTGTGTGTGTGTGTGTGTGTGTCACACATTTGCCTACGATGATCGCGTTGATACCAACCGAGGTGTTAGCCTCCAATAGCACATTTGCAGGAGTGCTGTAATGTCGTAAGTAGCGCATGTCACATAAGAAAGTGGGAAAATCTTTGAGAAGTACACTAATTGATGCTCTATTTCGCTAGTACTGACAGCTCGCGCATATTTATGTCAGTAGACGACCTGCAGTAGAAAATACGCCTTATCTGTATTGCTCCTGTAAAGCGTGCACTGCCTCAATAAGAGTAGTTATGTAGCAGAGCCAGCTGTAGGAACTTGTGGAAGTCTGGTTGAATGAGCACCCCGCGGAGTGCTTTTATTTCATCATACTATGTGTCATTCGGATAAGTCATCTTCACTAGCTATGGCTGCTTACACAATTCATGAAGGTTGTTATTGTTGTTGTTCTTATGTGGGGTTTAACGTCCCTAAACCAGCTCTGATTATGAGAGACGCCGTAGTCGAGGGTTCCGGAAATTTCGACCACCTGGGGTTCTTTACCGTGCTCTGACATCGCACAGCACACGGGCCTCAACATTTCGCCTCCATCGAAATGCAGCCGCCGCAGCCGGGATTCGATCCCGCGACCTTCGGATCAGCAGCCGAGTACCATAGCCACTAGACCACCGTGACGGGGCCCATGAAGATTGTCCTCGCATCCTCGTATTGGTGTGCGTGAGAACGTGTGGGGAAGGGGGGGTGGGGGCGGCGATGCGCTGCTGCACTGGCCACGTAGCGTCCGGCCTTCAAGAAAGGCAAGCCTTACGCTAGATGCTAAAAAAACAAAAGGACAGACATTGACCTACAACGGCACTGAAAATACTAAATGGGCGCACATGCCCTTTTACAGCTGTACAACGTGCTCTCCCGGCTGGAACGAGAATGCGTTTGCTTTCAGCTTTCTCGACACAGCCTAGAACATCGTGAAGACGTCCACTTTCTGAGAGATCGCAAAAACACACTAAAGCTCGGACAATAAATATCATGAAAAACAAAGCTTCGGAACTCCCTTCAGCCGGTTGTTTCCGTGCTGTTCTTCTCAAAACGAGAGTGCACGAGAGCACAGAGAAACGCAAGCGACGTACGGTTTGACGGTCACTCACGAAGAGAACGTCCTTTCTCACGAACACTCGTCAGCGGACCCAGGGCCGCTGGGGAAACATCAGACTTCGTTACATCTAGAGCTCCGTCCGTCCCACTCCTCAAACGTAAGACGGTACACAAGCACGTAACCATCACGCCATCACGCACTCTGTATAAGCGGGGAATGGTGGAACGCTAGCAAGGAGACGCTGGAACACGAACAACCGAGGACCAAGCAAAACTGGATGGAACCTGCGTTTGCAGAAAGTTCTTCCACGCGTGTGTCCATTTGCTTTCTCGAAGGAGGAACATGCGGAGACGCGCTTTATTGATCTTGGACTTAGCGGGCGAAAAGAAGAGAAAAGACTGCGACTAGAAGGAAGGGAATGCTCGAGGATTTTGTAGGATGATGCGGCAAAGAGCAAAGCGCAGCACCACTGCGTCTTCTTTCGCAATCCTTACCTCTCGTCCGCCTCTGCTCCCTACGATGCGTGAGACAAGAAACATGTCAAATGTCAAAGGAAAGACGGGATAAAAAAGCGCGATGTAGCGAGTGAAAGCACGTCTTTGCTCTGCTTACTTCATCAGAATCTGAAGAGAGCAGCGGGACTCTAGGCTGACGAGCATGTTTGCAGACGATGGATGTGTCCGAAAAAAAAAAAGCAGAAAGAGGAAAATAAACAGAAGGGCTGTGTGGCCCCTTAATCCACGCTCGCAATGAAAAAATCCCTACTGCAAATATTACCAACTCATCAATTTATCCGACATCTGTGTCAACAGTGCAAAGCGTTTGGCCCGCTTCGCTACCGTGTCTTGCCTTCGGTGCGGGCATCGTGCGCCGGCGCGTGTTTCGGTATTTTCTGTTAGTCTTGCTGGCCGGGGAAATATTTGCCGAGAGAATTTCATAGGGACCCCACTTCCGCGGTGCGGAAATGAAAATGTCCATTTACGGTGGCGGTAAGTATGTGCGAAGCCCAGGTTTTAATGCCCGGTAACGTTTCTCTAGAAAGGCACCGCTTCTGAATTTCAGTTCTCTTGATTTCGGAAATTGTCTGGCGAAAGTCCCTCTGGAGAAATGTCTTGCAATATGGACGGTATCGTCAATTTCGTTACCTCGAATGCGCCGTGTAGCTTTCTGTATGCTTTGCGGAGCTTCATTTAAGAGTTATCTTCTTTTTATTTTCAAAAAGACGTATCTCCAAACGTGAGGTAATAACAACAATAGCTAGGGCGCAATCAGAGATCTTTGTGCGAAACACAGGGCGTTCGGTCAATGCAGCGTCACAAAGTGGGGGCGAGGCTCTCCTTGTGTGCGCTGCGGATTTGGCGCACGTGAGAGCACACGCAGGCTTCCCGGATTGGTCACTCTTCTTTGTTTGAGTGGGTACTGTATGGTGACAGAGTGATCAATGAAATATGAGAGAACGGCAGGGTGGGAGCATCGAGTGAACCAGTGGCAAATATCCCCAGAATTGACGTGGATGTTTTGTTGTCTCCTTTTAGACAATATTCTGCAAAACGAAATGTTCTCCTTCTTCAAATGAATACGACTGTTTTATGAAAGGGAATACTTACATTTTCGTGAGCGTGACCTGCAGAGAAAACGTGGTATTGCAAAAAATTACAGCATATCCACGGAGTGAATGATGATGAGTGGGCGAAGCTCGGGAAGTTCATCGTAGATCGTGCCGAGTTCCGGATTAACTTAAAATAGGCCGGAGGCGTGAAGGCAGAGATGAGTAGTAGACCCTCGGAATTGGCAACAAAAATGCGGAAAGCGTTTATTCAACGTTTCAGCCGGCGACCGGCCTTCATCATTCCTGATGAAGGCCGGTCTGATTCCTGATGAAGGCCGGTCTCCGGCTGAAACGGTGAATAAACGCTTTCCGCATTTTTGTTGCCGATTCCGAGGGTCTACTACTCATCTATATATATATATATATATATATATATATATATATATATATATATATATATATGGGTGGCCGGTGAACGGTTCTCCAACGCGAGCAGTCGGTATTTCTCAATCAAGAAACTTGCTAGGAGACGCTGCCTGCGCCAACGTTGTCTCTCGCGGGTGAGGACGCGTTCTCCTTCTTTGCGAGCTGGTAGAGCGTGGTGGTGGTGGTAGAGATTCTAAAGGAAAGGAAAAAGGCGCTAATTTCTGTCTCCCATACTGGGGACACGGCTAAGCGAAAGAGCGTTTCCATCAACGCGCGCCTTTCGCTCTCTCTCTCTCTCTGTCTCTCTCTCTCACAAGACAGCAGATGGAAGAGTGAGAGAGAGAGAGAGACACGCGCCGGGAGAGAGAGAGAGAGCACGCGCCGAGGGCGAGCGCGTGCCTCCCGGGAGATACTGCCGGTTACGCCTGACGCCTGACGTCTGACGAGGGACAAGGTTAGACTAAGAGGAGCTTCGCCCCTAAAAATGTCGCCGTGTCCCGCTTGCTTATGACGTATGCATGACCAACGTCACTGACATGCGGTGAAAGCGAACAAAACCGAACGCGTTCGCAAACAATGATCTCCGATCCCGGCCTTGGCCGAACCACTCACTTTTTCTTTATAGGCGCGTTACTTTCGCAAGAAATGCGAAATTTCTAGCGAATAGTTTTAAAGTGGTGTGTTTCTAGTTATATATTGTACTGACTTGATGACTGGAAGTCGTAACAGATGATCTCAAGGAGACTGCCTTATGATTATAGGGTCACGTGGATTGTAGAAGCTCAAGGAAGTCAATTGCGACACTTTTTGCGGCCTTATATGCGCAAAATTCCTTATATGCTGAGAGAGAGAGACAGAGAGATGATGGGCGGAAGGCAGGGAGGTTAACCGGGAGGGAAATATCCAGTTTGCTACCCTGCACTGGGGAAGGGGTGAAGGGAGACAGAAAGGGATGGAAGGAAAGAATAAAGGGAGAATGCTGAGAGAATGTACAACGAATGTATCAGATATATCTCAGCTATGTTTCGAAGTTCCCGCTTTGCGTTGAAATAAATAATTTCGAGAAAATCGAGGAAGTTACATTAGACTACGCCTTTTTTTATTAGCTAATAATCGTCTTGCGTTTTACGAATTACGTTGTGTCAAATGGAAAATTCGAGCTACCTAACGTTTGTGGAGTGTTCGACAAAACAAAGTACATGACCGAAGTAGGCGCGTAATTCGAACTGTACGTAATATTTCCACACGTTGATGTTCTTTAAAAACCACTTAGGGAATGCAGGGTGCCTCGAAAGGGGGCTATAAAAGAAATGTGCAGATTTTCAGTCTTCCGGACCTAGGCTAAAGGAACGCATACAGTGTCTGTTAATAAGCATACCAAATACAACTGAGGACGCATATTCAATATGACTGCGAACCCCACCGCACTGCACAGTTCTTTCCGAGCAGGCAGTATTGCACGAAAAATCTCGTTTCAGGCCATAAAACACGACGATGCTACTTCCTCTGATTGCACGGAACTTCTTCGGGCATGGAGTATTGGCCCTTTAAACCAGAACTACCCCGAACTAACCAGAACTAACCAGAACTATCTAAAGGGCGATCCCGCCGCAAAGCAGCTTTCAGGTCTCGCGACAATGCGTAATAAAAGTACAGCCCGCAAAATGAAGCCACTAAGGTGTAAGCGCGAAAATTCAGGCCTCGCCCTGCAAGGGACGCCTGTGTGACTCTCGTAGCGCTGCACGATTTTAGCGTGACCGAGCAGCGGCGTCATTGCCCAGGAAAAGGGAGAGGGCGCAAAGAGGCCAGAGATTTACGCCGCAGGGTCGCCGCTGGAAATTGCGCGCATCCCTCTTGCGTGCTCATCGTGTCCGACGCGGCCGTCGTCGTCATCCGGACACTTACGCCTTCGGAACGAGGAGGGCCTGTGGTCGTGCTTCACCGCAATACGAGAAAACTCAACGGGAGGGGAAAAAAATATCAGTGAATGGGTTCTCGAAGGAAAACAAGACGTGAAATATAGAAACAGCAATAAGGACG